>VWYO01019105.1:50642-65421 GCA_013400275.1 Rhadina sibilatrix
TTGGTCAGAGCTTTTCTGCTGCTCCCATGACTTTCCCTGTCCTTGCTGCAGATGGTCCAACAGCCAATTCCTGTGTTCCTTGCTGCTCCTGAGCAGGAAACAAAGCAAAGCCACCGTTATTATCTCTTGATTCCTCGCCAGCTTTTTGCTTATTTAGACATGATACTGCTGGATATTATTCAGCTTTGCATTTCTTACCAGTAAAAAAAAAAATTAAAAAAAATAGATGGCTATTGTAGGAAAACAAAAGGATTAAAGGCTTAGGAGCTTCGGGTGCATGTTTAATATTCAGATATTTGTAATAACAACTGAGAGATGCAAACAACATCAGTGCCAAGAAAGTGATTTGCTCCCACCTGTTTTTGTGTGGTAATTCAGGGAGCACTGCCCAGGAAGGTTGGTCTGGGCATGGGATACTCCTGAGGCAGAACCCAGCAGCTCATCCCAGCACCATCCAAGATGTGGGAAAACTCCAAGTCCACAGCTTTGACCTCCATTGCCATTGTCACCTCCACGGAATTTCAGCTTCTAGTGACCTCTAAACTTGCACCCAGGGGTGATTTTTGTATCCCTGGGATAAAGGATTCCAATCCTTCTTGAAAAACTGTGCCATGAGATGCCTCTGCTTTACACAAATCCTCACAGACTCTGATCATTCTGGTTCCAAGTTTTTCTCTCCAAACACAACAGCTGGAAGATGGATTTGTTTGGAGGTTTTTAATGATATTTTTACAGTCCCTTGCAATTGAAGTGGGAGTGGGAATGAAAGCATCAAACATGTGAACAAAGCCTTGGGGGCCAGCAAGGCTGTGAGGCTCACCACACCTCGGCAGTTCTGTTCCTAACTGGAAGGTTCTCCACAGGAGAGACACCTCCTCAATATTTGCACACATTTATCTATATGAACACACTTATATCCATTTATTTCAGCTGCCTTCAGGAGTCTTTGCTCATGGACATGCCCTGGTCAGGCTCAAACCATGGAGGATGGAATTCCATGCAGAGATTCAGAACTGAGGCTACCAAAATTCGCTTCAACGAGTTCTTTAAACACCTCCCGTTATTTATTCTTCCATCGTGGAGGGAGCAACACCAAAAACAATAAGAAGGGAACTAGAAGAAGGAAAGCTGATAAAACCCCAGGGGAACAGAGTAAAAATGTTCAATGCCAAGTGTCCCCAGGGTGTGACACGTCCCAGGGTACATCACCCTCTGCTCCCACGCTCGCAGCCAGTCCGAGGCACCAAGGGCTGCTGTCAGGAGAGCCTCCAATCTTCATTAAATGCATGGAACAATACCTTGGCAAACTGGCTAAGACTGGAAGCACCACGATAACCCTGCATCTGCATTTTGGAGGCTTTCACAGGCCTCTGGAAGGTGTGTGCTGCGAGATAAAGCAGCCGGCTTTGAAAAGGAGACTTTAATCCATTAGATATTTGCCATCTAAATAGCTCCACTCTGCTAGACCTGAAGCTTTCCCTGCAACAGAAGTGCTGTTTCCCCTCTTTTTTTTTATTCTCCCAGTTATCTTGTTTTACAGCTTTCTCCACTCCAGTCCTTAGCCTACATTTAGGCAATTATTTCCCTTTCCTTTTTGCAGAAATACAATATCTGATGGTGGCAAACGTGCAAAGCACAGAAATTCCTGAGCCTCACTCCAGCATCCTATTGCACTGCCCCATTTTCTCATTTGTTGTATAATTATGGGCAATTAGGGCTGAGAGCACCGAGGTCAGCTCTGTTTCTTGAAGTGTGTTTGCCATCCAATCTCCATTGGAGCCCTGCTGCAGCTCCTTGAAATCCAAACAGCACAGAGGGGAAAATGTGCAGAGTTTGACTCAGCGGCAGCAAGGTTAGAACGTGCTTCCTTCAAGTGTCCAAACCCCACAGCAGCCCCTCTGTGGGCATAAAAAGCATAACTGGGACTCACCCTTGTTCCTTTCTGGCTGTGGTTCCGGGAATGTGGGTAAAACACAGCCAGGGAAGGCACAGCTCATACCTGAAGCCTTTGAAGGAGCCACAGATATCAATTCCTGCCTGGAAGTTTAAACATGATGTGATTGGAATAAAATCATGTACAGAATCAAGGTAAATCAGTGGGAGGTAATAACTCATTAGCTTATAAGGTGTTCCAGACAGACTGAAATCCCTCACACCTAGAAGGAAAAAGAATTCCTCACACTTCCCCTGCCTTTGGTGTGCTGCTGGTCACATAGAAAATGCACATTCAACAATTAACTCCACTCCTCAAATTATTAAATACATCACTCAATCCTTGGGAGTTTATGCTTCCTAGCAGCTCCACCAGGGATACAAACACCTTTCTCTGACTGGTGTGGATGCACTTCTGCTCCACTTCCTTGGAACAGGAATCCCTTTTGCTCCCTGAATCACTACAGCAAAAACCAAACACGGGACATGTCAGAAACCTGCCCTGATTAAATCCCACTGCTCTACAACGAGAGCTCCACATTTGCCTAAACTGCTGCTTCAATAAGACACTATTTGCTTATTTTTCTATAGGATTTGCAGCTTTAGTGACACCATAATTACAGCAAAGACACTCAAGTCATTTAAATTGCCACCGCAATTAAAGCAGACTAATGTGCCACAATTATTTCCTCCAAGACAAACAGCAACTTTTCTAGGATCCTTTATTCCTGTGTAACACATTGTCCAATGCTGTAATTCTCTGCTTGCTTTCCCTTGTGTCAATAATGCCTGGGAAGTGGCAGCTAAAATTTCAAAAGTGAAAACTTTTCAGGGATGAGCACGGCTCAAGGGTTTTCCTGTGGAGGTGGCAACTCTCTGCTCTAGCACTGCACCAAAATATTCCCTGGAAAGCAATCATCCACTATTAAAAAGCTTGAATTTACCTCCAAATGGTTCCTGTATTCGGAGTTCTGGCTCTGCAAAAACCCTCATTACAAAAGAACAGCAGCAAGGCAACGTCCCAAAGCTTCTGTGGCTAACCCATGGAGGAGTGAAGTGACACCAGCTTGCAGAAAACACTGATGCTCACTTTTCAGCTACAGAGTTTTTATGAGTTCTGCATGCAAAAGGTCTTCCTGCTCGGAAGGTTTACTACCAGAATAAATTATTGTTACAACGTGTCTTCGTGTGCACAAGTGCTTCTTCAGCTGGCAGCAAAGAATAACTCAGGAGCTGATGAAGAGACATTTTTTTTTTTTGTAAAACTCACATTTTTCTAGAGAATTTAAGTGCCAGGATATCTGTGCAAGCTGTGTGGTTCATCACAGTGATTTCTGTTCGGGCAGCTCTGCAAACCAAGAGGAGGTTTTTTCACTGCATTTCGGGGCACACCTAGCACACAGCAGAGATGGTAATATTCCTCTTAGAGTGACATTATTTCCCATTTGGTGATGCCCAAATCCCATCAGACAGGGCTGACAGCACAAGGATCAGACATTCCCCTCCTGTCCTGTCAGCAATTTCACCCCTGCCTTGACTGGCAGGGCTGTCAACAGAGCATCCTCTCCCACATCCAAACAGCCCTGATATTCTCTCCCTTTATGGTAATATCAAAGTTACCAAGGGCTTTAAGGTTAAGATGTGGAGAGAAAAATCTGTGCCTTGCTCACTGGCTGAATTGTAAATGAAAGAGCCCAGCTCTGTTATCATCAGATCAGGCCTTATCTAAAGCAGGCTGGGGACAACTCAGAGGGACAGAAAATGGTTGTAATAAATAAGCAGACAGGACTCAAGTTTTCTCATGCAGAAAAGCCAATTCTTTATTCACACAGCTCGTATTTGTAGGAAATATCAGGAGGCACTGTGTACCTGGCCAGCAACAGAGTGAAACTCAGTTCATTGGTAGGTTAAGGGATAATGTAAATGTCTATCAAATTTTCTCTCTCTAGATATGTTCACAAATTTTCTTCACTGACTCTCATGGGACAGATCCACTGTTTACCCAGGTGCAAACTCATTTTTCTCTCTAAGAACAGGTTGTTGTTGTGTTTATTCTTATTTTTTTTTTCTTTTTGAGGACTTACAAGCTACTTCTAGCTTAACTTGTAGCTTCTAGCAGGGCTTAAACAATATTGTGTAAGGCCTTCCTTTGATAGTATCTCTGTAACAGATAATGATGTTGGCTTTGGAAATGGGAAAAGAAATGCTTCAAAGCAAAGCTTTGCACTCACACTTTGCATTTTAAAACTCTTCAAACCTCAGCGTGCTAATTGTTAATATGAGGCAGTTTATAGGAGGAATAGCCTCCTATAATTAGTAAAGCCAGGAAATAAATGTGATTATTTCTATACCAGACCTTGTTTATTATGAGAAAAAAAATGTGAGCTAATTCAGATTTTAGTCCTGAAGAACCAAATTAACTTCATGATGTTTCGCTGGGCCAAATCATGCTCTGCATTGCCTTCTTTAGTAATTATATCCTGACAGTGCATAATTAGTGTCTCCAGTTGAGTTCCCCCACAGCCATCAAATTTGCAAAGAAAATAAAAAAATAAAACAAGGAGCAGGTAGAGGGAGACAGGAGGAGCAGGAGTGGGGTGTGTGGGATGTGTGTGCTCAGTGCAGTCACACACAGGGCTAATTTAGAACCACAATTTTCCTGACTCCAGCTGGATCTAGACAAGAACCAGGAGGCTCAGATCCTGTGGATATTCCACCAGCAGAGCCAGGAAAATCCATTTTTCCAGAGGAGGAGGCTGAGCAAAGCAATTTTTATCCTATTCCTGCTCTTCCAGCATGGACCTTCCTCTGTGAGCCCTCCTTGCCAGCTCTGGGGAGACAAAGAGGTGACAAAACACAGGGGGGACACCTTGAAGAGCCATAAGTCCCCATGGCTCAGCAGCAGAAGTGTCCACCCACGTGTTTCATGCTTAACTAATTAACAATTTAGCTCCTGATGATGTTCACTCCATATATAACCACATCAGACAGACACCTCACCCCAAAACCAACCCAGTGGTAAAAAAAACCTCCCCGCAGGAAAAAAAAAAAAATTCCCAGAAAATGTGTCTGGGGGTTAAGAGGCACAAATTCCAAATTATTGGAATTACACTCAGAGCTCTGAGCAGCCTGAGACAATCCAGAAATCATCTCTGCTCCATCAGATTGTGCAAATCAGGGGCAGCTTGTGCCTGCTGGGGAAAAGGAACAAGACCTGGTTGGAGCCCTTTGCTGGCATCACCTCAGGAGGAGAGAAACCGTGGCAGAGTGCCAGCTCTGGAGTAAGCCGAGCTTAGGTGAGCTCGGATTTAAGCAACAGTGTGATTGATCCTCAACATGGTGCAGGTTTCATTTGAGGGCTGCCACATCTCCAGGGGCAAACCCTGCACAAAGCAGAGTTTCAAGGAATTAAGCATTTTTAAGGAATGGGAAGTTGGGAGTGGCAAACAGGTCCAGGAATGAGTGTGGTTTACCTGTACATGCAGAACAGATCAATATTCCTCTTTCCAGCTGTCAGCAGAACCCACAGCAAAAGTCAATTCCATTCAGAACATTCCTTCTGTTAATTTAATTTTGCACCTTTTACCTTTCCTGTTCATTAGAAACAAAAAAAAAAAACAACAAAATTCCTCTTCCAAATAAAGGTTATGGGGATTTTAAATATTTAATCCAAGCTAAATTTTATTCATTTTTTTTTTTTCTATGGGAAGCACTGGGGAAAGCTGTGACAGAGAAGCAGGCTCTGGGCTGGCTTGGCCAGCAAGGTTTCAGGTGTGACTCCTCCTTTGGTGCAAAAAATGCTTCACTGGGCTTCTCCTCCTGATGGATGGTGGGAAACACCCACAGGGATGGAGATGTAGTGATTAGGATTTCTATAGTGAACAAATAAACACACATTATTTAACTATATCTTAATAACTATCTACAGCTACAGCACCTGAAGTGATGGAGACCCTGAAAATGTCTGTTTGTGCAAAGTGCAGAAAAAGTTGTGCTGCTCTCCCCGTGTGAGTGTCATGTCTGTTCAATGCCACAAATGTCACACAAAAAGAGAGACAGACAAGTCCTCTTCCAAATAAAGGTTATAGGGGGTTTAAATATTTAATCCAGGCTTAATTTTACTGGGTTTTTTTTCTGTGGGAAGTACTGGGGAAAGCTGTGACAGAGAAGCAGGCTCTGGGCTGGCTTGGCCAGCAAGGTTTCAGGTGTGACTCCTCTTCTGGTGCCAAAAATGCTTCACTGGACTTCTCCTCCTGATGGATGGTGGGAAACACCCACAGGGATGGAGATGTAGTGATTAAGATTTCTATAGTGAACAAATAAACACACATTATTTAACTATATCTTAATAACTATGTGCAGTTACAGCACCTGAAGTGATGGAGACCCTGAAAATGTCTGTTTGTGCAAAGTGCAGAAAAAGTTGTGCNAAGCTTAATTTCACTGCTTTTTTTCTTTGGGAAAGGCTGAGGAAAGCTGTGACAGAGAAGCAGGCTCTGGGCTGGCTTGGCCAGCAAGGTTTCAGGTGTGACTCCTCCTGTGGTGCCAAAAATGCTCCTCTGGGCTTCTCCTCCTGATGGATGGTGGGAAACACCCACGTGGATCTTTTCCACACCACACCACTCACCAAAATGTGAGGTTTTCTCTCATGTGTCCAAAACAAAGGGATTTTCACCTTTTGTTTAGAAGTAAAGATAAATAACCCCCAAGGAAACCAACTGCACCGGAATGGTTGAACTTTGTATTTCCTAACATCAAATATCCTGGGAAAGGGTCTCCCCCAAGCCATGGAACCAGTCAGAATGTGACATGTCCTTCCTTTGGTGGTTAATAATGCTGGTTTTCCTCTTAGATTTTGAGTATTTCTGCTTGGCAAATGCATCAGACTTGGAAGTGGCTTGAGTTCAGATCAGCCATGGCTTTGAAAATGAAACAATCCTAAATAGGATGCAATTGTGAGTTAAAGCAGATTTAAAGCAGGGAGCAACTGCAATGAGGCTGATCCTCAGATTTGAAGGTTATTTTCAGCTTCATTAAACCCAGAGCTTACAGGGATCTGCAGGAAGGCAGCCTTGCCCTGAAAGCAGAGAGAATTGCTTGCTTGGAGATGCCAGAGTACCTCGGTGCTGATAAGCATCACACAGAGCTTGAAAGGAATATCATTTCATCCACTCACTCCATGGAGTTTTAAGCAGAAACTCTTCTTTTTTTTTTTTTTTTTTTTTTTTTTTTCCATATTTTTGTGTGCTATTTGTGGCATTGAACAGACATGATGCTCACACAGGGAGAGCAGCACAACTTTTTCTGCACTTTACACAAACAGACACTCATTTTCAGGGTCTCCATCACTTCAGGTGCTGTAACTGCAGATAGTTATTAAGATATAATTATAAAATATATGATTATTTGTTCATTGTAGGAATATTAATCACTACATCATCTCATCACCACTAATTTTTTTTTTAATGCCTGAAGAGCTCCTTAAACAAATAAACACACAGAGAATTACCCTGACTCTTTTTTTGGGGGGCTCAAGTGTGACAAATAATGANTATTTGTTTATTTTTTTAGACCCTAAATGTGGTGGAAAAATTCAATGGATAAGTCCATTTGATATTTTACAGTGAAAGTTACTTTATGTGTTTGGGAGCAGGTTTTTGTCTGGAACTGTGAAGTGCAGAGATGTGCCCTGGGCTGAGAGGGACATACACCCCCAGATTTGCCTTTTGCATCATCAGCACTTGTGCTTTTTGCTCAGGGAAACTCCTGCTCTCGACAGAAACAGGAAAAAAAAATATGCAGATATTAGCCTGGATGGGCAGATTTACTAAAACACCGGGGTGTTTGCCTTGTATGAGCAATATCTTTTATTTTTTGTACCATTTTCACCTCCAAGCTTTTTACTTCAGTCCCTGTGTGTGAATGGAATTACAGGAACTGGGACTGGAAGGAGAGCAGGTGCTCTGCATCACATCCCTGGCAGGCAGTGGTTTCTGAGGAACCAATACAGGATTTTATAGCCGTAGAATTTTTTTTCCACACAGTTTTTCTGCTCCCACAGTCTCCCTGATCCTTGATCAGGGGTGTCCCAATGCTAAAATCCAATGAGGACACATCCTGTGGCTGTCACCAGGCAGAAGAGGATGATCAGGGTGAACTCCAGCCCTCTAAATCCCTCTGGCCCATCCAGACTCAGGGGAACCCCACTGGCAAAAGGAAAAACACAAGTGGCAGCTTTGAAAGCTCTGTAAATGACATCACTAATTTATTAAATCATCAACACTTATAAATATGATTCAGGTTTTAAATCGTGCCCCCCAATCTCAGGGTTTAAATCCAGCACTCTTTAAGGACTCTGTGCAATAAATCTCCAGTTCAGGACAATGCACCCAGCACAGATTACAGCATTATTACACCCCTGGGCAGGCACTGAGAAATGGGCTTTATTCCTTGCAAAGCACTTTACACACAGAGAACAATTTTCTCCTGAGATGGACTGCAGAGTTTCTTACAGGTTACTGAAATTCCTGAAGAGGAAAAGAAACAAAAAGATGTTGTGAGTTTGTGTTTTTTTTTTTGTTTTTTTTTTTTTTTTTTTTTTTTTTTTTTTTTTTTTTTTTTTTTGGGGGGGGGGGTTGTTTTTTTTTTTGGTTGGTGTGTGTTTTTTTGTTTTGTGTTTTGTGGTTTTTGTTTTTTTTTTCAGTTTTTCCCCTCTTTTAGAAGTAATGCCCAGCTGAGGTTGTTGATTTGTTAAAAATGAATTTACAATGTCTAAGGAGCTCTCTGACGTGCTCAGGACGTGTGAAAAGGCAAGACAGAGGTCACAGGGTAAATTTCTTATTTGTCCAGTGGCAGAACAGATCCCCTGCACAAGCCCTGAGCTGTCACCAGAGGCGCAGCCCAGAGAGAGCAGCAGGAACTGTCACAAGAGCTCCGCTGGTGGCTGCTGAAATCCCAAGTGAAATATGGGATCACATTTAGATGGATCCCAGCCTTAAACTGCTGTAAAACCTCATGGTTTTCCCAAATTCCTTTTTATTTTAAAGTGAGACAGAGCAGAGCAAGGAGCGCTGTGCCAAGGGGGCTGTGCTGGCTCAGAGAACAACCCAGAACCATCAACACTGAACTGTGCAGCAGCAATCAAACTGATTAAAACTAATTAAAACTAATTAAAACTAATCTCAGCAGCCAGATCAATACGCACTGGCAGCTACCACTGCATTTAGCTTTCGGTTAAGGGCATTTAACCTCATAGAACAGAGTTAAATACAGAGAAATTGGTTCCTTTAAGTTAAGGGAGTGTGGGAATATCTGTGCCCAGAGAAGCTGTGGCTGCCCCTGCATCCCTGGAAGTGTCCAAGTGGACGGGGCTTGGAGCAACCTGGGAAAGTGTTGGGGAGCAGAAGAACATGAGTTTTAAGGTCCCTTCCAACCCAAACTGGCCCATGATCCTCTTGAACAAGAAACAGGAGAAAGGAGAAGGAAATATTTAACATTTCGTTTGGCTGCTTCCTGAGCTGCTGTTGGAACAAAACTCTTGGGAGTTTAAAACGCTCCACTGAAGGCAGCAAGCAGGAGCTGCAGCCCCCTGGGCTGGAAATCTCATCACAAATGAGAATATTCCTCAGGCTCCTGTGCTTGTATCTCCCCTCCTCCTGGGAAGATGAAAGCCAGGAGGTTCCCGTCACCTGCGCTGCCACTCGCCCACGGTGCCCCTGCTCCACGGATTCTTGATTTCCTGATTTCCAGGGCTGCTGTCACAGCTTTCTGTGGCCTTTCTGCTGCTGCTGAGTCTCTGCAGACACAACCCAGTGTCAGAAACCTCCTGCTGTGCCTCAGGCTAAATGAGAGATGTCACCAACCTCCTGCCTGGCCCTGTCCCTGCCTCTCACACACGGGGCTCAGCCTTGTCCTCACATTTCCTATTTGCTCCAGGTAAGGAGGCAGAGATTTCTCACTTTCATCTCTGGCTGCTGGAGCTTCCCAGCTGTCTGACAGCTTTCACAAAGCTGCTTTTCACTCCCCAGGGAGCAGCCCCGGTTTGTAGTGTCACACTCTGGAGTGCAGTGACCTGGCCCTGCCACGGTGGCATTGATGGATCTCCTCTTTTGCTGGAGTTGCTGCTTTCTCTTCCCTTCCTTCCCTCCACTGTGAAGGGAACGAGTGAAAAAATTGGCTTCCTCGGTGTTGGGGAGGATGAAGCAAGAAGGCCCTGCAGAGAAGATTTATTAGTAAAAGACTCAAAAAGTATAAAACCTGTAAGAGATATAGAATTAAAAGCTAAATTTGAACTGTAAGATGCTGAGCAGGAAAAGAGTAATTAAGTTAGCTAAACACAGAGCTGGGTGATTCAGTCACACCTCTGTCAGGACAAAAGGATGAGTAAGGGGTTGGACCCTCTCAGGTATCAGGGAAAAGGTGGTTTTTCAGGTTCTTAGGATGTAGATTTGTATGGTAATATAGTAGTCCCCATAGGCTGTATGTAAATCCTGTAGGTTTTTTATCCTAAGGTGATTGGTTGGTGCTATTTAGAATATTCATGATACAAAGGGTTAAAATGGAATGTAAAAGAGAATTCGCTCTTTTGCTCTTGCTCTCTTGCTCCTGCTCTCTTGCTCTTGTGCTCTTGCTCCCTTCCTCTCTTGCCTTCCTCTCTTGCTCGCTTGCTCTCCTGGATCCTTGTCCCCTTAGTTAGGCTGCCTTCCCACTACTAATAAACCAGGTGTCTTGAGAGCATCCCGGTCTCAGGACATCTCTTTTTGAACTCAAACAACTATGACGTTTTCTACACTCAGGGTGAGGGGAAATCAGCACACGGAATTTCCTGGTGGTTTACTCAGCTCAAACCTCACACTCTGTGTAGCCCTGGGACTAAATGGACTTGTAGCCTGTCCTGACATCCTCCCGGAACCCTCTGGCTGCTGGGGGAACTGCTCGACCTCAGCAGCTCCAAGGGGAATTACAAACATTTCAAAACACCAGAATATCCAGTCGCTTGTCCCAGAGCTACTAGAAAGGAACAAATGAATCTACGTGGGACAGAAAGCACAGCAGAGGCACCACGTGCCTGATCCCTGCCCTGGCAAGGATGGTTTGGAAATGTAGGGGAAGTTCAGGTGTTGTTTCCACCTCCAGCCTGGGCAATCCCTCCCTGATCCAAGGCATCAGTTACCTCCAAGTGATGACAACATTCCAGGTGCTGGGATAGAAGGATTTGATCCAGGCCATCTCTTCAAATCACACAAAGAACCAGAACAAATTTTGACCAATGCGAAACTAAATTTAAATAAAAATAAAAAGCTGCTAACGAGCCTAATTAAGGTGAATCTTGCTCTGAAAGAGGAAAGCATAATGTAATTGCAAATTACTTTTAGGCAATGAACTTTTGGTTCTCGATATGTCATTTTTCTTGTCTGAAGAATAACACAGACACTTTTTTTTTTTTCTAGTTTTCTAAAATAAATCCTACCCCGAGAGTGAAAGTCGAAGCTGGTTAGATGCACTGTCAGAGAGGAGAGGGAGCGTGCCTGATTCATTTAAATTAATTTCATTTACCCTCCATGTGCCAAGACCTGAGGTGGAGAATCGTTGGGAAGATGGGAAAAAACCTCCTCCTGTTTTTCCTCATGTGACATTCAGGAGACAGCAAGAAAATTTTCCTCAGCAACGCCCATTTCAGCTGCTCTTCTTTGATTGATGTTTCCCTTGGGCCAGCTCATAGTTTTGGGAAGAAATCCTTCCCTGGGAGGGTGGGGAGGAGCTGGCACAGGGTGCCCAGAGAAGTTGTGGTTGCCCCTGGATCCCTGGAAGTGCCCAAGACCAGGTTGGACACTGGGGCTTGGAGCAACCTGGGACAGTGGGAGGTGTCACCATGGCTGGGGTGGCACTGGATGGGCTTTAAGGTCCCTCCAAACCATCCTGGGATTCTCTGACACTTTCAGTTTGTGCAAGGGCAATCTCTTGGTGGGGTCTTGTCTTTTGTTCACACTTAAGGAGGGCTGTGGGGCCAGGGATATTTTGTTTAAAGCTCAAATAACGCCGAGGAAAGCCTTGGAGATATCTGAGATCATTCCTTCACCTTGCTCTGGAAGATTCCATCCCCTGACTTCAGCAGCTGCTGTCACCCAGGTAGGTGGGATGGGATTTTAATCTTTGAGATCTGCCAATACATATCTTTAAATTGTGTCTTAATTCCTTAATCAGGAGTACGCCAGGAGGTCCCCAAGGGTGGTGGCTGTCACCGTACCCAGCACTGCTGTCCTGCCAGCTGTCACCCAGCTCTGGTGGCTCAGCAGCAGTTCCTGCAGGAGCAGGGAAGGTTTCCTCCTGTTTGGGGCGGGATCCCGGCTCCTCCCCCGCGGGAATCTCTGCTGGGAGACCGAGCAGGAACCGAGCCTTGCGTGGAGAGCTGGAGCAGGATCAAGTCTGCTGCTCAGCTGGCATTTGAGGCGTTTGGAAAGAAGGGAAAACAGCAGATGCAAACAGAGTGTTGTAATATGTTAGCTGAGGCTCCATTTTCTCCATGCAGGAAAAGCCAATTCTGTATTTTCACAACTCATTTTACACAGTTTTTAAAGACCTCGTGTGCAGCTTTAATTGGTTAATTGCTTTCTTGCCAATTACTCTGTTGGTTAGTCAAAGGTATTCTACTTGTCCATCAAATCTCTCTGTTCTTGTGTTGGTTCCCTATTTTCTTTACTGATTCTCATGGCACAAATCCATTGTTACTGCAGGTACATTTGTTTTTTAACTCAGGAATAGGTTGTTGTGCTAACGAGTTCTCATACCAAGATTCTTTTAGTATGGGAACTTGCAAATTCCTTAGAAGAAGTGACAGATTAACTTTGGCAATTCAGCAGAGCAGGCCTGATTTTATGAGGCCTTGCTTTAATAATTCTTTCACCTGTCACGACACAGAGGAGCAAGGTCTGTAGCCCGGGATGGGAGAGTGACTTCTGTTGATTTAATAAGTGGCTGCTCGGTCAGCTCCTGCTCTAAATGTTCCAATTTCATTTTTCAGGTGGGCACTGTTAACATTCAGAAAATCACCTGCAGTTTAGCTGGGAACATTGCTGGGGATTACTCTGTAAATTGCCATAACTCCTGGGGTATCTATTAGGGATGTTTGCCCCTGCCAGAATGAATAAAATAATTGAGAAAGATGCAAATAGTTGGGTCTTATGTTAGTAAAAAAAAACCAAAAAATCATTTCAGAAAGGATTAAGTTCCTGATGTCTCTTCAAAAAACTTATTGATTTCATCTTCTGGTTAAAAGGGAAGAAGAAGGGATGTCTGCAGTAGGGAAGCATCATTCAGTTCTTGTTCCATCCCTGCACAGCCAACCCTGACTGAGATTGAACTTTGGGAGAATTTCACTGTCTGCCCTGACATTTTACAGTTCCCTGTCCAGATCCACGCCTTCAGTTTGAAGCTGTAGAAATCTTTTAGGCTTAGCTTTTGTGTGTTTTTGGGGTTTCCCAAAAGTCATCAGTGCAGGTGGAAAATCCCCCCTACAGACCCCTGTCTCAATCCATCTGTACTTGCACCCATTCTGCACCCCTGGAGCCTTTTATTGCCTGGAATATCTGATCCTTGTGCTTTAGAACCTCATTTACATTCACTTTTGTGCTTGTGTGGCACTTACACAAAATTCAGAGAGTTCTCCAGCAAATGACTGTTGGTACTTAAATACAGAATATGCTTTTTAAACATATAATTAAACCCAAGATATTTCCACCAAGTGCACTGAAATCCATGCGCCCAAATTCAGGGCTAAATCCCTGCCATGTTTTAAGTCTGTGTTAAAACAAATTTTTAATTAAAAATCTGTTGTTTTTTTTTTTTTCTGGTATGTTCTAGGCATGCTTGTTTTGCATAAAAAGTGGAGTTTTAGAAGGGCTTCCTCAGTATAATTTTCAGGTGAGGGATCAGATTTCCTCCTAACTCCTTTCTATTTCTGGCTAACCACAGCTGAACATCTGTTTATGTCCCAGGAAAAAAATGTTAAACAACATTATAAGGTTGTAAATGGAGTGAGCGTCTGATGGAACAAATTCTGGTTCATAACCCAGACCTGTACATTGGGAATTTTCTCCTGACAGTTCAGAGCTCTGCATCAAAGTCACATCTCCTGAAAATGAACATCAAAGTGACTCAGCTCGTTAGGGTGGTGTTTCAGCAAAGTCTGCAACATCTCTATAAATTAAAATGGAATTACTCTTATCAACTTTTTATTGACTGTATCACCGCTCTAGTATAGGATGCAACCCAACGGAGAGAAGTGTTGAAAGAATAAAAAATAAATCTCTTTTAAAAAGAAATTACATTAATTTGGCTTTCCCATTGTGATATTTAAGAAAGAGTGAAACCACCATAAGTGTTTTCCTTTAAAGAAAATACAGAGTGCACAGTGTTGTTCTGAAGGCAATAAAACAGGACATGATCAGCCCTAGACAGGATTTTATTTAGGGAGACAAAATCCTCAGTCAGGGAGTTCATGAAACAATGACAAATCTCATCAGAGGCCATCGAGCAGAATTTGTGTCTCTGTGGTTACGATGAGGCAGATGATATTTTTAACAGATTTTGATCATTCTGGAGAAAAGTTCAAGACCCACAGATCTCTGGAAGTCCTGAGGACATCTCACAAATGCTTACAATGTGTGTGTTTTACATCTAATAATAGTTGTGTGTATATAAATGAAATTACTAGGCTTTTTGTACATGTAAAAAGGAGTGACTTTGAAGAGGTGACTTTTTATTTGTTTAAAAACTGCTGCTGATATGGTCTGGAGTTTATGTGGTTTTCTTTTCCTGAAATAGGTAGCCCTTCCTTTTTTTTTTTTTT
>VWYO01019105.1:65457-81763 GCA_013400275.1 Rhadina sibilatrix
TTTTTTTTGGTTGAGTTTCATTAATAACCAAGAGTTATCCATCAATCCTGGAGGAGATTCTCACCCCTAGGTCAGCAAGAGCCTCTCAACTCAGACTTTTGACCTCCCAGGCACAGTCTTGATTTGGCCATTTTTGGAACCTTGCACTTATTTTATGATTTGAAAACCAATTTCAAACTGTAAACAGAAGCATGAGTCATTTTATAGGCACTTTCTCCAAAAGATGCTTACCCAGGGTTTTTAAATGCTCGCTGGTTTATGCTTCTGTTTCCTGGAGATATTTAGAGAAGTAATTATAACTGGGAAGATGCAAAGCTCCAACTTTTATTAATAATGCACAAACTCGTGACATCCAACAACTTGTACACGGTTAGAGCATCCAAATGCTCCAAGGGACTCCACAGATTTTACATTTGATATTATTTTCTTGGAAGCTTTAATAGTCTGGATTTCCAAGTCAAGGTCGAGTCAATCAAGTCGGCTCAATTTATTGTTTAAACTCACATTAAAATATTAACAAATGTGGGGATTTCGCATGAACTAGAATTTTATTTTTCTTCCTTGTTTTGTATATGTTTATACTTTTTTTTTTTCTGTTGTATACATGCCTTGAATCACAGGGTATATTCTATTTTAGCTGCTAAAATAAAACCTGCATGATGGATGCAGCATCAGCCCTTCCTCCGACTGTAGTTTTCCTCATTGGAATTTCTGATCACACCCAAATCCACCTCCTCTACTGAGATTTTCCAGCCCAGCAGATGGGAAAGTCTATTGAATAATACTAAATACTCTTACAAAAGAGACAAACCCAACTGAAACCTGACTTTTCGGACTTTTAGCCTTTAAAAGACGGCGAGGAATTCGGAGGAATTTTTGCCTACACAACTTTTGGGAGCTTTTTTTTTTTTTGCTTTTCATCAGCAACATGCACAGTCTGACACAACATGATAAAATGGTGAGGGAGTCCACCAGGAAATCATTTCAGTGCTTTTTCTGAGTGTTGCAAACTGCTTTAGTGGCTGGAAAGGAACTTCTTTCATTGAAAGGATCTTTCTGTTTCCATGAATTTTTATGCAGCAGCCAGCTCGCTTTGCTGGGCTCTGGGTGTCCACAGGGATGTGCCCACACAAAGTCATGGGAGGAACCAGGCCCTGGAAAAGCAATCAGAAGAATTCTTTCCCAACCTTAGGTGGTTATTTTTCCCCAAATGAACACAAGAGGCAATGCATTATGGTTTTGCTCCTCTTGTTATAGGCTATTCTCGTGATTTTTCAGTTCAGATTTGCCTGGATAAAATATTCAAAATAAAACACATTATCCATAATCCCTTCTGGCCTAATTCCATTCCAAGTTTACTGGTGATGCAAGCTGACATTGCCAGTAACTGAGGACTAAGTTTAGCCTCCAAACATGCATGTTACACTCAGCTTGAGCAGCCTTCCCTGCAGACACGGATCTGCCCTGACTCACAGCCATGGAATCTGCTCGCTCCCAGAGGAGCAGCAGCTTCCACCGTGCTGGAGCAAAGCAGATCCTCCATGGCAGCACCCCCAGGACATGGGGGACATGGGGCACATCCCTGTGTCCAGCCTTGTCCCCAAACCTTGGAGCACATCCCTGTGTCCATCCTTGTCCCCAAACCCTGAGGCACATCCCTGTGTCCATCCTTGGAGCACATCCCTGTGTCCATGCTTGTCCCCAAAAACCCTGAGGCACATCCCTGTGTCCATCCTTGTCCCCAAACCCTGAGGCACATCCCTGTGTTCATCCTTGTCCCCAAACCCTGAGGCACATCCCTGTGTTCATCCTTGTCCCCAAACACTGGGGCACATCCCTGTGTTCATCCTTGTCCCCAAACACTGGGGCACATCCCTGTGTTCATCCTTGTCCCCAAACCCTGGGGCACATCCCTGTGTCCATCCTTGGAGCACATCCCTGTGTTCATCCTTGTCCCCAGACCCTGGGGCACATCCCTGTGTCCATCCTTGTCCCCAAGCCCTGGGGCACATCCCTGTGTCCAGCCTTGTCCCTGTGCCCAGCCTTGTCCCTGTGCCCTCGGCTCTGCAGGTGCCCATGCTGGCCCAGCCCTTGTCTTTTTAACAGCTGAAAACCCCCCAGCTGCTGCACAGATCAATCCCATAGGATGGGAAAAGGTGGGGGAAGCTGATGCAGAAATATTGGCCCAAATAAAACCTGCACTGAGGTGGGAGGAAATATTTTCACCTTGATTTAATTTTAGGCTGGAAAACTGGGATTTTTCATGTCTGACCAATGTCAAGCCCTAAAGACAGGAAAAAAAAAAAACTAGATCTGAAACATTGTTCCCTGTTTATTTCCCAGTCCAGCTGGTGTGAATGGAAAGGCCCATCCTCTTTCTCCCCACCTTTACTGGGGGACATTTCCCAGCATTTCTGCAGAGGCACCCTGGCCCTGGTGTCACCCGCCCCTGCTCAGGTTTCTCCCTCTCTGCTCCTTACTGCTGCTCCTGCTCTTTGGCAGCACCCAGGACCACGGGCTCCTACAGGCTCTTAGGGACCAGTGTGTCCCCTTCAGGGAAAATGGGATTAATTCCCAGCTTTCACATTATGCTTTCCATACATTATTGGTGCTTTTTTCGTGCTAATTAGATAAGGAGAGGGAGACGTGCAAGAACTACAGTGTTTTCCCAACTGGCTGGCACAGAGTGAGACCTGGAGCTCCAAAAGTCCAGCAACTCACCCCAGAGGCCAAGCAGCTCTGCTGCCTTTTGTTTTCCTTCTTGCAAAACATCTTTATTCCTATTTGCAGACTAAAAGTGACGAGCTATTGACTGCAAAAAAGCCAGTGGCTGGAATAGTAAATAAATCTTGCCTGCCACAGCGCTGCCTCCGCAGTGAGAAACTCGAGCTGACACGTCTCTCATTACTCTGTGTTGTTTCCTGTATAATTTATGACTCTCCCTTGCATGTGTTTGGAGTTGTAAATGTGATCTGCAGCTGCAGCTGACATCAGGCATGCAAAGGACAGCTCCCAATAATGCTGTTAGTCCTTTATGGGCAGAGTTACAGTAAATAACACTTAATGTGAAATATGTAGAGCCGTAATAAACATGACAGTGGCTAAGGTTGCTTCTGCTGAGGATGCTGAGATTGCTGGCAAGGAAGGGAGGGAGCTGCATCAAGGACAGGGCCCACAGGCTCTTTGCAGACTCCTCCCTTCTTGTTGCTGAGGTACAACACTACAAGAAATGTGTTTTCATACTTCTGTTACAACAAACTCAAAGAGCTCTGTCTGGATAAATGAATATCCGGTCTTCAGTCCATTAAGGCAGCTCCAGGTGATCCAAGGAAATTGATCCAATGGCACATGGATGTTTCTCATGCACTGCTAAATGTGAACTCAATGTCCCCATCCATGGCAATTTTTCACCAGATTCTGAGACTGGTCTCAGCATCCTCCCTGTCCACTTGAAGCCAAACAGGAGCACTAAAAACCAGCCTGATTTTTCTGTTAGGGTGCTCTTGCGGATGGAATTCTGTGGGCTACCAGCCACTGGAGGTTTCTGACCTGGAGAAACCACTGTAGAAACAGCTTTTCTTATTCTCCTTCTTGTATTGCTGACTGTGATCAATTTTCACTCTTAAAGCAGGACCAAACTGCTGCTTTTTAATTTCAGGAAACCATTGTAGGTAAATTCTGCTTTAAATTACACTCACTTGAACCTATAGAAACTCAAGGGCTGATCTTGCACTTTCTGATATTAGGAAGAAATTCTTTGTTCAGAGGGTGGTGAGGCCCTGGCACAGTTTCCTAGGAAATGTTCTGGCTCTCAGCTGCATGGCTCCACAGTTTGGGACTTCCTGAATATTGGAGTTTTCTTTCCTCCTTACGAGGTGCTGCAAAGTTAAGAACTGGAAACCAGCCCCGAAACACCAGCAACTGGAAAGTTTCAGCATCAAACATCATTTCATCCCCAGAAGTTCATCTCCCCGTTTGGGCTCTCTCCAACTGGCTCACCGAGGCACCGGGAAGCTCGGAAAACGCAGAGAATCTTAATTTTAAGGTTTTTTTCTCCTGCTCTGATTAAGCTGTGAAAAGAAACGGGCGAATGTAAAGAGATCCACCCACTCCGGGCGCGTTAATTACAGGGACCGAGAGCCGGCCGACAATGAAGGTAAAAGACAGAAATCCCAAATCATTGGTAAGACAGAAATCATTGTTCAGCGTTAACAACTGAACAATGGCCATTGTTCTCTGGTTTACCCACAGCTGCAGGTGTGTACAGCGCAGCCTTTGTCTTCCCGGGGGCTAATTGAGCATCCTGACATTGCTCAGAGAGAATTTCTTTACCCATGAACATCGTGCTGCCAGCCCTGTCCTAGGCACACTCTGAGTTTTCAGCCTCTCTGCACATTTTTTTTTGTTTCACGCCCAAGTAAACAGATGAAAACCTGTTTGTTTGCCCTCCTTCAAGGACCATTGGGTTGTTCAGGACGAAGAGATGTGGCACAAAAGCTAAAACAAATATAAATTAGGCCATTGAGACCATTCTCCTCATATTGCAGTGACATTTTTCTGTGGGGAAAAAAAAAAAAAAAAAAAAAGAATGGGATGTGTAAAAGGGTCAAACTTCAGGAAAAAAAAATTATTTCTGGTGTTAACCAGTCAAGGACCTCCCCACATAGAGCTGAATGCTGCAGTGCCAACTAAAGACACACATTTGGCCTCTTTCCCATCCTCTTCATCATTAATAATTCAATTTTACAGTTACTTCATTAATTTGATTAAACACACAGAATAGCTTTTGGGTGTGGTGGTGCCTGTCACTGAAAATAAGAAGTAATTGTGATTTTCCTCTGCTTTCTCCTATTCTCAGTTATTCATCTGCTACAAATATTACTCCTAGTAATGACAAGGTGGCAGCAACAAAGATCATGAACTCAGTCATAGTTTGCATTTGGATTAGTGTAATACCAGAAGTGAGAAAATTATTGGATAGTAATTCCAAAGGATTAGACATTCCCAAGCCCCTGTTGATTACACCCACATTTCTGGCAGGGTGGTGTTGTTTTTGTTTTTTTTTTTTTTTTTTAATTTTAAGCCCTTTGCCACCAACACTTTAATTATTCTTCCCTTCAATACTTCATTCCTTTGTTTATCCTTAATATCAGAGAATCCCAGAATGGTTTGGGTTGGAAGGGAACCTAAAGCTCATCCAGTTCCAGCCCCTGCCAGGGGCAGGGACACCTCCCACTGTCCCAGGCTGCTCCAAACCCTGTCCAACCTGGCCTTGGCCACTTCCAGGGATACAATATTTATTTATCCCTTAAAGCAATCAACTGCTGAAGTTTAAGATGTGTAATATCTTTTAGAAAAACATTTTTGAGTAAAAAAAAACCCAAAACTTTCATGTGCCTGAGAGGGTTTTTTTTTTCCCACGGTACCATTGTTTCCCTATAGACAAAAGTGATACAAACCAAAGCACATTGAAATTTGGTAATAATAATAAAAAAAATAAAAATAAAGAAAAAAAGAATTACTCTTTCTATGAGTGGAAAGGTTACTTGAAAACATACTTTCTTCTAAGCTACTATTATTTTCAGAAAGCTTCTCTACGGTTCAAAAGAGAGTTTCCTTCAGATGAAAAATGTGGGGTTTTTCTTAAGAAGAAAGCAACGTTGAAAAAGGTTTTTGGTAGAAGTTACATTCAAGGAGTCACAACTTTTTCAGCTACCAAATAATCATAAAAAAAGTCAGCCTAAAGGTTTTGTTTTCCAATTAAAAGCAGACGTCTTTCAATGGAGAATTTTTGAAGATGAAAAATCTTCAGCAACTTAATCATGGCCCTAAGTGTTCAGAACTTAATCCCAACACATCTCTATCCAGGTCTGTCAGTGATGTATTACCATAGAGCAGTATTTTGATATATTAATAATTATTTTGATACTAATAATGTAATTTCTTGTGTTTATTTATTTTTTTTTAAATTTTTACTTAATTCTAAAATCCCTTCCTATGGAAAGAAATACCAGTAACAAACTTTCCTTTTTTTTTTTTGGATATATGCAGAGTTCCATTAAATAGAGGATCTGGACATTTATTAACACACATTATACTCATAATATTTTTATGAGAATAGAAATTTTCACTGTCTTCCCCATAGAGCCGGGTAATTGGGAACAGAAATTTAATTCCAATCAAACTCTAATTTTAAATATCTCAGTGTCTAGATACAACACAATCCCCCAAAGCTCCAGGTAGGATTAGTGGGTCGGAGAAGCCTCTCCTTGGGAATGTTTTGCTCTCCTGGAGACACAAAACTCTTGGGATTCCCTTCCTTTCCCATTTGCTACTTTGGGAACAAATTGTATCTCATCAAAGTTGGATGAGTCTGCACCAAAAGGATTCACAGGAGGAAAACATTTTGTCAGAGGAAAAATTGGGAGATGTATCTTACACTCCAGACAAGACCTTGGTGGTCAATACCTGCTTATTTATTAATAAAAGTGTTATATAGAGCTTTAGCCTGATTATTACTGTGAAATAGCTTTCTTTGGTTTAAGCAGGATTTGGTAAAGGGAGATTTCCTTAGAGATTTTTTTTTTTTTTCCAGCACACAAGGATGGGAGCAGCTTTCAGGTGGGTGCAGAAGCTCGTGCAGAGATTGAACAGGAGCTTGAAAACCTCTTGTGAATTAACAGCTTGTCCAGGGGCCTGGGGACACTTCTGCCACCAAAAGTCAGCCCACAGCAGTGATTTCTTTACACTCCCATGGGTGAAAGGCAGAAAAATGTCCTTGACAGAGCGAAGCAGCCCAAGCACTTTGCTGGCTGAAGCCAGCCCCCACGAGCTGAGAAGCTGAGCAGATTCATCCGAATTATTTCAAGAAATTCTAAGGGCTGCTCAGAAAGCCCCAGCAGCAGGTACCAAACACCTCGTGTCACCTCAGCAGCACGGGGCCAGCAGCACTGCAGTGCTGGGAGCAGTGCAGCTCTGAGGATTTACACCTACAGGCTTTGGGGCAGGGCATTTCTTTGGTTGGCACTCGGTTTGTAACTCCAACCCTAAAATCCGCCGTTCCTTTCCCAAACAGCAAGTGGCACGGCCAATTCAATGTTCCAGAGGCAGGGTGGGTTTGTTGTGCCTTTTGAGCAGCAGCGCTGGGAGCTCAGGCTCGTTGCAGATGAAATTCATCCTGAGAGGAGGAGATTGCTGCAGAGTGCAAGGAGATATTTGCAAAGCTCATCAGTCCCCTGCTGGCTCCGGCCTGGGAGTTCCTGTGTGAACTGCTGCACCCCTGAGGACGTGGACATCCAGGCATCTTCTTGAACAGTGACATCAGAAAAACTTCTTTTCCCCCAGTTCTCCAGACTGAGCAAAGCAGCAGCTCTCTGAGCTTTGTGGTTCCCTCTGCTCAAAAGAAAAATTAGCCATGGGAGGATGATACTCTGTGCCTGCCCCAGAGACACTGCCCTCGAGTGCTCAGTCTGACATGAGGCCTTCATGAGTTAATTCAAAAATAATCGTTTTTTTTTCTTCTCCTCTTCTGGTTGTCTCCAGTCAGGCAAATATGCTGAAATCACAAAACCAGCAAAAGGGATTGCTTTAACTAGGAGATAGGGCATGAATTCAGCATATTTTCTGCATAGAAATATGACATTTGTATGGAAATGACCCATTTTCTTGAACAGGCAGCTATACATCACAGAAGTTTCGCTGTAACGTTTATGCAAAAGAGATTGGGAAGCACTTTCCCAAAAGTGCTGATTTCCCCCAGATGAAATAATAAGGCAAAGCCCAATCCAGAAGCTCAGGAGAAGCATTTCACTCAGTGTCCTGTGTTCTGGGTGTTTGTTTTGATTTCCATGATGATTTCATGTTTGTCAGTCTGTGTTCTCCCCTGAAGGGAGTCCAGGGCTTAGGAAGGAATAATCCATTCTCCCTTTTTTTCTTTCCTAATCGCATCCCAGCTTCCAAACGATGGCAGAAAGGCAGCAGGACATTTCTCCCCTGCTCCAAGGACCAGGACAGCCTGGGAATGGTCAGGATAGAGGCACAAAGAGGTTTTTCTGCAGGACCTGGACAAGGGCTCTGCCACAGGGAGTCAAGATCCCCGTGACAAATCCACGCTCCCATGACCTACATTTCTTGGAATATTTGCACAATGCAAATATTGCCACAAATGTGGCAATTCAGCAACCAGCAATTCAGCAATCAGCCAGCACTCGGGGACACACAGCTCAGGGAATGCTGAGGGATCAGTACTTTGCAGCTTTTCCTTTCAAATGCACTGAGTGTGTGTCATGGTCTGGTATTCCCGGGGCTGAGCTGCTTCTGGCTCCGCTCGGGGCCAAACTCAGAGGAAGGATCAGCAACATAAAATCAAAACCAACGCCAACTCCAGCACATCTTGTCCACGGAAAGGTGCTCTAACCATAGAATACATAACTAGCAAATCATTTTTAGGCTGCTTTTATTACAAAATTACAATTTGAATTAATAGTTGCACAACTACAAGATTGTTTTTATGCCAGTGCTGAATGAAACGCTCTGACCTCGTTCAACCCCACCGATGTCAAGTGCAAAATTCACCCTGATATGGATGAGAAATTCTTTGAGCTTATCATGAATTAAGGTATAGCTTGCTCTGATGATGAATTGAAATTATTTAAAATCAATTAGAACATAAAAGACACATCCCAAACTAGATGTTCACTGAGCTCAGATCCTTGATTTACAGCCCAACACCCTGACCCTAAATGGAAATCCATACATCACTGAGGCAACATAATCAGACTTCAGATAACTTGCTTTAGAGCAGGAAATTCATTTTTTTTTCCCTGTTCAAGCCGATAGCTGGGAAATTAACAGCAACCAGAGTAATTATCAGTGCAGACATTTCACCATCAAAACTCTGAGAGCATAGCAGAGGTTTCCAATGCACAGTCAACAACCCCTCTCCTTTGCCTGTAAAACAGCCCTGAGTCATTTTGGCCACCACTTTATTTCACAAATGTGGAACAGCTCTGGAGCAACTCATGATTTACTGGAAGTCCTCTGGAAGAGTAAAAAACCTTCCAGGCTTGTGCTCAGCCACTAAGCACCACTCCTTTCTAAACAGAAAAGAAAATTTAAGACATTGGTGCCAATATGACATTAATGGAAGCAGCTTCTTTTTGGGGGAGGTTGTTACAGAAAAGGACACGCCGTGGAAATGTGATTTCCCCCCAGTTGCATGACTATTTATATAGAGAAATAGAAATTCATATAAATGTATACATTTCTATAGATACACGCTTTGTACACTGTAGGCATATACATACATACATATATACACATCTCCAGATTTGTATATACATATATATAAATATACACACACACACACACAAATGCACACACAGCTTGCTTTGGAGCCAGCTAGAGTTATAAATTCTCCCTCCCCCACAGAGCCAAGATGATCCGAGCTGCCTCTGCTCAACACCCCACGGTTGCCTTTTCAGCCCAAATTAAATATAATCCTCATTATTCTGCCTCTCTGGTGCCTGAGAAACTTGGCAACCTCTCTGGGTGACTCGAGATGCAGCAATTCCTCCTGCCTTGCCTCTCCTAACCTATTCTAGGAGATGCAATATGCTGCTAAGATTAAGTGTCCAAAATGCTAATACGTCTGAGAAGTGCCTCCACTGACCTACATCAGGAATGTAGGTCAGAAAGGAGCTATTTTTAACCAAAATGCCCACATTTTAATTACAGTCCAAAGCAAGCCACGCTCCTGAATCTCCCAGAAGTCTCCAAAGATTGACTTTTACACTTCAGTAGTGTAATCACAGGTACATACTTAGATATACACACAGTATATACAGCACATGCTCAGCGTTTCCGTGACACACGAGGCACTCGCTCCTGCTTGGAGCTGACAGCAACTAATTTTAGGAACATCTCCTCCTTCTCCCTGTTGCATACCTGTTAGAGATCCTTCTTATCAGGGCTTTGTGCTCTGAAGGCTTGGACAGACTCTGGTTGGCTCGGAGGGGCTGGCAAAGGCCACGGCCAACCTGGCGAGGCTGCCAGCCAGCTGAGGGCACTCCCGGCGGGGCAGAGGGAAGTCTCGAGGTGCAATACACCACTCTACAGAAAAACCCAACAGAGAGAACTGTGTTTGCAGCTGGTCACCACTCCAGGCACAAGCAGAGGGGTCAGGGTGTGTCCTCAGCCCGAGGAGGATCTGTGCATGCAGACAGGTAAAAGCAATTCTGGGAATGCCAGTGGACCCGCAGGCTGGTGAGAGCTTGGGCCAAAGGCAGGAAAAAAAATAGGGTTTGGGAGCTATTTGTTAGCTGCTCTAGAACAAGGGTTTGCAACAAGAGTTTTGTGTAGTTATTGGCTGTCTCTAAGCCAGGGAGAGGCACTGTTCTCACTCGTCAGCCTTGGCACATTCCCACCTGTCACAGCTTAACCATTGTCAGTCCTGCCATCAGCCTCCCTGGCCGCAGCGTTGCAGTCCCCCAAGGCTAACAGGAGGAATAAATATGCATATTTGTCTGCATAAATTAGATCCATCCACAATTCTTTATTGGTTTAAAACTGGAGGGGAGAATTAAGCATGGACTGAACAATTACTCTCTGCCTTAATTGGTGCCTTAACTCCTCCTCAGGACCCCTCAGTGACTTGCCCTTTTTTTTTTGAAGGAAACGCTTCATCAAGTGGGTCTAAAAAAGACTTTTACTTGCCATAATTCTTTGCTTGCCAATACTATCCACTTTCCAAAGCAGCCAGGTTTTTGGGTCACTGCAAGAAAACATAACAGAAGTGATGCCACATGAAATGTCTCTCTGATTATGAAGAATGCAATTAGCTACAGATTTATTCCAGCAGTGCTTTGGGGACAACTGCTCAGTCCTGCCCTTGCATGGCAGTTTAGCAGCACCAGAGAAACTTGGATGTGCTCCCTAAAAAAGACAAATTTAACTGACCAGCATCCATTACCAACTTTTGTAAAGCTCATTTTCCACCAAAGCACCACAACATGAGTTTTCTCAGTGCTCCCAGTGTAGCAAGGTTGGTACCTCCAGTGGTGCAGGACCCCAAGGACTGGATTTCTCAGCTAAGCTGGTCCCATCCAACTCTGAAATGTCACTAATGGGAATTCCTAGCATCTCCCTTTGAGTCAGACCACGCTGGGCACTCTCAGGACACAGCAGAGTGAAGACATTTCAGCTCTGAGTGGCAATTCCTACACTCTTTGGAGCAGAGCTCCTTCAGTCTCCAAAGAAAAGACGCACAAGAATGAAAGTCCTATTATGAGAATTTTCACACTGCAATGTTTCCCTCTCTGTGGTCATACCACTGATAAAATCAAACTGAACAATCACAGAACAAAAAAAAAAAAAAACCAAAAAAACCCCAGAACAACAAAACAAAACAAAAAACAAACAACACAACAACCCAAACCATTAATTAACTTTGATTTGCTAAGTCAAAGCCTCCAAAGTTCAGAGACAGTCTTTGGTTCAAGGGTTATTTAGATAATGAACAGTTCATATATATATTTAAGCACATAAAATAATTTAGAGACCAAGTACAAAACCAAAGGTTTATGTATCTCTCTATAAAACTTTAGGACAGTTATGCTGGGACTGACTTAGTTTTAAACAAGTACAGCCTGAAAAAATGATCAACAAATACATTCCTATAATTCTTTAAGGTGTAAAGGTTCCTTGGAAAAGGAAAAGGAAAGCAAGAAAAAAATGCATAAACCCCCCATAAGCAGTATATTAATGCCACTGTAACATTTGGGGAATGTCATTAACTTCAGATAAGGTGCCTGTAGGATAAAAAGTTCCAAACTTCCCTTCAGCTTTTTTTTCTTTTTTTGGTTGTTCAATTGGTTTTTAGTGGAACTGTTACAGGAGTCCCTCCTCAGGAATGGTGCCAAGTGCCGCCACCACCAGCAGCAGGGATGGCAGTGCCACCAGAAGCAGCAGCACAAATGAAGTCTTTCCCATTCCAGAAGTGATTTATCACAATTCAGGAATTCCTGCTTGGAATCATTCGAGCCCTACTGCAAAATCTGGTGGCTGCAGAGAACCTCCTTCCCTGGCACCGTGCTCCAAGGACAAGCCAAATTGCTGTGCCACGTGCCATGGGCAGGATATTTCTCCACAGGCAGTGGCACTTGTTGGAAGTTCCCCAGTGCACAGAGAGTCAGTCCTTGGCTAACCTGAAATATCTCTTCAGGATTCAGAGAATATATAGGATATTCTTGAGAGATTTAGAAAATTCTAGTGGAAAAATTAAAGACGTTAGGAAAAGCAAATGGACATTAAAGATTCAGGACAGGACATAGGACTTGGTCATGAATATTTTATATTTGCTCTGCCCTCTGTTAGTATCTGTTCTTTTTAAGGCACCCAACAGCTGAGTGTTGCATGTCCACACCTCTAAATAATGCCTAAAAATAACCCCATGCTTCAGATCAACATCCTTAACATTCAAAAATATCAGGATTGATGCACCGTCCACCCTACAGAGACCGCCCAGCATGAATGTGAGACAGAGCATTCCTACAGCTCTGCTCTTTCAGCCTTCTCCTCTCCTTCTCCCACAAAAATCATCCAGCTGACACCATCCTGAAAAACACCACAATACTAACCAATTTAGCAGAGAAAATGCCACCACAGTGAAATGTTTCCAAACACTTCCACAGGGATCCAAAACAACCTACAAGTGTCACCCCAGCAGCCTCCTGGGGAACTCGGTGTGCAGCAAAATCAATGCTTTCATAGAAATCCCCCAAACTGCCCCAACAACCCGAACAAAAATGAGATCATGACAGAATTTTATAACTGGGAAACCATAAGGATCAAGGAAAAGACATTTTAAAGAAGTTGTAGGAAACACAGTTGTCAGTGCCTGTCAATCATAGGAACACAGAATGCCCTGGGTTGGAAGGGACCTTCATATTCTTTCTCTCAAAGAAAAAGATAATACTAATAAAGCTTTTCCAAACAATTCACAATTGTTACATCAATAGTCTTCTTGCCTAGTTGGTGCCCAATGACATTAGAGCTAAACTATTTTGTCTTTAAAATCAAAAGCCTTAAAGACTGTTGGGCTAATTTGTGAGCGAGGTCAATCAGAGAGCTACTGAACTGATGGCAAACCCATTTTCTCTGTGCCATTACTCATTTTATTCTGAAACAGTCCCATGGAGCACTTGTCTTAAAATACTTGAATCCACTTAATAGATGCTGTAATTTTCTAGAGATCAGATTTTCCTCTTCATTCAAGTCTGTTGACTAAAACTGAGCATAATGTGATGTTTCAACACTGGCTTCCATGGGAGCAGAATTGGGCCTTCCCACTCAAAGGTTTGTTCCAAGCCCATTCCAATTCTTCCACTGCCCAATCAACCCAGAAATATTTCAAGAACAGGAAAAAAAAAAAAAAAAAAAAAAGTATTTCCACTCACACCAGAATTTAAAAATAGAATTTTTTTGTACAAAGAGCTGTTTTGAGCTACATCCTGGGTCAATTCGCATTTCTTCCACGGAGAAAAACTGTGTTGTACTGTGTACAACAGAAATACATAACGGTGTACACATAAACACATAAACCCACTGAGAAACTCAGCTACACATTGCAAACCAAGCCTCGGAAAAACCCAGCAAATAGGAATATGCAGCACACAGCAGCCTGATTTCCCAGTGCCCATAAATCCACGCTGTAAAAGCAAGTGCCTTTGGAAGAAGGGCGAGCCTGGGACAAGTTCACTCCGGGGCTGCTGGAGTGCTGCCAGGAGTCGCACCCGTGGTTGAGTAATGTCCTGAGCAATGAACTCCCACACTTAAGGCCAAATTCTACACACTGCTCTTCACGTGAACACTCCTGTTAAACCCAAACCCCAACCATCACATTTTTTTTTTTTTTTTTTCGTGTGAAGTGGATACTTGAAGCAAGTGGAAGCAGCACAGAGCTCTCATCCAGCGCTTCAGAAGAACGGCCGCACATTTTGGAGAGCACCTTTCCCTCCTGGTGCTCTCACAGTTCTCGGAGAGAACACAAGTTGGACAGACCCACACATTTCGGCCTTAAAACCAAATCAGCTGTGCTGCCACACTCAAAGGTGTTTTCGTCTGGAAAGGTCTCTGGCAAAATCTGGAGCTGCCACAGCTTAACTCATGTTCACTGAATCTCCTAGGAAATGAGATTCTCACTCTCCAATAACACTCTAAGCAGAGCAGTAGGCAACAGGCTTTCCAAAATTCAGATTATTACTCATACCATAACATTTGACATCTTCCTATGGCTGTTGATACACTCAAGAGATCCATGAAGCCATTTCCAAACAATCTTTTTAACCTAGGTTACAACGTGATGGTGACATCAACGACAACATCCAGAAAAATATAAAAAAAGCACCAATAATTGAGCACCAGGATCATCCTTTCCATTTCCCTGTGTGCAGCTGTTGGCTGGGACTGGGGCTTACCTGGCCTTGCTGTTCTTTTCCACCTGTGGGGAGAATTTCAGTGGTCAGTGAGGGAATAAACCAAACACTTGCTGAAGGCTTTACTACCACAGGCTGAGCTGCTCAAGCTGATGCCAGGTATACTTGTACAACCATGGAATCAGCTAAAAAAAAAATAAATTATTTCACATAGCATCCCATCCAACAGCTCTAATGCAACTGAAGATCATTTGACTTTATTTGATTCCTTCCCAGTAGCATGAATATTACCAATGCTACTGCTGATAAAGACAGAGTTATCATTAATACTCCCTATTAATTAGGAGGAACCTGGGTTGGAGCATGCAAAGTGTCACCCACTGCAGGTCAGAGAGGATGGATCCACTTTTGTTTCTTGCAGTGGAAAGGAGTGCTGCTAACCACTCAGCCTCAGCTCAACACAACGAGAAAGCAAAATAAAAGTCATCAAAACACCCTCTGGATGTCACACCTAGATACTGTCAACACTTCCAGAGCAAATCACCCCCAAATCATCTCAGCACACAAGGGAAAGGAAGTTTCCTAAACAAGCAAAGAAAAATAACTCAACTTA
The DNA here is from genome assembly GCA_013400275.1 of Rhadina sibilatrix. Classification (NCBI taxonomy): domain Eukaryota; kingdom Metazoa; phylum Chordata; class Aves; order Passeriformes; family Phylloscopidae; genus Rhadina; species Rhadina sibilatrix. The sequence continues at coordinate 80,503 of VWYO01019105.1, forward strand.
AGCCAAAAGTTATCTCTTTTAATACAAAATTCCATTCTCATAGAACAAACTTATTTCCACTGAATAAATAGATCTGCTCACTGTCCACGGGCAAGATGACTGCCTAGAGTAAGGATGAAATTCTCTTGCCTTTCTGCAGCTTAATTAAAATATAAACATTATTTGCAACCGGCTTTACTCTATTTGGATACAAGTATGAACACTTGGGGCTTTGAGGACATTGCCAAATGTATACAGCACCACTCTCACTGGGGGTTGTACTTTAACCCGATTTATACAGCTCCACGCATCACTTGCATGTAGGCTTATCAATGCAATTATTACAATTATGATAAGAAGGATCTGGCCTTTGCACTTGCATGTTTAATACTCTTAGCACGTGCATGCTCTTCCACTATCTATTAAAAACCCAGCAAAACAAACAAACGAGCAAACCCCAACGGGTCAGAGCTGAAGGCAGCAGTGAGGAAACACAATCTCAGCTCAACAGAGGAAATTCCAAGGTGTAATATCTTTACTGATGGCATGGAGGGTGATGCCAGATTTACAGACCTTCCCAGACACCCACAGCTGCTACCAAGGCTGGGGAAATGACTCTCCAAGAGCAAAAAGCTCACCAATGAGCATCCCGGCAGGAGCCGTAAACAGCGACATTGCCGGGACAACAAGTATTTATGGGTCTGTCTCTGTTCAAACACATTGTGCGGGGTGAAACCGAGCTGCTCCCCAAGCAAAGGGGGCAGGTGGTGGGGAGGACGACCCTGGGAATGTGACCCTTTGCCAGGAGGCGACAGCCCCCGGTCCCCTCGGGGCAGCGCCAGGAGCGCCGCGAGCAGCACCTTGGGAGCTCCGTGGGGGGAATAACCTCGATCCACCCGGATAATAAAGCACCCTGACCGCCGTACAGACAAACGATAGCCACGGACACATCGGGTATTCGAAGGACATCAGGGCAGCGCCCAGGCCAGGCGGGCGCCGGGGGCAGGGAGCGGCATCGGGAGCGGCTCCAGACCGAGATCGAGCCCGGGATCGAATCCAGGATCGAGCCCAGGATCGGCTCCGGGATCAATCCCAGGATCGGCTCCGGGATCAATCCCAGGATCGGCTCCGGGATCGGGTCCGGGATCGAATCCAGGATCGAGCCCAGGATCGGGTCCGGGATCAATCCCAGGATCGGCTCCGGGATCGGGTCCGGGATCAATCCCAGGATCGGCTCCGGGATCAATCCCAGGATCGGCTCCGGGATCGGGTCCGGGATCAA
>VWYO01019105.1:90398-102188 GCA_013400275.1 Rhadina sibilatrix
GGTCCCGCACCTCCCTTTCCATCCTTTATGCCCCCGCAGTTTCCCAGAGGGCTGAGGAGACTCAGATCGGCCCAGAGAGGCGGCTCTCCCAGGGTTTGTCCGGGCCATGTCCCCTTGTCCCCTCAGCCAGGAGGCAGAAGTCACCGCGGGCCATCCCCCTGCATCTCCATCCAGCCACAGCAGCTCCCGGCCCCTGTGCCTGCTCCGCACGCCCTGCTGGGGACAGCACCCGTGCGAGTGTGGCTGGCAGCAGCTCCAGAGAAGGGTACGGCTGATGTCACCCAGATCAGGACGTCACTGGGTTATTAATGATAATTATTATTATTGGCAAGCCGGCTATCTCCTTGCCAGAGCCCATCCTGGAGCTGTGGGGGTGCTGGCAGCAGGTGCCCTTCGGCTGCCTCTTGCCAGCCTCGGCTGTCGTCACTGAAATGCACCTTCCTCCCCCCACCCCCCTCCCCCGACAGACTTGTGAGAATGAGGGAGGGAGACCCAGCTAAGAGGTGGATGCTTGGGCAAATTATTGTACCTCGCAGAAATGTCCTCACAAGGCTCTGTTTCCACCAGAGGGGAGCGTTCCCCCCGCTGCAGTCACTGCTCAGCAGACTCTGAGTGCTCCAGGCAGCCTGCAGTGGGAACCATCCCCTTCCCTTCCTTTCCCTTCCCTTCCCAGCGCAAGTGGCAATGATGGAGAGAAAAGAGGGAGTTTTCACCCAAAGCTCGCCCTGCCTGTCCAGGAAGAAATATTCCGAGCTTTAATAGTCTCTCTGTCTCCAGCAATCCGTGGCAAGGGCAAAAGCAATAAACAGTGCAAGGGCGAGGGAAAGGGGGCTGTGATTATCACAGACGGGAGCTGCTCCCTCTCTGGCCGTGCTTCCTTCGGGTCGGGAGCAGTTCGGAGGTGCCGGGTCTGAGTGTTGGCAGGGTTTGGACACAGCTCCAGCTGCCTTTCTGCCCAAAAGGCCTGGGCAGCCCTGCTGAGCAGTCAGGGACGGCCCCCAGCTGCCAGCTCTGGGGGCAGGAGAAGCTGTGGGAAGCCCGGGGTGGCAGGGGGAGCAGGGAGGCCCCAGCGGGATGTGCTGCTCCTTGGTCCCTGAGGGGACCTGCCAGCCCAGAGCTCCAGGGAGAGATGCTCCAGGAGCAGGGCAAGGCTCAGGGCTCAGAAGGAATTTCCCATGGCTCACCCTGCCTTGGGAGCCTCCTCAGTGGAACATGGAAATCCTGGGATTTAGGGCAGGCCGGGGTGCTGGGCTGTGCAGAGCACAGAGCTGAACTCTCCAGCCCTGGGCAGAAACACTCCCAGCTGCAGAGGCTGCAAGAGGCAGATGTCTGCTCATGCCATTAGTCTGGGCTCAAAGCTCAGCTTAACCTCCATCTGATGAACCCCTCTCCTTGTCCCCATGAGATTTCTGTGTTGCACGGTGTCTTCGTATTCAATATTGAGCTTCCCCTCCCTCTTTGGTTTTTAGGGAGCTGAAAGGCTAAGATATTCGTGGGATTCTATATTAGAAATTATTTAAGAAGAAGAAGAAGCGTCAATGTTTTTGAAAAAAATGTTGACAAAAGGAAAATCAGAACTGAGAGTCTTCTCTGTGCAGCAGTGAGTGAAGCAGTTTATGAGGCTTCACTTGTCTTATTCCCTCTCTGTTCCTTAATTAATTTATCAAACACGGACTGAGAAACATAATCATCAGCTGGAATTTACCTCTAGCCCTTCTCTGGAGGAGACAGTTTCTGGTAAATCTCTGTCACATTGTCCCAGTGGTGTTTTAGGGGCCACGACCTCTCTTGCTGTTGAATCTACAGCTCAGCCTCACTACAAAAGGATCCCAAACTGGATGCAGGGGCTTGTCCTGTCCCCCTCAAGCCACTGCAGAGGTTTCCCTGACTGCTGGAGGGTCCTGTTTGCACTGGGAGAGCTCAGCCCAAGGCTCAGGTGCTGCTGAGGTCCCTTCATCCCCTTCTGGCTGCTCTGCTGAAAGCTGGATCCTGTTTTCCACACACTGCTGGCATTTGCCACGCCATATGTAAAGTGCAGGCGTGGATTCTTTGAGCTGCATAAGCACTGGTGAGGAAGGAATGGAGGAAGTGCAAGAATTTTAAACTGGGCTTTTCCAGCTGGAATCCTTCAGGCTTATGCCAAACTCATGCTCCTGACCACAATTCTTTCTTGGCCACCTCGTTATCGGTTATTTATCAAGGCAGCACTGTTGATTTTTTTTTTTTTTTCCCTTTTTTTCAGGGCAGTTGCGCTCTATTTTCTGGTGAAGTTAAGAAATAACAGTGCACCACGTGATATTAACATGGATTATTTCTAATATAAAAGTGTCCTCAGCTGCTTGAAGCTCAGTGGGACACAGGAGCAGCACAGAAAGCCCAGCCGTGCCCTCAGTAGCAAGTTGTTTGTAATTGGTTTACACTCATGGGATTTTTCTTTTTTTTTTTTTCCAGCAGAGAAATGTTGCCCAGCATTTGATGATATGTGTAAATATTAAAAGGAAAGGAGGGAAGACCTAATAGGCAGCATTAAAAGAGAACAGCAAATACCAGCAAACTGAGAGCGCAGCATTTTTAATGGATAGCTGTTAAAAATAAAAGAGAAAAGTAGGTAAAAATAAAAGGGAGGTTTTATTGGACAAAATTGACAGTTGTTATCCTCACTGATTCCTGACATTTCGAGATCAGTTTTTTATCTAATGTTTCAACAGCCTGGGATATTTCCTTCTAGTGAACCATGCTCAGCTGTAGCTTTTTTTTTTTTTTTCTCCCTTGAAGCCCAGATTTTTTTTATTTTTTTTTTTTCTAACGAGTCCAGCATTTATTATAGCCAGTGTCAAAAAAACTCCACACTCCACTTATATATGAGCTTCTCCTCGGCCTTTCCTGGGATGATTCACAGCCCTGGGTGGGCACGCACAGCTTCCTCTGGCAGCAGCTGGAATTTCATGCACGGATCCAAGGCAGAAAAATGCCCTCAGGGTGATGTGTTCCCACCCAGGCTGAGAGTTATGAGCCACCCTCCAGCCCTGGGAGGGCTCCTCCAGCCCTTCCCATCCTTCACAGAGGCAGCTCTGCAGCCACATCCCGGAATCATGGAACCACTTAGCCTGGAAAAGATCTCCAAGATCATCGAGTCCAGCCCTAAACCATGTCCCTGAATGGACACCAAGGCATTTTTAAATCAGTTCCAGGAATGGTGGTGCCACCGTCTCCCTGAGCAGCCTCTTCCAGTGCTTGCCAACCCTTTTGGTGAAGAGTTTTTCCATAAGACCTGATTGAAACCTCTCCTGGCACAACTAAAAGTTGTTTCTCCCTGTTCTGTCACCTGGTACATGGAGGAGTCCGACCTCCACCTGTCCACAACCTCTTTTCCTCCATCACAACAATGTGCTGCATCCTTTTCCACCCCTTTTATTCAGCAGAGAGACTTGTCATCACCTGGCAGCCCAAAGTGGAGCTTTGAATGTCCTAAATGAGGCTGAACATGGACCACACAAAGGAGGAGCATGGACCTGGACCTGTGTTTTCTGAATGTCTCCACCCATTGCCCACAGACCCTGCTGGCAGGACACACCTTCAGATGGCCACTTCATTGTTCCCATTAGAAAAATCTTAGATAGTGCAAAAAAATACTGTTTGAATTCTTGTTGTGGGATAATGGTTGTGGTTCAGTTCGACGCCTCCACACTCTGCATGTGGACATTTCCTGCTGCAGTTTCTCCTTTGGCTTCCTTTCCTTTTCACCTTGTGGGCTAATCTTCCATACATCCCAGTTCCTGGATTTTGCCTGGGTACACAAAAATGGAGATTAGCCTGCAGTATGTTCTGTAAGCACCAGCCTGGATTTTCAGGGCATCTGGATTTAGAGTTGCCAGAATTAGAAACACGAGCCAGACGAGATCATGCTAGGGCAATTCCCCAGGACTGGGCCATAAAGCCAATCAATTTAAAATGTAATAGAAGGCAACTGAATTCTGGGTGAAGGAAGGCACTTACAGCTCATTTGGAAAGAAAAGCTCATACTCTAAATTGCTTTTCAGATCAGACTTGAGCCTACTTTTAGTGATGTCAGTGGTGCCACTTCCGTTGGGTCCAGTGGTGCCAGAATTTTCTGTTTACTGCTGTTACTTCTCCACTTCCCTCTCTCCTCCTTTTCCTGAGATCCCTGGCAGCATCACTCCTTGCATGGTCCAGAGGAGGCTCCAGGATGGAGCAGAGGGATGGAGCAGCTCTGCTGGGAGGAAAGGCTGGCAGAGCTGGGGGTGCTCATCTGGAGAGGAGAAGCTTTGGGGTGACCTCAGTGTGGCCTGGAGGAGCTGCAGGGAAGATGGAGAGAGACAATTGACAAGGGATGGAGGGACAGGACACAGGGAGTGGCTTCCCACTGACACAGAGAAGGGTTAGATGGGATATTGGGAAAGAATTTCTCCCTGTGAGGGTGGGCAGGCCCTGGCACAGGGCACAGAGCAGCTGTGGCTGCCCCTGGATCCCTGGAAGTGTCCAAAGCCAGGTTGGACACTGGAGCTTGGAGCAGCTGGGACAGTGGGAGGTGTCCCTGCCATGCCAGGAGGTGGCACTGGAGGAGGTTTAAGGTCCCTTCCAACCCAAACCATCCTGCAATTCCATAACTTCAAAGACAATTAGGATGTGGAGACAACTGATTGTTCAGATGAAGTAATTTTAATCTCATAGAAAAAGGAATTCCTTGGTCGTGGAGGGGATGGTGACAGTGATGTCTGCCCTGCTCTTGCAAGTCTTGCCCCAGTTTTGGTTTTGCTCCCAATGACAGAAGTTTTACAGCAGCCCCAAGCTGGGCATCAGAGGTGATCTTTCACCCGAAATGGGCTCAGCTGGGAAGTTCAAGATGAGCTGACTCACTCCCATTTCACTTATCCCTAATGGAAGTTGTGGACTAATGCACCTCTGTAAAAATGTCCAAAGAGATTTGGGGCCTGAGCTTGTGGGTCTCTCCTGACACCAAATGCTGCAATAATTGGGTTTCCAGTGCGTGGTCCATTAACTCATTAGCAGGCACTCAGATATAACTTTTCCTATGCTGAAATTATGAAATGGTGAGAGCCAGAATGAGCTGAGGTACCTGAGTGTCATCCCAGCCTCCAGATCTAAGTGATCTCTGGAAGAGAACTCCTCTCCCTCTTTCTCACCAGCCAGGAATCCTTCTGGAAATTGCCCTCAGAAATCAACTATCTAACTGTTTTACATGCAGGAGTTCCCTGTTTCCTTCTCTGATAGAATTTTGTTGAAGAGCAAAATTGTTGGTTTTCTTTTTCAAATTCTGAGGCTTTTTTTTTTTTTTTTTTTTTTGGCAATAAAACAAAAGGCCAAGTTCCTTTCACCAGGAACTTTGAGAACTGCCATTTTGGTCACTGCATTCAGGGATTCATTACATGTGGATGTTCAAAGAGAATCAGAGGTCTGGGAAGTCAGACTCATCCAGGAAAGAGCAAATTAGGATAGTTCTGAATGGAAGAGTGGAAGGAACATGACAGTACTTTTGAATTACATAAAAATATGTTGAAAAAAAAATAAAAGGGAACACTTTGCTCTCTACAAATAACATCAGAGAGAGAACAAGAAATTGGTCTTAATTCGGAGCTAGAGAGATTGATATCAAATATTAGAAAGATGTTTGTGATGGAGAGGATGGCAGAGACTGGCTAAGGAGGTCACAACCCCACAATCCTGTGGCTGTTCGTGTTGAGGGGCAAATTGCTCGTGACCATATACTACACTCCTTAAAATAAATATATTGCCAATAAACACAGGAGGAAGATCCAGTGAAAAGGAGATTTGGAACCAAATTCCAGTAGAAACAATGACATCAAAAATGTAACATGGAAGAATTGAAGGTTTCTAGATCAACATGGCTAAATCACCTTCTGGATGTTTTGTACCCAGGCCCTGAATTTGTGGAATTGGCTAAAATCATCATCTTGGAAGTATATACATGAATACATGGATAGACAAACACCCACATGCCTTCACACCTGCATTCTTGGCTCCTTTTTGCCCACCTTCAGTTTTTCAAGGTTCTTTTGTTTCGGGTTTTTGTTTTCCATTCATTTCCCCTCTCTCTGCACCGTCCATCTCTCTCTGGCTGGCTGGGAAATACCAGCTCCTTGGGAAGCCACCTGCCAGAAACCAGAACTTTTGGGGGGGAAAAAAAAAAAAATCTCAACTAAGCAGATTCACAACAAGCCCTGAGCATTGGGATTCCTCAGCAGAGATGAAATCTTAGGCACGTTGTCTTGGTTTGGAAAGACAGGTATCTACCAGGGAAACTGGAGTTTCCCTGAGAATGGAGAATGTAACCCCCACCCGCCAAAAAGTATAATTTTGCAATCAAGGGCTTTCAGGCAAAGATTTTGGGAATAGGAATAACAGTTCTTTACTAAGAATATTAACAANTGATGGAAATGCAGATGCACCGCTCTGGGAGCAGGGGTACAGCCTGGGGGGTGATAATGGCCCATTATCGAAGGGGTCAGGCCTCTCTCCCACAGATGAAAATAGAATAGATATTTGGCTCTACAACCCAGGACACACGTGTGCAATGCTGGAATGTAAAATCTGTTACAATTTCCTCCCCGCTCTCACGGCATCAAGCGTTTGCGGTTCCAGGGAGCGTGTGAGCGAGGGCTCCCTTTTAGGTGTTGATTTAACTGGGCTTAAAATCCAATGAATAAATTGTCCATAGTTCATCAGCTTGTGAGGTGCTGGCTGCCTCCACACCAAATAATAAGCTCCACGTCCCACTGCGAGCAGTTTATGGCCAGAGGACTGCGGGAGCGCCGCGGTGGAGCTGTCAGAATAAAACATGTCACGGGCTCATAAACGAAATGAACGGATATTGCTTTCAAATCAGGCCCATAAATATGTGTCACACCTGTCCTCTGGGTGGTCAGCAGCAAGCAGGCTGCTAAATTCTGAGCGTATTTTTGAGCTGGTGCTGTCTGGTTTGCCCTTCCCTCCTTGCTGAGCGACACCACCAAGGGGTGAAGTGAAAGGCTGAAGTGAGATGGTGCCTGCTGGGAAAGGTGCAGCCAAGGTGATGTTGAATGTTTCGAGCCAAATATCCAACAAATCCAGGATAATTCAAGGCTAATTGTGTTTTATTGTGTTAACCCTTTTAGGAAAAAAAAAAAATAAAATAAAATCAATGAAAATAGGTTTACAGCAGCTGTTTTCACCTCCCAGCAAGCTTCTGCACTTTCCCACAGAGGTTATTCTGAAGGTGGAAATATTCTAACATAAGGATTAATAATAATAATAATTTACACCGTGGGAGTGCCAAGGATTCCCTCCATGCAGGGCACTGGAGGAACAAAAACTTTACACAGAAAAGCTTCCAACCAGTGAGCAGAGTGTGTGAATCTACCTGTGACTGTCCCTCTTCATACCTGCAACTCCATGCCAGGGCCTGAATAAATGCAGCTCAGTTCTTAGTGGAGTTCTCCTAAAGGTTGCTAATTTTGACAGGCCATTCTCATTATTTTTCTGAAGAAGCCACAGAGGCAGATCCAATGTTTGATGCTTGATATTTGCCCCAGATAATCCCCTAACTGATTTTAGGGTTGTACCCCATCTGCTGAACCAGCTCTGTGCTTCAGCAACTTCTTCGGGACTTTGGGTGGGATTTAGTGCAAAATCTTGTTCTCTTGCTTATTTAATATTTAAAGAGAGCTTTGTTAAGTCGTGAAATTGTGCTGCTTAAAATGTAATCTTTATTTTGCCATTTAAGCAGGAGTTTTTTGGGGGAGAACCCATTCCAGATGGAGCCATTTGGGGCCAGCCTTACGTAGAGGCCATTGAAGAGTCCCTCAAACTTGAACAGTTTTCCAGCTTAGATGCACAAGGGAGATGAGGTCCTCTGGAGCTCCCTGCCCGGGCTCCATTTCCACCTCTCCTTGCTCTTCTGCATCCTGAAAACCCTGTAGGTGTGAAAGCTTTCAGGTTTGCCCAGATAGAGACCGATTCCTTTATTTGAAATATCCAACTGAAACACCTTGCCCTGTTGAGCTGGGTCAAGAGAAGCAGCAGAATGACCAAACTGCTGCAAACCTGTGGGAGCAGAGGCATTGTCTGATTTTTTTTGGTGTGCAGTGCAGATGTGAAGCTGAACCATTTCTTTCCCTCCTTTTGCACATCTGTAAATGACTGCAAGGCAGGGTAGAAGGGGGAGGCCAGCTGGATTCAGTTTACAGAGAAAGGTTAAAAAAAATAAAAAAAAAATCTTTTGCTTCTGATTTTTGTTTTGCTGTTTTTGAGCAGGGTGACCTTCTGAATTTCTTTCCAGACTTTAGAGGAGTGAGCGAAGTTCTCACCGGCGCCTCCCAAGTGGAGCAGTAATCATCAAAAGAAATTTCTATTTTTACTGTTTTTACGCTGATAATTAATGTTTCGTCTCGTGCAGCCTTTCCCAGTGAGCCACAGCAAGCGCATCTGAGGGCATTAGAGCTGCTTAGGGGGATTTCAGGGGACACTAATCTGCAGGACTTTCGCTGACAACCCAAAGGCAGCGTCACGTGAGGGCCTTATCAGGGCAAAACCCACCCTGAGCCCATCTGCAGCAGCCCTGAGCACAGAGCTCCCTGGCCTGGGATACCTCAGGATGTTGGATTTGCTGAGGTTGGGCCAGAATTATTTCCATTGTTTCCATTTGGTGTGCCAGAATTATTTCCATTGTTTCCATTTGGTGTGCCAGAATTATTTCCATTATTTCCATTTGGTGTGCCAGAATTATTTCCATTGTTTCCATTTGGTGTGCCAGAATTATTTCCATTGTTTCCAGAAGGAATCGAGGCTCCAGGTCAGTGACAGAGCTGCCTCCCAGCTCAGGGTGAAATGCAAACCTCTTGCTCTGTGTGATTTTTCACCTTAATAATAATAACAATAATAATAACAACAACATCATCAGCACCACCAAGGACAACAACTACAACAACAATAATTACAATAACAACAACGTTGCCTTTCACCAGCTCCTTGTGAGCCTTGATCATTGATTTATGCATCTTCTTAAGCATTTTTTTTAAAATTATTATTATTCTTTGCTTCGTACTTCAAGTTACAGCAGCTCCTGGCAGTGCCACAATTTCTGCCATCCACGCACACACAGCAAGGCAAGGGTGGTCAAACTGGGACACTAACCTAGAGGAGTAGGTGGACAGTAAATAATTATGAAATCTTTCCAGCCATTTGTGCCTTATTGAGGCCTCCAGTTTGTTGTCACTCTGAATTATTGGCCTTTGCTGATGAGCATAATCCTATGAGTTACTCATGGACAGATCTTTTGTACTTGGTGCAACACGAAATTGAGCTAAACCTTCCCTCTGCCTGCATTGCCTTATTTCTCACAAGCCTTCAGCACAGCAGAGGATTTCCCAGGTACCCAAGTGCTGCTCAAATGCCCTAAAGTTGGAGGGGGATAAAGGCAGAGCCCAGTAAGTAGAGCAGAGAATTCTCTGGGTTAGGATGACAGACAGGTTAAGATGACAGACATTGTTCCCCCTCCTACTTAGTCAGCTATATTTATTTTTTTTTTCAGTGGATTTTCTCCCTTTTGGAGTCTGTACCTTGCAGTGTCAGGGAAATGTGTTAACAAAGCTCTGCCACCCAGGGAAGGGCATGGTCTTCAATTTGTGCACAGGGAGGGGAGCAGAGAGGGATATTTGGAGTTTATAGACCGAGACAGGGAGTTGAGGGAGAGTTGGGAAGTCTGGACAGTCTGGCAGTCGTGCCTGGGATGGAGACTCCTTCCACTCCCAGCCTGTGGCACAGGTGTTCCCAGCAGCAAAAAGCCATAATCCCTGGCACTTTGGGGATAGTGAGGGGTTTGAGCTCCTCATCCAGTCCCAGGGAAGTGTGCTGGTGGTTATTTCAGTCCTGTCTGACATTAGCACTTCTGGGGGGAGCGCCTGGTGCTGTGGGGATGTTCAGTCCCGGGAAGGGAGGCGGGAGGTGTGTGCATTTCCATCCTGTCTGCGGGAATTCATAGCAGGTTCTGGAGTTACTGTGATTCTCACAGGCCTGGGGAAGGTTCCCACCTCCTCCAGCCTCTCTTGTGTAACCCTGAGGACTGGATTGCAGCCCTGGCTGCTTGGCTTGGAAGGTGGTTTCAGTCTGAGGCTCCTGGAAGTCCGTGCATTCCCACCAAAATGCCATTTGTTCCTACTTTCTCCCATGCAGGTAACCTGGCTCTGACACAAAGTGGTCCCTCAAAGAATCCTTGGCTAATTTTAGCAGCCCAAGGGTAACTTGCCCCATTTATTGCAGGTGGAAGGAGCAAAAAAAGCCTTTCTGCACCAAGGCCTTTTTTCTCTGTTTGTGCCAGCGCGAGTGAGGCAAGAGCCTGACTTTAACAGAACAGATAAAAATAAACCCAGCCATGGACAAAGCCAATTATGCTCTCCATTGCCTAGGGATGGGCAGCCTAATTTGCAGCTGACAGCGATTTGATGGACTGAACCATCCCTTTTCTGATCCAGCATTTGAAGCAATTTTTATTGTAAACCGATCATTACCATGCAGGACTCCGCGTACCGCCGGTGCCACCGTGACAAATCCCCGCGGCAGGGCTGGTGCTGCTCCTGGGATTTTTCGTCCCGTCCCTCCCTGGCTGCCCTGACACCTTCTGGGAAGTGGCACACCATGGCCCTGACCCCAGCAGGAGCCCTGGGCACAGCAGCTGCTGGGTCCTGTGAGAGGGACAGTGCCAAACACATCCCCAGCACTGAGAGGGGGACGCGTTTCCAAAGCTCCTCGCTGTCGTTTTTGGCAGGGCTGCTAAATTTAGTCCTCCACTCCGGAATATGCAGACAGCACATCAGGCTGGGAGTTCAGCAGTGCACGTTTTCTCCGTCTCCATCCTCGATGGCCTCTGGTTTTGCTCTTTTGCTGTGGTTTATAGGTCGTAAAATGATTTCCCCCCCTCCCCGAGGACATTGTACTGGTTTGTGTCTGACATCTGTGCAATCCAGTAAGTCCTAAGCTGTCGTGTAGCATCCTTCTGTTCCCTGAGTGGACACACAGGGAATGGCACAGCTCCTGCCCAGCGTTGTTGGACAGAACACCACTTCATTAGAACCAGCTGGAATTTGTTTCCACCAGAGCTTCAGCAATTCCTCTTTGCAGCAGCCGGAGCTGTTGGAATTTACTGGTCTGCACCAGAAAAACTCCCTGCTGGGCCATGGAAGCTGTGGGGTGCAGAGGTACAGGGAAATTTGGAGGGGATGCATGGAGGGTGAAGATCTGCTGCTTTTGCAGAGGTGGTGTGCCCTACATTCCCTTTCCAGGCCCATGAGAGCTCAGTTCAGACCCGGGAGGCTCCATCTACATTTCCCTCTCTTTTTAGCTGTGAAATCTGCAATTTCCTTCTTTCCACTGCAGCATTCAGTAAAGACTGGTTAACAAATGAGAGACACCCACTGTTGCTAACCAGGAGCAATGAAACCCTGTAATTTTCATGAGACAGGTCACCAAGACTTGGCTCTAACCCTGCAGAGTTTCAGCACCACCTCCCCTCCTGCAAAGTCCCGAGGGTTTATTGGGGCTGTGTCGTGGAGCACAGAGATGGGGAAGCAGGCCAGGGTCGGGGTGATTTGTGCACCTCAGCTCCTGCTCCTTCCACTCACATCTGCCAAGGTAGCTGTGAGGAGCAAACTCTGTGTTTTCCACTCGTATGCTTCGTGCCTCGTAATTTATGCTGATTATGTCTTTGTATTGGCCAAATAATTGATTTTATTAGCTCAAAAAAAAAAAAAAAAAAAA
>VWYO01019105.1:107336-121377 GCA_013400275.1 Rhadina sibilatrix
AAAACCCAAACAACACTCACCCTTCTCAGCAGCCAAATATTCCCCTGTGGAACTGGGGCAGCCCAGGTGAGCTGGGTGAGGAGCAGCGCTGTGGATGCTCCAGGAGCAGGAGGGAGGTGTGGAGGGGGAGTGGGGTGACCTTGGGAGGCTTGGGCATCTTTATTGCAGACTAGGAGCTGGGGGGTTGTAAAAACTAGTCTTTTATTGTATCATTAAATCAGTCTCATGAAGGTAAAGTTCTTAGAGTCTGTAGTGGTGTGCAGAAGCTTTCCAACAGAANGTTCAGCTAATTAGGCTTGGCTCTCTACAAAAGCGTTGCACTTACCTTAAGCTAAAATTGATGGGCATTAATATTCACAAATTGTCACGCAAGTTCTGCCTCTCTGGTTCTGTCTGTCCTATCTAGGACTTTTCAGCAAGGCCACATTATTTTTGCTATGACTAGAATTTAACTAACTTTGCAAAAGGCAATATCACTGAACTAACCGGTATCAGCTCTTTTTTTTTCTGACTTACTGTTCTTATTATGTGTACTTACTAACACAAGTTCTTATTTTTAAAAAAACCCTCCATTTATTTAAAACAACTCGCAGCGCTACCTCCTGCCCGGGTGGATTTAGGCACCTTTAGTTCCTCGGGAGGTTTTAACTCCGCGCTGGCCCCTCTGGAGACCCCTGTGGAGCGGGATTTGTCCCCCAGCAGCGGGCTGGGAGCGGGGGCAGCTCAGGCTCCGGGCCCCATCCATCAGCTCCCGGCGCTTCCCTCTGCAGGGCTGCGCACGCCCAGCCTTTGCTGGGGATGAGAGGAGAGGCTCTCCTTTGAAGTGACTCCTGCTCTCTGCGTGCTCTGCTCCCTGGCCTTTGTTCAGCTGCTCTTTCCGTGCTGCCCCAGCCGCTCCCGGCTCCTCCTCGGGGCCACGGGACCCGACCTCTGTCTCCGTGGTCGCTTTGTTCTCCTTCCCTTCCCTTCCCCTCCCGGGCTGAGTGTCCAGCTCCAGTTCTGCTGCTGGCTCACCTTGTGAGCATCCCCTGCAGACCTATATGTGTGTATATATATATATGTATATATATACATACCCCTGAGCAAGGCAGAGCTCAGCAGCACATCCACACCCCGTGGAATGCCCTCCTCGTGTCCCCTTGGCCCTGCTTTTTGGGGTGCAGAGTCGTGCCTGGGGACAAAAGCCCATCCCGGTGAACCCATTCAAGCCCCCGAAGTTGCTGATGTACTCCAGCCCAACACAAGGGTATTTTCTGCCTCTCCCTCTCGCTCGCAGAAGCCCCAAATTGATTTATTTTCAAACTCCAGCATCAGTTTGGCAAGTGCAGGAATGCGTGATGCAGCAATTATGGGCATTCCCCAAAAGCTGCTTTTATGTATTTATGAAGAAAGCTCCCATGGGTAACACTTCATCTCAAATATTTGACTTGGAAATGCTTTTATTTTTCCAAGTTCTTTTCAGATTTCTCTTCTGAAAGCCGACGTGTTGTTTTTCATCTCATGGAACATTTCTTTGAAAGGCCTCGTTCTGTAGCCATGGTTTTGCCATGCAGGACTTTCAGGCAGTGAACAAACTTTTATGGTGACATGAAACGTTATTTTACAGAAGAGATCACAGCACCACTTTTTTTTTTTTTCCCCTCCAAAAACTCACATTTAAACTGATTTTTTTTTTTTTTCTTTTTGGATCATCTGTAATTCCAAAAATGTAATTAATTCCCGTCACAAAGTTTCAGTTCTGGTGCAGAATATGGTACCAGGGATATAACCCAGAAACTGCTTCCAGCATGTGAAATGTGCAATTATAAAAAAAGGAAATATTTAACTCCCACTGTGCTCTTGGGATCACAATGTCAGTAAGAGAGCTCAAAGAAATTAATTGTTCCATCGAGTAGAAGCACCTGAGGAGGGTCCGTGGCCAAGGTGGTCTGCCAGGGCTCCCCAGGGTGCAGAGCTGGCTTTAGGGGGAAGCTGGGGGTGATATTGGTAAGGGTTGAAGGCTGGGATCTGCCTGCTGGGATCAAAATATTGATCATGAAATCAACAATCATCCAGTTCTGACAACAATAAATGACAGTGACGCTCAGCTGATGGGATTGTCAGTGGAAAAGAGGAGTGTCCTGCATGTGAGAGCTCCACCGAGGGCTGCTCAGGGGCTCTCACCTGCAAGAATTGACCTCAGGGGTAAATCTACCTCAGGAATTGACCTCAGGGTACAAAAGAAGGCTCACTGTGCCACAGAAGCTGTCATTGCTGCCTGGCTGTGGCTCTGAGAAGGGGAAAAAAGAAAAAAAAATTAAAAAAAAAAAGATTTCTTTGTGACCCCCTGCTACCTTTAATATTCCTTCAAGTGCTTGGGACGATCCTGAGGACGCCCCTGATAAGGAAATGAAAATAAAAATGGAATTTCTCTCCCTTCAGAGCCTTTCCACAGAGCTGGAGCTGCTCGGTGCTGGCTGGGGCTGTAATTCATGAGCATTTCCAGCAGGAGCCAGGTGTAGGAGCTCTCGTTTTCCATGGCAGGCTCCTTCTGGAGCCACCATTAGATCTGATGACACCATGGGAAGTTTCAGATGGAGAAAAAAGCTGGAGCAGGGATGCTGCAGAGCTGGAATGTTCTCTCCTCAGTGAAGGGCCTTCATTCCCAGGGATCCTGTGAAAGGCACCAGCTCTCTGATGGAGCTCAATAATTTGGATTTTAAATGCCTGACAGCAGCCACTGCCTGAATGCTTGATCACAGTGTGATTGTTTCCTGTCAGCCCCTTGCTCTGCAGGATTGCATTCCTCTGAAACAGAGATATTTGTATTTACTGAAATGCATTTATCTCTGCGTTTATCCATTTTCTTCTCTTTCCAAGGCAGGATTTCCATTGACTTTAACACCATGGGAAATTTAGGGATGAGGCAGAGCCTGTGCCAGTTAAAAGCAGAGCTGAGAATTCATCTGCTTCAGTTCCAGTGCTCTTTTATGGAAATCAGGGCTCTAACCAGGAACCTTTGGTTGTCACTTTGTGAGCGTTGGTGTGGCAGGATAAATTGAGTCATTAATTGCAAACCCACCAGTGGGATCTTGGAATATGGATATGATGTGTGGGAATGCATGGGAAGTCGAAGGGACGGGGTGTGCAGAGGCTGCCACAGTGAAAAGAATACAAATTATGAAAGGTGTGAACGGAGGAACTGAAGAGCAGAAGATGATTTTAAAGAGGAGACAACTATCATCTGCCAAAAAAAGGGGAAAATGGCGATAAGAATTAAATGCTGGATATTCCGTATTATTCCAAACACTAGTTACAGAAATTAAATTAAATTAAATTTCATTGCATTCTATAAAATGTGTGGATTTTATGGGCTTCCTATCTCTAACTCCTGGTATTTAACAGAACCCCAACAGGTGGAGTGGCAAGAAAAGGACCACTGGGGAGGGATGATCCAGAGGGGCTTCAGATGCTGTTAAAGGGGGGAAGCTCAGATCCTCAAATTCTCCTGAATAATTTGGGTTCCTTTAAATGGACTGTGATGAAGTAGTACAAATGGAAGGAACTGATGAAAATTTATGGCAGAAATACTGAAAATGTTGGCTTTTCCAGCAGAGCAGAGGGGGAGAAATCACTGTTGGATCTTGTGCAGCTCTGGCAGCAACTTTGATGGTGCTGTAACCTTAAAAAAAAGCACTGACTCGGGCTGTCAAATAACCTGAGCAGCAACGTATATATATATATAAAAATATATCTGAAGTGTTACATAAAAGAGGAATTTTAATATATTACAAAAACTGGCAACATGATGGCAAGAAATCTGTTAATTAGCATGTCTGCCGTACATCTTTTTGAACAGTCACCTTAAGAAGAACTGAGGAAGCGTTAGCAACGATGTGATACAAAATAATTAGCTTGTTTTCAGGGCTTAAATAGTCATTACTTTCCTGTGAAGTCCCTAATTAAGCTAATCCTAGTTTACAATACATTAGCAACAACTATTTATGTAGGAGCTACTTCTTAGGGGCTAAAAATAACGCCGGAGTTTTGAAACGCTCAAAAGGATCTGCAAAATTTGTGGAGCTCGGGACAGGAACAATACAGACTGGAAAAAAAAAAAATAAAATAAAAAAAAAAATTATGTAAGAGCTTGATTTATTCCTCGCTGCCCACATGAAATTCGCTCACCTGAAGGCTGCAGATACAACTGTTTAAAGGCTTTCATGAAACAATTTTCTCCTCTCTACTCTCCAAGCCCATGACAGGCTGTTACCACGATTTTCTCAGGAGGTCCTGTTTGCAGCACTGCCCAATTATTTCCTAAAAAGTGTAAAGATTTTTCTCCCTGACTCACGGTGCAAGAGATGAAGGAGTGATTTTAAGTTTGATGTTCCACTTCAGTCAAAGAACTGGTAACATGAAGCTGATGCAAAACAAAGCACAAAAGTCTGTGCTGTTGGACTAAATGGGCTTTGACCTTCATCCACACACACACACAAAAAAAAAAAAATGAACTCTAAAAGGGTAGAAAAAAGATACAGAAAGGGGAAGATCCATTTCTTGCAGTTGCCATTTTTCTCCCGTGGACAGAATTATTGCTTTCCTTGACTTTTTGCCTTGCTTGATCGTCTACCTGCGGTCAGTTGGAGGCAATGTTTAGGTACAAAGCCCTCGAGTCATGCAGGAATGAGCTCTGATGGAATTATCTGAGGTGGGAAAACCCAGACTGATGTGGAGGACAAAGGACTTCCAGCCAAAAGGAATAATTTACTGGAAAAAATTACAACAGTCAATGAATCCTACAAAAGGTCAGAACGAAGCAGGAAACCTGTATCTCCTCATGGCTTGGATTTACAAGGAAGGAATTTTAGTTCCCATCTAAAGACAGAGCTGATCTTCTCACTTAAATAATTTGTAGAAGCTTTTTTATCAGCTTAGGCTCAAAACCAGAGTGAGGTAACCACGGTGAGAAGGAAAGTGCCTGAGATCCACCTGAAGTGCCCCGAGCCACTGACCACAGGGTTCCCTCCACCTGGCACCCCACTGAAATGTGTGCTGGCTGCATCACATCATGGAATATTCTCTCTGTTCCCCCTGTTCTCCCCTGTACAGGATCAATAATTCATCCACTTTTCTTACATGGGCTGTTTAATATGTTGTAAGAGGCAAAATGTACACAGTGTGTGTACAGGAGGGAGATTTCCTGCAAGAGATATTTGCAGAGCTGTAAAGCCCAGCAACAGGGAGAGGCAGAGTGCAGGGCTGTCTCTCCCTCAGGTGTGACAAGCAACTCCTTTTCGTGCCCACTTTTCATTTTTTTCTGCATGAGAGAGGTGCATAAAACCACTCCATAAACAATTTCCTGAGGCAAATATCAGCAAGCCCCTGATTTCAACCCATACAAAACAGAGAACAAATTCACCACAGTGCAACAAAGCCCCACAAAAATGTGATCTCGTGTTCAGAGCAGAGGCAACATCTACACAAATTACCTTCTTTTTTTTGTGTGTTCTTTGCCTCTGAATTGAGAGGCAAACCTCCTGATTCTGTCCCCAGACAAGATTTTGGTAGCACTGCCCAAGCCAGTGCGTGCAAGCCTCCATTCTCACCCTGCTGAAGGCTGGGACAGGCCTTTTAAATTCAGGAATCCTTCATGCACACGTGTGCGGGCTCGGGCTGATTTTTTCATGAGCGCATCCAAGTTGGAGAAGATTAAGTGGAATTAAACATGGATGCCTTTTTAACAGAACCCTCTCCCAGAAGAGATGCCTTTTTTCAGCAACTCACTCCAAAGACTCCTTCAGCAGTGCTGGATTTGACTGCAGATGACAGGCTGTACACAGGAAGCAGACATTTATGTCCCTATCATCACTTATTAACTGTTGTTATTGTCGCTGACAGCGTCGTGATAATAACAGGGATCCTCTCAACAGCTGGCTGGAAGATGTAGGAGTTTGTGACATTCAGAAGTGTCTCAGCAGAAGTGACAGGTAGAAGGCATGCTCAGAAGCAATTTATGCCGGGAAGAGAATATAAAAGCCATGCGGGCTGGCTGAGACCTTGGGGTGTCTTTGTTCACCCTCAGGATTTGTTGTAGAGGTTGAAAAGCAGCAATGTTTCCTTTCAGTAAGGTATCACCTGTAAATCACTCCCCAGAGCCGGCATGCTGCAGCTCATCCAGGAAAATCACTGGTAGGGAATGCTGGTGTCTCAGTAAACACAGGGCAGCTGTGGATGGGTGGGAAAAGCAGGAAAAGCAGCTGTTGACCGATTCAGCGTGGAGGGGATGTGCTGAGAGGTTGATTTCCTTCAGCTCTTGTGAGGCGTGAGGTTCTTCTGAGCGGGGTTTGGCTGCTGAAAGGCTCAGGCCTGGAGAGTGGATAATGCCCTCAGCTTCCCAGATTTTTGTCTGAGCCTTTCAGGCACCACCTCGCCTCCAGTGCAAAGGATTGGATCCTCGTCCACGTGCACCTCTCCAAACTGTGCTCCACCACAGACATTCCAGCCAAGGCCCGAGGATCCCTCACCACCTGCAGCTCAGGGTGGGATTCTCAAAGGGGTTGCTGTGATGACCTGAAAATTATGGATGTAGGCCAAAATCATGCTGGATCCAGTAAACGGAGGATGGAAAAGCACAGCTTCTCGATGTAAGGCCGGCCCCTCATGAGTTTCTCAGGGGTGGTTGGAAAGACAGCACAGCCTGAGCAGCCCTAAGTTGTGCCCGTGCCCTGGTGGGTTGGGAGGGACCTCAGCAAGGCTTGGAATGCCAAGGTGTGCCCAAAGGAATGTTGTCTGGGTGGTTTGCAGCTCGGCCTTCAAGAGGTGTTTGGACAGCTCAGTCTCGTGTTGGGATTCGTGGGGTGGTGCTGTGCAGAGCCAGGAGCTGGATCTGGGGATCCCTGTGTGCCCCTTCCAATCCAGGGAATTCTGAGCATATGGAGTGTTGAGAGCTCCCCTGTGAAGGCCATCAAGTCCATCCTGGGCTACAAGGCCCTGATGATCCATCACTGGCCTCCAAGGCTGGCACTGTCCCTGCTCCACCAGCTGCAGGAAATCTTCCCTGCTGTCCAAGGAAATAAATCTTTACACCTTCTCCACCTGTAACCTAATGATTCTGGATGATGGAAATGAAATGGCCTAGGCAATGTGTTACCTGAGGTTGGAAGAGGCAGGTTTCAGCTGTGACAAACCAAAGGCAGGGGGAGCATTATTAGCCAGGCTGTGTCTCCCAAGGATTAGAGGCAGGAGATCTAATATATAGAAGGACCCAAGGGTGAGATTATCTCGGGATAATACACCCTTTAGGTTTTGAAACTGCAGCCAAAGCAATCAAACCTGTTACCATAGCATTCCTTTTAATGCACAGATAAATTTGTAGCTCTTGTTTATATAGCTCATCCTCTGGAGGCACTAATATGATTCCCTTTAAAACTCAAGTTAATGAGAAAATAATGGAGCATTGTGGATATAAGAAACATTTTTTCCCACTGTCGCTGTCATCGTCTTTTATACAGTCAGACTGATCTTTGAAAGTGTAAGTTGGATTTATTTTATGTACCACAAAACCTTTAAAAATCTTTCTTTAAACTGAGCTTTCTGATGCCAGCCTAAAGCCAGAAATACTCACTGTCTAAACATATTTATAAATCAGTGTATCACCCGTAAATCTTACCTTATCCCTAATAGGAAATTTAAAACTGTAACTCTTGAAGCTTCACCCTGGCAACACACGTTGTGATTTTATTGGCTTTCCTGGGCAGAAAGCACTGATGAGATGGAGAATGTGGCCAGGGAACAGGGATTGCCTCTCCCTGGCTGGCTGCAGCCAGCTGTGTAACAAAGCCATGTGTGTTTGCTGTCCTTTTGATGTCCTTTGGCCTTTTTCAAGGCTTTCTTCAAGTTTCTTTTTCCTCCCTAAGTTGCCCTTCGATCCTTCTGGACCAGCTGAGGAGCTCCCTCCTCATGGAACGTCCTCCAGTGCAAGGACAAGGCGTTGCCAACGTTGGCATCAGCAGGTCTGATAGGAGCTGGGACCAAGCTGGTGCAAAGCTCAGTAATTGACTTTGTCTGGGAAGGATTGGTGGGCTATACATAATTTACATTATCCAGCATTTATTATTCATGCCTACAAACAAGCACCTATGTGGATTGGGCCTTCAGACGTTTCAAACTTCCTCAGATTTAATAACAACACAAGTAATGTCATTTGCTGGGACTGATGTTTTATCCTTGGTCTCACTTGAAGATTGTGGGAGTTTTGATTTGGGCAGGAAAACTTCAAGGCTGCTGTTGGCTGTCCCTCTGGTGAGGGTATCTCCTTTGCAAAGTTCACATTGTTACTCCGTAGTTTTTGTCTCTGCTGCTTCTGGGAAAAAAAAATCTCACCTGAATTTGAGACTGGTCCTGCTCTCCTTTAATTCAGGAGAAGTGTGGCCATGCCAAATCACACCTGCTCTTCCCTGCAGCTCTGTCTTGCTCCTGTCCTGGGGACACTTTGGTCTGTCTGGAGAGGCAGGAGGACGAGAGAGAAGAGAGAAGACAAGGATGTAATAATAAGAACAATCTGATGGGGTCATGACCAAGTTAAATCTCATCTCCCTGGGCTTCTACAGAGCTTGGTGCCTGGTTCATGAAGAAGAGCTGCATTTTGTTTCTCCCCCTGGACATACAGGTCAAGGTGGTGAGATATCCCAGGATTTTGAAGCCTCATTTCCACACAGCGCAATGTCAAGGCTTGCAATCCTGCTGTTACAATGGAAATGTAATTCCCAAAGTTCTGGGAAGTCACTGATGAAGTCAGCCCCAAATGAGGGAGCTGGAGGGGATTGCACTGTTAGAGCCACTAAGAAATACCATCTCAGTTGTCAGCAGTGGCAGGAGAAGGGGGTGCAAGGCTTTGGCTCGGGGTTTGTGGCTGAGCACGGCCACACAAAGTGTCAGGGCAGAATTCAGATTTCAGGAATCAAGGACACAGGCTGTGCCTATTAAAAGCCAGGACTGGGGGTTTAATGAAGGCCAGACTTAATTCTGCTGTTCCTTAGGCTCTGGACAACTCACCAGAGTGGGAGATTCCTCCTCCAGCTCGCCCACCTCTGAGGCACCAAACCTCTCCTTCTCATCCCTGTTTTCTTTGGTGCTGTGGAGCTGACACAGTTGGAGTCAGGCTCAGCCTGGCCCGCTGGGATCTGAGCAGGAAAACCAGTCCAGTTTTCCTCCTGGTAGACCTACTTTAAATAAGTTTATATTTCTAATTGCTTGGGGACATGAAACATGTATGGAAAGATCTCAAGGGATTGGATTAAATAGTTTTAATTATGACTCCGGCCTCTACAGAGAATCATTTTCTTGAGGAACATTAACAAATACACTTTTGGGTTTTTTTAACCCCACTTGGTGTGTGGGAATTCTCTGTATCTGAAAAAGAGAAATTAATTTAAATTTCATGATGGTGTCTCATTAACTCTGCACACCTGCTGTGATCTACCATGTACAAATGGAGGTATCCCAGTGTAGGAATTGGGGATCTGATCCATGCTCCTTGCAAATAACCCGGGCAGTTGGAAAGGCCAGGGATTCAGTGAGGTTGGTTTGGGGTGCCCTCGCACCTCTGGGCAGAGGTAAAATTATTCTCCACTCTGTGTTTCCAACATTAGAGACACCAAATGGCCTCGTTTCTGCTCCTTTCCCTGGGGACAATTTCAGTTTAGCTGATCATGCTGCTGGGGGAAAAAAAAAAAAATCTTAATATTCAGTCCCATTTCCCCTCTAATCCCATTTATCCTACTTGTAGCCCCCAAAAGGATCCTTCCCCCTCCTTGGGGTGCTTGCCCCAGGGAATTCTAGACCATTCTTGATGTTGTCTTATAACTATAGCTCAGCTGATCTCCACGGGTTCCATATGTGCCAGCAAACAGGGAAAACATCCTGAATGAATCCATTCAACTCTGAATCATTTTCCTGAGCTCTCACCAGCTCTATTTCTCTGCATTTGGTGTTTGATTTGTAAAATAGAAATCCCCACCTGCTGCTGCAGGATGGATATTCCACTGAACAGAGGGGAAAGGATTATGTAATAATATCAACAATAATAATGAGAAATGAAAACAATAACAATAATATCAAAACCATCATCTCAATTTTATTTTTTTTCTTAATCTTGCCAGGGAAATATTCAGTTTTATTTCAAGGTTCACTCGAATGAATTTTAGCTGGAGTTGGGGTTGTCAGAGCCTGAGCCCAAGTCCAGTGAAGACTTCCAGCTTATTTTAATGCACATGATCAGATTGGGATTTGAAACCTCAGGTCTTCAGTTTTCAAGATCCTGACTGACACAGATCAATGGATTTTATTCCAGAAACTCAGCTGGGACAGTTAATGCTCGCTAAGTTGGGGACAGTGGGGTCCAGGCAAGTGCCAAAGTGCTCTTTTGAATTGGATATTATTTTAAAAAAAAAGAATTTGTGGCTTGATCTAAATGTCTGGAAGCACAGTATTTTAACTATTTGATGAGACAAGCTGATGAGATAAGGAGGGGAGATAAATTAATGCATCATTTGCCTTTTGTTGAGTGACTGCTCCAATATTTTTCACTCTTTCCACTCAAGTGGGCCTTTGTTTCCTGTATCATTTGTTTAAGACCCCCTTCCCTTTCCAGTAAAATAAATCCCCCTCCTATCTGTGACCATAATTCCCATTTCTGTGCTGCAGTTGGGTGTGTTTGGGAAGGTTGCAGGTGTGACTTTGGGGGATTGTGGCACAGGTGGAATGGGGGAGCAGGCATTGGACTTCTTATTTTATTTGGGGAGATAATAAGATTTTGAAGTGCCTTGTGCCTTCTAATTGCCTTTGGAGCTGCAGTCAACTGGTTGAGAAAAGCAGCAATAAAAAAATCAAATTGTGACTTCTCAGAATTAAATTCTCAAGGCTTTCCTCAAGGATAGGGCATTTTTGCATGTTTGATTGTGGGAAAATATTGCTGGAGGGACAAAACAATCACATCAGTGATTTGGTCACTCAGGATAAATCATGGTTGTCCTTCTGTTCCTTTTGATCCAGAAGAGTCCTTCCTTACAGTTTTAGAAATGCTGTCCATTCACAGCTAAATTACCTCAGATCACCTTCAGAGCTTTGCAGAATATATGATTTTCTTAAGAATCCAGTGGTGTTAGAATTTATCTCCCAGTAGGAAATTGTCATTTTAAGTGCACAGATACAAATAACAATCCTTTTTTTTTTTTTTTTTCCCCTTGTAAAAAGAACTTATCTAATACTATAATGCCAACATTAAATAAATCTGGGGATGGAACAAGGGGCTACATAAATAATTCCCTTTAGCTCTTAATGAAATACCTGTGCTAATACTCATGGATTTATTGCACGCCAACCAACTACACGTCAAATCTACCCAGAATTTTCCTGCTGAAGACAAACAAAGCAAAAGGGTTTTAAAGGAAGAATTGAAGTAATGTGGAAGCACACAGCTGACTTTTATAAATACATGAGCAAATACATGTTGATTGCTACTCCATGCTGATAAATGCAGCCTATTGAAAACTGGGAGAAGGGAAAATGTCTGCTGAATATTCCAGCGTGGCTGAATGCTAACCAGGAAAGAGATTTCAACTTTATTGTCGGGAATTCCCCCAAAGCTTTTGCTTCTGCTGGTGCTTCAATAGGCAGCTGTGGCACACACAGGACAAACAGAACTCTGTGCAAAAACCTAAACCCTCCCAAAGGAGCTGGAATCGCAGAGTGACAGATCCCTGGGATAAAGATATTCCTGGGGTAAATAAATTGATGGGATTGGTCTTGTGCTGCTGATGGAATTGCTCTCGTTACAGCAAGCTGATTTAAATGAGTGAAAATATCTGCAAAGCTTTTCTAGGGGTTTTTCTTTTTCAGTTTAGTCCCTTTGTTTGGTGAGGAGTAAAAACCTCTTTTCAAGTTGTCCTAATGCGTGGATAGGAGTGAGACAAACCCATCTGCCCCTCGAGGAGGAAATCCAGCACTTCAAAAGGGACCTTCCACTGTCCCAGGCTGCTCCAGCCTGGCCTTGGGCACTTCCAGGGGATCCAGGGGCAGCCAGAGCTGCTCTGGGAATTCCATTCCAGGGCCTCCCCATCCTCCCAGGGAACAATTCCTTCCCAGTGTTCCTTAACCCTCTGTCAGTGGGAAACCATTGCCCCTTGTCCTGTCCCTCCAGGCCCTTGCCCAAAATCTCTCTTGGGACCCTTTTAGGTACAGTTTTATAAATATATGACATAGATAGAGTTTCTTTTTGAGGAATATACATCACAACATCACCGACATGTTGTGATGTCATTTAGCCTCATTTATTATTTTTTTTTTTCATTTTATTTGAAGATTAGCAAATACAAACTGAATGAGTGTTTGAATCAAGGGAGAAAGTGCTCCTTTAGTGAAAACCAGACTCTTTCTTTTCAAGTTTCTGGGCTGCTAGATCCAAAAATGGCAATAATGCCTACAAACACACCAAAAATGAGGGAGCAGCAGTGTGGAAATTAGTATATTCTCATGGGGAAATTACAAGAAATGCAGCTGTGCTTGCTCTCCCTACTGATCCCAACCTTCACATTCCTCCAAACTGAATTGTGAAGTAATGATCTCCTTTTTCTGTTTTCTCCCAAGACACAGAGTAATCCCTGATATAAAAATACATAAAGGATATATATATTTAGAAAGAACTATCATTAAAATAGAGGAGGCCTCAAACCAAAGCGTTTCCATCATTTCCAGCTCATATTTGAACTCAGATCTAAATTCTCTGCCTGGGTTGGTCTCTGTCTAATCCTTTTGTTTGTAACCTGATTTTCAGGGGGAAAATCAGACTATGGTTTTAACAGGAACATTTGGCTGGTGCAGCGAGCACACATACTGAAATAATCTGAAACAGCCTGTCTGCTTTAGCTTTTTAAAGCTCCTGATTATTTTTTTTTTCCTGATGATTTCAAATGGCAGCGTAGTAAGAACAGCAGACAGGCCTGGGAGAGGCCCATCACTGTTGATGCCTTGGGAAGGCTGAGCTGGAACAGAGACTGGGCAGAGCTGGAGACTAAAGTAGAGATTTATTGAAAGGCCTTTAGGGTGCACCATGGCCAGGACAGGGTCTGGCCAGGGCTGCACCCAAGGGGGACCCAAAATGGTCACAAAATGGGCCCCAAATGGTCACAAAAAGGTCACCAGGTCTCACATTTGGATCAGTTTTGGTCCATTTGCATTTTGGGGTTGAATTGTCCAATTCCAGCTGCAGGCTGTGAGTTCCCATCCTTCTTGTTCCTCCCTCCAGCCACCCTTGTTTGTGCTGTTGGGCTGAAAGTTGTCCTTGGTGTGCAGCAGGAACAGGATTTGTTTTGTGTCCCTGCTCTGTGCAGAGCTGAGTGACCCTGAATGTGAGGCTGAGAGCTGCACCCCTGGGCAGCACAGAACCTCAAAAACACCAAAGCTCAAACTTCAGGCATCATTGTTACCAACAGTGGATGCCAGGCTGTTAAACAGAGCAGAGCTCCCGAGCTTGTAACCAACAGAAGAGATGTTAATAACTTCAATTAAAGCTCCCCATTTCTCCAGGAGTGTTTCAATAGGTCCCTGGTGTCAGGGCAGAGTTTCACAGCTCTGGGTGTCTCAGCCTGGGTGAACATTTGATGGGTGGCATTTGAGGGCGGTGTCAGCCTGGGTGACACCCTCATCCTCCCCAAGCAGGAGCTGTTTATTTGGGGAGCAGCAGCTGTGTGGATGGGCTCTGCACTCCCTGCACTGCAGGGTTGTCCTTTTGTCTGTTCTGTTTACCAGGGACCAGTTGTGACCCGATTGCAGATGGCAGCTGGTGCCATCCAGTGTCTCTGTCCTCTGGTGCCCTGAAGACATGCAAATG
The DNA here is from genome assembly GCA_013400275.1 of Rhadina sibilatrix. NCBI lineage: Eukaryota > Metazoa > Chordata > Aves > Passeriformes > Phylloscopidae > Rhadina > Rhadina sibilatrix. The sequence continues at coordinate 121,207 of VWYO01019105.1, forward strand.
GGAAAGAAATGCAAGGGACAGCTCCTTTGTATGAAAACCACTATGTTATGCATAATATATAACCACCTTTTCTTCCAAACTGCTGTTGGCTTGGGTTTTTTTTCTACCGTGCCCTCTTTCTCTCCTGCCCCTCCTGCCACCAGGTCAAAATTAAAACTAAGGGCACCAAAA
>VWYO01019105.1:121552-140071 GCA_013400275.1 Rhadina sibilatrix
ACCACCCCAAAAAAACCTCACCAAAAAACCTGACAACAGAGAATTATTCTGGGACTTTCGAGAGAAACCAGGATATTTATGGATTTACTCTATTCCCTGTGAGAACAAGTTTCTCAGATGGTAATACACTGTCAAATATTTTTCAAGGTTAACAGTTTAGGGACACAATTATGTTGCGAGTTGTCGGCAAGATTAATTAAGGGTATTTCAGAGATATGGGAGAAAAATTGTTCCAGCAGCTATTAGAGGGTGAGTAATCCCAACTCGAAGAGTAGTTCCCCTTCAGTTCAGTGCTCCTCAGAGAAAATATTCCCATGTTTAAGGCATACTCAGAAGCAGATAAAATGTGCATGTTTGGGCTGAGAAGAGCAGTGATGGGGAAGCAATTCTAGACACAACCCACACAGTCTCACAGCCAGAGCTGGGATGGCCCCACAAAGGTTATTTTTAAATATTTTTAAATAAATATTTCCCCGGGCCAGAAAACACCAGAAGATCTCCCACAGGCAAAGAAGGTAGAGGTGAGAGCCAGGCTCAGCAGCTCCCCTCAACATCAACAACCACTGGGAGGGCAGTGGGGACCTTTTTATCCATCACTGATAGAAAAAAAAAAATTATTGGGCCAGTTAATAAAACATCAGGGACTGACTGTGAAAACAATTGCAAGGTCCAGAGAACTGTGAACATGAGACATCTTAAATAAAAGAGAAAAAAATAAACAATCAGCAACTCAGCACTTTAATCAAAGCACTGCAACCAATACACATACCTACCGTCATCTATAATCTGATATTATTTTTAATCCTTTTTTTAAATCCCAGTCACTAATGAGGGATAATGCTGGATTGAGGGGGGCCAAAGAGATTTATTGATACCAACTCAGAGCCGTGGCTGTAAATCAGGACAGTGAAGAAGTATGCCACTGCTGGCTTATGTTCTCTTCCTGCAAGAGGACGGGGATGAATGAGCAAGTGTCTGAATGAATGACTGAATAGATGAATGAATGAAAGAATGAATGCATCATGGAATAAATACATTAAAATACATTGCCAGCTCGCGGGCCTCGCATGGCGCGGGGGCTCCGTACAAGGAGAGGCAACGGCGGCCTTGATTTATTAGAAATTAAAATCTGCTTTGCCCAGTCCCTCCCAGCGTTTAATTTTTTTGCTGAAGGTCAAAAGGTGCTTTGCATTTGGAGGAAATGCACCCCGGTGTGGGGTTTCCTGTGAGGAGCACCGAGCTCCCGCTGCCTGCCGGGGCTGAGTGCCCAGGGAGGGACCCCAGGGTCCCCAGGGCCACCACAGGGTGACACAGCAGCACGGGACACGTTTGGTACAATAGTCAGCACAATAATCAGCCTTTTTCTGCCCCCTTGCAGGGCTCAAGGGCCTCTCCTCCCTGCTGGAGCAGAAGCCCAGCCCGCATTTCATGGAATCATGGAATTACAGAATCAGGGAATTTTTCTTTTTTTTTTTGCGTTAGCAAAGACTCATCAAGAAGTCCAACCAGTCCCCCAGCACTACCAAGGCCACCACTGAATCCTGTCCCCAAATGCCACTTCTACAACATCTTTTAAATCCTTCCAGGGATGGTTATTCCACCAGTGCAGGGCTGGAAAACCCTTTTTCTGAAGAAATTTTTCCCAATATCCAACCCCTCTCCTCTGGTGCAGTTTGGGGCCATTTCCATTTGCCCTATCAAAGGGCAAGATTTGTGATTCCGTTCTGAAATTTAATTCTAGGCTTGCCTGCCACGCAGCAAGGTGTCTTCTTGTCCTTGGCCAGGGGTAGGGAGGACAGGTGGAATCCTGACGGGGACCCAGTGACAGTGGTGGCTTTTCCATCTCAAGTGCCAGGTACACAAAGAACATTCCAAACCCCTCTGCCAGCTCCAGCCTGCAGAAACCACCTCTGGAGCTTCATGGCACCAGTTTTATTCCCTTTGAGAAGACTGGGGTGATCCAAATTTAATTCTTTTTTTTTCTGAAATCCATCTCAGTTTTGAACTTTGCACTTGTGTTTGATTCCCTTTTCCTCCTCTCTAACGAGGTCCTGGAGGATGAAGCTCTTCTAGCTTGAGATGAAGGTCCTCCAAATGAGAAGTACAGAGCCATGGCTGCCAATTTAATTAGCTCTCATGCATTCACATGCAGATGGAAGGATTTTTGGAAGGAGAGAATCTATTCAAGATGAATAAATTACTTCAGTTTTTAAATAACTAAACCAGCAGTTTTATTCCCCACTGCTAATATTTCTGTCAGTCAGGTCAAGGATAATGAAGCAAAATTCTAGAAAGGGTCACCCAAACCTTGGCTTTTTTTTTTTAATTGCAAATGTTCCCATTCATAAAACCTACATCTGCAAGTACAAAATCAACAGTTAAATGTTTGCCTTTTCTGTGTCCGTATTTCTCCAAGGAGATAAGATTTTTACCCATTTTACCCAGTGTAAGATTTCACTTACAACATTCTGCTGAAGTTTCTGAAGGAGGAACAAGTCTTCTAAACTTGGTTCCTGTTATTATTTTTACCTGTGGGTAAATATGTTCTTTGCTGTTAATAGAGTCAGTGTTTTCCTTCCATAATAAGAACTTTTTCCATGTGTCCCCATCACGGTTTACTGTAGTTCCTTTTCTCCCAGTTTTTGTAAGTTTATTTTTGACTTCTACCGAAAAGAAAATACCATGAAAACCCAACCCTACAAGGGATCATGGCTTATGGAATAAAAGAAAATGACCAAAGCATTATGGAAGATATTAGGGATGCACAAAGAGCAAATGTAGCAGGACCCAGGTTGTTTCAGGGAGCCACTGCCAGCAGATGAAATAACTGCTAAAAGCAGGTGTTTATTCCAAAAGCTGCAGCAATGTTGCTCTGTCATGTCAGATGAAATCATCCCTGCTGCATCATGCTCTGTTACACCACATCGTGGACGTACGGCGGGGAGCCCGGCGCCGAGTAACAGGATGTGACAGACAACATTTAGCAAAAATATTCACTTATTTGACTCAGACCCTTGCCATCAGCTCGAATCAGGGAGCGTGGTCCCAAATGAGGCTGACAGATGGATGTGAATCCACCCAGGGACGGCATCCAGTGGAAAATCTGGAACTTTCTTGTTCCGTCCCTGGTCCTGGTGATGGTTCTGCTGTGCCCAGCTCCTCTTCCTCAGCATTTCCTGAGACGGGTTGGCTGTCGTTTATTTTGACATAACTCGTGACTTTCACATGAGGGATTAATCACATGCTTGGTACAGAAGTGCTTGTCAACTGACAGCTGATGGAATTGCTGTAAACAGTTTTTATATGAGCGGAATTATGAACACTACATGAGAAGGTGTTTGGACTCTGTATTTATGTTTAGAGAGGGACTATTTTAGTGAGCAAGAGGCTTATCTCTGAAGACACCTCTATTTTGCAGTGACAGTCTTTTTGATGGACTTGAAAATATGGAGACTTTGTTATTGCTCTTGAAGGAACTGTTTTATGGTAATACTTCTAAAAAAAGGTTTAGGAAATAAGTGCATGTTCATGGAGACAAAAAATCAAATGTAAACCAGGCAGCTGAGGAGCAGAACTTGCCATAGATGGATTTTATAAATATCAGTCCTGACCTAGATGGCAATTTCCAACCCATAGGGCAGGACTTGCACAGCTACAGAACCGTGGTGTGTTTGGGCACAATTTGTCCTGGCAGAAATTATGATGAGAGATCCTCATTCTAGGAACTAAAGAGGGTTTCAGGGGTGCTGGTGAAGGTAGTCGAGGAAAATCTGGCTGCTGAAGTGTGAACAAATTTACACGTGGACTTGAAACTTCTCCTCCTCCTTATGAGGAACAAGACAACCAATAGTTTGCAGGACTCTGAAAATACCTACATCTATAGATGCCAGACAAAACAGTTCATATTGTGTCAGCATTTCATAGAATCCACAGTCCTTTGTCCTCCCACCCTTCGCAGGGGGAATTTTCAGGACTCTTCTCACTCAGGCATTCGTGGTTCAGTCTCCCACCAGCAGTTCACAGCCCTTGTCCAGATGCATTTTATGGGGATGGCAGTAAATGCCAGCAGTAATGCTGCTGATGGAAGGTGCACCTGGGGAATACAGGGGCTCATTTCACGGCTGGAACACCCACAGCCTCCTGCGTGGTGGTCTCAGCACTCTGACCTAAGGATGCTGAGGGAAAAAAGCTCTTACACAATCATGGAATATCCTGAGCTGGAAGGGGCTCACAAGGATCATCCAGTCCAGCTCAGACACCCCAACAATCCAGTGGTGTCCAAAGGCTCCTGGAGCTCTGGCAGCCTCAGGGCTGTACCCCTTCCCTGGTAAGCCTGGGCAGTGCCCAGCACCCTCTGAGGGAAGAACCTTTCCCTGATATCCAACCTATGGATAATACAACCTACGCAGAGTCAATATGGAAAATTCAACCCGTGCAAAAAAGAAGAAGAAAGGAACAGCACTGACCATCTGCTTCCTTTGGTATGTGCCATCTTAGCTGATACTAGAAGCAGGGATATGCCAGTGTATATTTGAGGAATTAATTCCTCATGGCTCTTGGGAAATTTGCGAAGCAGGCCTGCTTTGCACGGCCCCCCCAAACGCCCCCGGGTGAGCCCCCTGCCCACCCTGCTGGGTTTGTGCTGTTCACTCTTCCCAGGAAGCCTCAGGAGCCTCCTGGCCTCGGGCAGTGTCCTGGAGGTGTGGGGATGGCTGGGATGGTGCCTCAGCAATCTCAGCTCCTGCTGCCGTGGGCTGGTGGAGCCCCAGGAGGGGAAGCCCTGGCTTGGCGAGATTCCCTGGAATGCAGCATGGGATGGCAGGGTGGGAGGCTTGCCCAGCAGCCCAGGGGAGCTGGGATGAATAAATCCTTCTCCAGAGGGGAAGTAGCAGCTCTGGGTGAAACAAACCCAATGCCCAAAGGGCCCATGCCCGCCCTGGGGAGCTGCTGAGCATCGAGGAGCCCCCACCTGCTGCTGGCTCTGCACATCCCTGCTGCTCAGCCTGCAGGTGAGCCTTCAGCAGACACTCCATGAAGGGCCAGAGCATGTAAAGAAATGCTGCTTCTCGCTTCTGGTCGCACCAGGCTCTCCAGCAGTTTTAAAGGAAAGGTTTGTGCTCATCTCTCAAGGCATTGTGCCTTTGGAGTCTGCCTGACTTTGGAATTTGGTGTTCCAAGTGTTTTGTGGAAGAAATCCTTTGAGCAAGTGTGGTATTCACTTCTTACCTGATGAAAAATAATAAAGGATTGATTAAACAATTAATACTGGATGTTGCTCAAACAATACTGGATGTAAGAGGTTTACTTAATAATACTTTTCTGATGTTTTTTCCCCTAATTTAGGAATGAAACAGACATAATTGAGCATGCCCTTCCGAAGCTCCAAATTACACTGTGAAGAGAATTGAAGGAAGCACATTTCTTTGATTTGAGTATTTTTCTCATTAACAGGACGTTCAGAATAAAGCAGAAATATTTGATGCACAGAGCCTGTGGCAGTATCAAGTTAACACCGGCGTGCTCCTGCATTTTACCTCATGTTTACTAATCACTCCAAAAAGAAAGGTCACATCTTTCATCACAAAATGGAAACTTTTTGACAGCAAACAATTGGATTTTCAGCACTCCATTTGAAGTGGATTTCAGTGTGAAGAGTGAGAGCCCAAGGCAGTGGGATGAGGTAACTGAGCAGAGCTGCACTCTCGAGGTGTTGGGTACCACAAACTCTGAGTAAATGCTCTCTCAGCTGTCTCAAGGTATCATGCTGTTCTAAAGCAGGGGTATCTGAGTTGAAATTGTTTGGAGAAGAGAATAAATAAGGTTTGGGTAGGTGTTGGAGTGCAGTTTTGGCTCAGACAACAATGTCAGGGTTGAGACACTGCTGCATGTCTGGGTCAGGATGCTGCAGGACAAGTCAGCCTGAAGGGTAGGAGAGCCAGAGTTACCTGCAGAGTGTTAAACCACATTCCTCCTCTGAACAATCTTCTCTGTTTTATCTCCTCTGTGCCTCCACCATGGCTTTCTGGCTCTATTCTTCTGACCTTTTTTTTTTTAAAGACCTGTGTTTTAACAAAGTGAATTTACTTGGCAGCTGGGGGAAAAAAATACTTTCTTTCCCAGGTAGAAAATACAGCTTGGTAGTTTCTGAAGCAAAATACTGCCCATGTAATTTCTTCTCTTCCTCTCTCTTCCCATTCCTTCTGCTCCAAGCAGAGAAGCCCTGAAGTCCTTTTTGGCTGGATGAGGGAGTTTCTGCCTCCCTGGGAGCAGTTCCCACCCATCCCTGGGTGCAGACGGGAGCTGGAGCAGGGGCTGTGACTGGATGTGACCAGAGCACAGTGCTCAGAACTCCTCTTCACCCTCCCCTGGGCTCTGCTGCCAGTTACCCTCGAGACAGTGAAGTGAAATCAGAGGAGTGACCAGGAAATATCACTGGCTCTGTTCCTCCTTCCCCTCCACTGGTTGCACAGAGTCAGCCGCCTCCAAGGAGTCTCCCAGGCGGTGACACTGGGAGGACACAGCCTTACCCCTGGCCAGGCTTTACACCTGTCTCCTGGAAAAATCACTGGTATGAAAAGATGCACAGGTCGCCTGCAGCTCCGGCACATACTGCATGGCACGGCACACACGTAAGTGAGATTAATTTGAGTTCTGGGCATCATTAGCGCAATAAAAACTGAGTTTTTTTTTTTTTTTTTAGTTCAGACCTACAGGCCATTGCAGAGAAGAGTAATCATAAGACAGAAACGAGTTCCCTAGTTAAAAATTAATTCCCTAGACTAAAAATATAATCAAACGATGTCTACAGTATTTTATGAAGAGCTGGGAGGATAATAAAATTTAAAGCAGTGCAACATTTGCATTTTGTTCATTTCTATCCATATTTTCCCGTAGACTGCCTTTCTGTGTGCTTGTTAATCATATGCACTGCTACAGCCCTGGCATTTTAACATCACTGTTCACATCAAGATTGAAAGGAAACTAATTACAATCACATTTCAGGGTGGTTGTTCAAAGCTCGTTCGGCGCCGGCTACAGCACGGGAGCCTTGACCTTTATTTGTAAGCATGAAAATAAGGTAAAGATGAAAGATTGGTTTTCCTGCAGCTCATACTCAGGGATCAGGAGGCCCTCCCGGGAGGCAGAGGTGTGGGAAGCCTCTCTCCTCACCTCTCCTCCTCTCCCATGCTGGCAGCAGAGGCCAGTAGTGCTATGCAGAAGCTCTGCTCCACTGCAGTGAGAGGTGACCGAAAGCTCCACGGCATTTTTCAGCTCTCCCTCCAGCTGGAAGAACATGGAAAGAACCAGTAAACCCGAGGAGTCTTTTTGACTCCCGTGCAGGGCTTTGCAGGGATTTGTTTGCAGTGCCTGGTGCTGCCCTCCGTGCTGGGGTGCTCGAGGTATTGGCACGTGCCAGCTCCAAGCAGTGCCACAGTCTCTTTGTGCCCCTCATTGCATGGCTGAACAACACTCAAGCACTCAGGTGGATGCACTGGGGCAGGATAAGGTCCCTCAAACCTTAGGGAGTGCAGGTAATCCTAATGCAATCCCTGATTTCACTCAATGGGAGCGCATTGAGAGAGTTGCTGCATGGCAGATTTATCCAGTGGGTTTCACCTTCTGAATGTCCCTGAATTTTCCAAACTGCTGTTTTAATAAATTTGTGCTGTGCTGAGCACGAGTTGAGGGTTGGTTACACAAATGGGTTTCACCCAGGAGCTGCAGCTGGGGGGGGCTGTCCCCAAATGCTCCTTTCAGGGTCACTGCCCTGTGATCAAAGCCGAGCCACGGCGAGTGCTGACCCCCAAAGGCTCTCCTGAGCTTCCACCTGTCCTGGATTATCACAGCTCTCCCTGGAAGGATTTCATTGAGGAAAAGTTCAGCAGCCCTGAAGAGAAACAATCCCATTCTCCTCCCACAGTGTGTTTATCCTGCACAATCACTGCGTGTGCCCAGCCCCGTGTCCAGGCAATCTCTGCTGGGGCCCTGACATGCAGAGGGATTTTTTGGCAGGATCTGCCAGGTAATTTGTATCTCCTGGTTGGAAAAGCTCTACTGAGGACACCAAGCAGTGAGAGAAGGGAAACTCATCTCACACCCAGCTCCCAGCCTCCCTCAGCCTGCTGCAGGCAGAGGACCACCTGGGCCATGCTGAGGACACAGACCTTGCATGCTGCTGAGACCCTGGATGCCGCTCAAACCAAGAAGCAAAGATGATTTTGCAACACTTTTTGTGGTGTCTTCTCCTTCTCTCTACATTCTTCAAAGCACAAATTTACCCAGGAAAATATTTACAGAAACTGAAGGGAAAAAATAGACTGGTGCTATAGACGCTGCAGCAGTGAACTTCTAATTACAAACCACAAAGTATTTATGAATAAATTTATCTATTATTTGTCTAGTTTGAGCACCACGTACACTTTGCCTTGTACCATTACATGCTGAAGGAAACAATATGCAGCATGAAAATGAAAACAATTTGACTTAATTATTTACACCATTACCGCCACTTTGAATTAGGCCTTCCATTTCTTTGGGATTTTGTAAAATTTAACCGGTAATTACGCTTGCTTAATTAATTTTATTTATCTACTACTACAATGAGATCAAAACAACAAAAAAAAAAACCTACCAGAATGCAAAGTACAGGCTGTGTCCCCTAATTGTAAATGCTGCTTTTAAGCCTTTATGGTAAAAATGTAGTATTTTGTACCATTTCATTTCAAGCGTATCTGGCCATGCTCCAGTACTATTTAAGCGTAAACAGGAAAAGCCTTGGAGGACGAGTAATCACACTTAAATGACACAAAGATCATTATAATGATGTTCCAAAAACATGGCAAAATTAGATATTGCAGAACTGTTTTCTTCTCTGAAGTGTTCCACCAGATGGTGAAGAGTGCTGAAACCGTAGATCCGAGAGAGGGGAGGAAAAACAACCCCCCACTTCCCTCACACTCCCGTCCCAGCTCAAGTGGCACCTCACACCTTGGCTCTGTCAAACCTCCGAGCTCGAGATGACACCGAGGTGTTGGAGTGCTGAATCACAGCCTGGGAAAGCCCTGCTTTGTTCCAATGAAGTTTTTTGGAGCCGAGGATGAACGGGCGCGTCAGCAGAAGTTACGGCGGTAATTTGTGAAACTCTTCATGAGGTATTTTCAGGGCTCATGAAGAGGAAGAGCCGTGTCATTGAGTCACTGCACAATGAGGGCATTTTGATACAGGAAAAGTATCAAAAGTTGGTTTTTTATCAGGAACGGCACTGCGTCAGTGGGGATGTGTCTGGGAGTATCTGAAGGGTCTAACAAGGGTTATATAAATGGTGTTTATTTATATAAAGGGGATGATGTCTGTGCATGTTGCTGCTCTGCAAAGTGGCTACAAGTGAGGTCAGTCTGCACCTTTATCACCATTTGTCCTCCTTTCCAGAAGACTGGACAAAGTTACCTTCCACTGGACCTGCTACGTCTTCAGATGTCATTAGATTTTTGTTGGTTTTTGTTATTAGAAATACCTGAGAAATATCTAGAAAATTGGAATCACTCATTAAAGCAACATCTAATATTGGTCAGGGGGTTCTACTTTAAGAAACATTGGTGAACTTCAAGTACCTGCCATCCATCCATCCATCCGTCCATCCATCCATCCATCCATCCATCCATCCATCCATCTCCTCCTGAACTCTAATCTCTCTTCATATATATTGTGGGGAATCCATACATGAACAAGGTGAAGTACTCGGGGGCTGTGGTTTCTGCTGACCCATTCCCAGTCCTAGCTCCCTTTGGAAATCCTGACAGTGAAGTCACAGTGGGGACAAAGGCTGTGCTCTGGAGAAGATTTGGGCTGGGGTGCACTGAACAACGGAGAAGAGGGTGTGAAAGTACTTCTAAACCTTCCACTTTCCTGAAGTGTTTGGCTTAAATGTATTTCCAAGCCTTCCACCTCCCTGAAATATTCGGTTTCTTAACATTTCCTCAGGAACACACATGACAAATCCAGAGCCACAGGAAAACTCGTCCTTTTTTGCTGAAATATCCTGAAATGGAAGGTGACTTCATTCCCGACTGGCAGTCATTCTAATTCCATGCTGAGCAAGGGAACAGCCTCTTGTTCACTGTGTTACAAGTATTTTTGAACTGAATGTTCACAGTGTCCGAAAAATGGCCCACACGCTGCATTTGCTGCACTTCCATTATTCAGAGGCAGCAATAAAAATCATGCAAAATTCTCCCCCCTCTCCACCCATCCCCATTTCAATGGACATTTGGAAATGGGGCTTGCAGACGGGAGAGGGTGAATACAATATCAGCAATCCAGTTTGCATCCAGCTCATCTGCTTAAGTGAGAAGCCTGTGCATGGCTGGGTTTCAATGGCCTGTGTTAAATGAAGGGCTGGTTTCGCCCCCTGCCTGGAGGACAGAGGACCATTTGCTGTAGGTGACATCAAATGTCATCCCAACCCTCCCTCTCAGGTGGCGTGGGATGGAAAGTATCCCATAATCTTAAAAATGAGCTCTGAACCAGTGGGAGCTTGCACTGATCCCACGTTGTTCCCAAGCTAAATAACTTGGGAGAACGGGCTCTCAGGGACACTGTGCCTCAGTTTTCCCTCTGGAAAAATTGCAACACGAGGATTTTGGGAAAGCATTATTGTATTTTCACTTGACACAGATTATTCTCTCTTTAGAAGGGTTCTTCTAGCAATGCCAAATCTTTCCAAAAACTTGACTTACCAACAAAATCACTTTACAATAATTAGTAACCTCTCTGTCTTGAGGAAGGCAAAGGTTTTATTCTGCTGTCTGAGCTTAATTATGTTTTCAGAGCCGTGTCATGGAGGCTCAGATGAAATTCTTGCTTTATGTGCAAGAAAGTCACACCACATTTGCATTTGTTTGACAGAAGCCCTGATCTCATCCAATATGTAGTGCTCGAATTTGGCAATGCTCCCGTTGGACATCTATTTTATATTCTGCCTAAATTCCAGGCAGAATATCATTCCTTGCACTTAGATGCCGATACCTTTGAGGGAGGGAATAAAGCCTGGTCCGTCCAAATGAAATCCCCAGTGGGGCTGTGCATCAGAGCTCTGTCTCCACCAGCCAGCAGAGGCTGCTCTGATGTTAATGATTCATTATTAAATCATTCATTATTTTCAGTAATAAAGCACATGGAGGAAATCAGACCCAAATATTGAAATATTTGGTGAAGTGATCTATGAGCCAGAATGCCATGGAATGTGCTGTGTGGGAGTAGGTTGGGAAGCAGCAGTCCCTAACCCAAGTCTCCTGGACAACCCGCTGCCCATTGGATTTTCCAATGCTGGGGTGTGACCAGGTGGGCTCCAGGAACAGCAGAGCACATCCTGCTTCTGATGAGATGGTCAGAGCTGGGATTACTCTTGTAGCATTCTGTCACTCTGGCCCTTAAAAACCCAGGGTTTGTTCAACAAGAACTGTGGGTTTTAATTGGATACTTGAAATAAACAGATTGTCTGCCCTTACTTAGCAAACGGGATTTTTTTTCTTTCCCAGTTATTAATTTCCTTAAATGTAAAGTGACATCTAAAATGAAAACAGTTTATTGCTTGCCAGGAGCAAAGCCAGTCTAATTTAAGAAATCCAGAATTAAAGCTTTTGAAGCATATCGGGGCATGTTTATAAAACAATTATCATTGCAAACGTTCTCTCTGCTCAATGCAGCCTCTTCAGGCCACCTCCAAAGCCTGGAACTTCGTCACCAGTCATCCCCACCCCGAAATGTTTCATCAATTGCATAAAATCAGGTCATCCTTTGGTTGCAGCTTCCCTCTGTCAACCCAGGCTTTGAATCCCAAACCAAACCCACCTGGAATCCGCTCGATGCCGAAAAAAAATTAACTCAGTGTTTAAAATTAAGTAGTAGGCTCATTATTAATAACTGACAGCAGACAAAGGAGTGCAGTGACCTCTCCAACAGAGCATTTAAATCTTTGCACAACATGCTCTGCTTGTGCTGGGCTGGTTTCACAAACAACAGCTGTGGAGTTCGTTAACATATGAATCCCCTTGAGGTAATTTGGAGGAGCCAAATGTGCTAAACTAAACACCTCATTAAAACAGGACTTTAAAAAACAAAACAAAACAAAAAAAAACCCCACCAAACCCAAAAAAACAAAACACCAAAAAAAAAACCCCAACAACAAAAACAACAACAAATCCAACCCCAAACAAACCCCAAACTAATATCACATTCCACTTCCACATGTGGGGATTCTGTTCTGTGGAATTCCTTCAGCTGCGTGGCTGGAAATAGTGGGGGTTAAAATCGGTAATATGGGTTTTTCTCTGCTGAGATGCACTTGAGACTAAAGTGCCTTTGAAGTGTGCCTGTCACAAAGAAGCAATTAGCTGAGGACAATAATGTTTTCTTTTCCTCCCTGTTACTGAGCACAGGATACAAGTTTGTACTCAAATATGCAGGACCCCACCCCGTTTCTCTTGAGTCTGGGGAGAGAATGGACATCACCAAAGGAACTCTCATTTGGATGGGGCAAGGCAGAATGACACTGAGGGCTCCTGGGGTCACTGTGTCCCCCAGGAAGGCCTTGCAAGAGATTTTCCGAGAAATCCTCTGAATAAAAACCCTGCTGCAGGTCCAGGTGGCCACACACAAGAGGTACAGTCCAAAGAGAGTGGGAGAAACACATCCTGCCCTTGTTCTTGCAGGCTCCAGAGGGCTCAGGTGCCCCGATCAACATGTGCACCAAGAACAGCTTCCTTCAGTACTTTTTTATTTCTCCACGGTGCTACTGGGATAATTCTGCTGGTAAGAAGGTTCACAAGCTCCTTGGAGCTGCTCCTCCTGGAAAAAAGCATCTCCTGCCCAGGTAACTCAAGCACTGGAGCTTGAGTATGTGATGTGGCTGTTCAAAAAACACACAGAAATCCAGGCCTCTCCTCAGAAAATCTCATTTCTCCTCTGTCTCCAGCTGAATTTGTTGGTGACTGGAAGGAGGGATGTGATGGACAAACATTTCATGGACCACAGGGAATTTTACAATATTAAAAACAATAAAAAGATTGATCCCCAAAACTGCCTGCTCCCAAAAATATATAGATTAGTCACCCCTCCTTTTTGCCACTGCTTTTATATCTGTATCAAGATACTTTTTAAGAGATGTTCCTAGAATTTATTAATTCCTAAATGGGAGTGGAAGTTTTCTTTTAAAAATGTAGATGTATTTTCAGATTTTGATAATGATCTAAAAGGCAAATAACTGGGAAATTTTTGGGGGTATTAGAGTCTTATGAAGCAACAGCCCATTTTCATTCAGGAAATTGTGGTTTAAGGTTCTCCTGAAAGACCTCAAATTATAGGATGCTATAGAGCTCTTAGGTTTTTTGGCTTTTTTCCTCAAAAAAAATTAAATCTTATTTTACTGCTCCATCCACATCTATTTTATGTTTCCTTCATCAGGAAAACGTCAACCTAATTAGCAATGGTAATTTGGAACTTCCATAAGAAACCTTTCACATGGATAAAAACAAGAGAGGTGGGGTAGCACTGAGGCACTTATGCATGCTCCATAGTTTTTATTTTCCTTTTTAAAGCCTTTATTCCTGAAACTTAGACAAGGAACTTGGTTTTAGGGAACTGGAAAAAAAAAAAAAAAAAAAAAATCTCATGCGTACAATCTTATTTTTGTTCGCTTTAAAGCATAGCTTTATAACATGCTGGAATTTCCTCAAGGTTTTGTAAATACTCGTCTGAATTCCTCCCAGGTATTAGTATGTCATCCAAAAACCAGAAAATACTATTTATTCTCTGCAGGATTCAATCCATTCGTCTTTGAAATCCTGCAGGTAACTGGCTCCCCCCAGGGTAATCTTTCCTACTTCAACAGGCACGAATGTGTGAGTTCAGTCAGAATTAGTGTGTTTTTAAAATTCTGATTCCTACGGTGCTGCCAGGCTTTGGACAAGCACAGTTTGGAAGAGTCTATTCCCTCTGCCAGTTTCTGAGGTAAATCCTGTGGTTTGGGGATTTTAATGGGCACACAGAGTGCAGCACCTGCCCTGACTTCCACATGTACCATCAGTCCCTGGCTTCCAGCGCTTGTTATTGCTTTTCCACAGTGTCCTTGCCTGTGTTCTGCACAATTATACCTCTAACAAGTGGAAAGGTTCTTGCCTCTTTTCCTTCAGCACAGGTTTTGGCTTGGTAAATCCAGCTTTCGCTCCTCCCATTGGCATTATCTTGCTGCTTCTCAACCTGGCTCCAAGTTCTGTCTGATTTTTGTAATTTGACAGCTTTAACAGTGAAGGTACCAAGAACCTCCAGAGGCCCTGCCCTTCCCGGGATTTGTGCATCCCATTTTCTGAAACAAATGCTGTGTGCTAACCCTTGGCATGATCCAAGCCATGCCTTTAGCATCCTCACTCCCTCCCAGCCTGGGAACGTGGTGTGACCAAGATTATTGATTTTTAAATGCTGCCACATTTGATAGGCTTAAATTGAGCTCAACATCTTCACCAGTGGCAGATCCTTCATCCACCCAACACCCAGCAGCTTCTTTCTCAGTTTGGGGAATTATGCACAAACAACAAATTGATTTCTGAGACTTTTTTTTTTTTTTTCCATAGAATTACCATAACAACAAGGACAGTCGTTTAAAGCAAGCCAAAAATGCAGAATTTCTGGGCTGGTTCCTTATTTGCAACTTAAATTGTTCTAAGGGAATCTGTGTTAGGCACATGATGTTTTGCAGAGGCTTTATCTAAGGACTTCAGAATCCATCTTGCTGCCTTTGGAAAACCCAAGACTGAGCACTGCAACTGCAGCATAAATCTTTAAACTGTATTTTTACTTACCAGTAAAAATTCCTTTGCATAGATGTATTTTTGACAGCAGTTGCATAAAATGCTGTTCATAATAAGAAGGTTTTGAAATTTTCCACTCCTTTCATATATCTGGAAAGTCTCATAAATGGCTTTTTATCTGTGAGCTTATTTTTTAAAGTCCATTTTTTCAGTGCAGTTTTTTTTTGATGAGTTCAAAAATAACCATCAAACCCCACAAAACAAACTGAGAAGACAGTGGCAACCTAAGCAGGAGCTGCTCCAAAGCTGAAGTTTTTTTAATGGAAAGCTCTCATTTTGGATCCTAACACAAACCTGAGAATCAGCTGCCGCCCAATTGCAAACTTAAATCAACACCCAAGTGAAACCAAGAGATTCAGATTGTGTGTTTTTCTAAGTTAAACCCTTGCCTAAGTTCCTCGTGCCTCTTTCTGCCTGCAGTCAGTGCCTCCAAAGAGCAGCTCCCTCTCCTTTGACAAGAGACAAATTTTGGCTCTCAGAGCTGCCCCGCTTTGCTCTGAAAAATGAAATTTCATTTGAGGCGTTTCCATCAGCTCCTGGTGGTGTTTAACCATCTTTCTCTCACGCTGGAGCAGAGAGCAATAAAGGAGCAGGTCACCACAAAATGGATTAAGTGCAAACTCACATGTGTCACACCAAAGTTCACCGTTGACTGAAAGTAAAATAGATTTAAAAGTCTTTTCAGAGCAGCAAGATTCTGGAGGAATAGATCAAATTACTTAGTTTTATACTGCCATAAAGCTACAGAGACATTTTCTGTCTCTTGTGTGTTTTGAAAGGATAACAGTGTTGTCCAAGGGCCAAATGAGTTAATAATAAAAATAATAATTATAGTGATATTAAAGCCAAGCAAGACTATTAGGAAATAATTCAGAATTAATAAGCATATTTTAAAAAGAAACTACTGTGACCTTTTTCCTTACAGAGTTAATTTAGTTATGGAAATACTTTTCCCTCAAGATGATTAAAATTATCAATCTTTTGATTTTTAGTAAAACTTCCTATATGGCTATAGAGTTCTATTGGGTATCTCTGTTATTCACAAAATTAAAGAGCTAAAAGAATATTAATTAAGGAAGAAACAAACATCTTCAGCCCACAAAATGAGCAGGGCATGCATGAAAAAGAAATAAATACAGAGAGGATTAAATCCTTGCAAGTTGTTCAGTGCTGAATTAAGTAATGGACTAAACACAGGCTTTTCTTGCCCTCCCTACTCAAGATTTACTCTACTGATCACCCAATTTTCAAATCCTTAATATACAAAAGCCTTTAAGGCAGCAATAATTTAGGGCTGCCATCGAAATGAATGGGTGTTGTTGTTTTTTTTTTTCCATCAGGCAAAATAATGATGTCATAATATCCCAGCAGTGTCTTCAGACTCCCACCTCTGTGTGAAGGAAACCATCAGACAGCTGAGACTGCCCTGAAAATCTTCATCAGCATCGAAGGAATTGAATAAAAATT
Source organism: Rhadina sibilatrix (assembly GCA_013400275.1). Lineage (NCBI taxonomy): Eukaryota > Metazoa > Chordata > Aves > Passeriformes > Phylloscopidae > Rhadina > Rhadina sibilatrix. The sequence goes on from VWYO01019105.1 coordinate 137,884, forward strand.
GACTTTTTGGTGACAGGCCCCACGTCGCGGGGAGGCCTGCCGCGTTCCGAGGGCGGCGTTCGGGGTTTTATTTCACGTGGCTGGGAGGCAGCACCTGTGCAAATTTAAAACCTGCAGCTCTGCTGGGCAGAACTGACTCGTGTATTTTACTGGGGCTTTCCACGGGGCCGTGGGACTGGGGCTGTGAGCACAGTAAATCTTTACGGCCCCGGATTTCCTCGCCAGACCCGTGTCAGGTGTTTTACTGCCCCTCGCTCCCCCGGAGCAAACATCGAGGATTTCTGCCGCAGAATTCGCCCCCAGGTAAGAATTTAGGGGAAATCAAAGGGATTAATTCGTTCCCTGGCTGGCGTTCTGGAACACTTGGGGAAAAAAAAATCGTATTTACCGCGTTTAACTGAAGCTTGTACTTGGGTGCTGCCACGTCGGATCACTCCCACCGTCCCCGTCACTGCACAAAGTTATCCTCAGCAAATCCTTTGGCCTTCCTGTGATTTAGTATCTGTTTATCTCTCTTTGTGGAGGCTGGGGAGGCTTTATCTCTCTGTGGGGAAGCTGCTGTAAGGCCATTCCAGGGGATCCCATAGAATCCCCAAGGCTGGAAAAGATCCCTGAGATCATCAAGTCCAAACATTGACCAAACATCATCACACCCACTAAAAAATATTGAGTTTAAGTGCCACATCTACTTGTTTTTTGAACCCTTCCAGGGATGGGGGACTGCACCACTTCCCTGGGGAGCCTGTTCCAATGCTTAACCACTCTTTCAGTGAATAATTTATTCCTAATATCCGCCTGCACCTTCCCTGGTGTAACTTGAGGTCATTTCCCCTCGTCCTGTCACTTGTTCTCTGGGAGAAAATCCTGAACCCCACCTGGCTTAAACCTCCTGTCAGGCTGACAGCAATAAGGTCTTCCCTGAGCCTTCTTTTCACCAGAATAAACTCCAGATGTCCATGGAATCCCCAGGATGGTCTTGGGATCAGCCTGGCTGGCTGCAGCCTCTCCCAACATCACTTTGAAATGTTTAGGAATTAATATACATATGAGCATCTCACATGGACAGTGAGGCTTGACCCCCTTGGTCCAGACATTTGGGCTCATTCTGCCCGGTTTAGGAACCACCTCATGGGATTATTATTTTTTGTAATCATAAGCGGTGAGGGACCTGCTGTCAGTTCTCATCAGGAGAGGTCACCTCCAGGAGATCCTTTGGCACAGCCCCGGGGACCAGGTGTGTTTTTGGAATGAGGGGTTTGATGGCACAAGAGAATCCCAGGTGTGTGGGAATGCTGAGATAGGGGCTCAGGAAAGAGACAGAGCCCCTGGTGCTTGCACAGATCGCGGTGTGTGTGATGGCCACTTAGCAAATAAGTGCTTGTCCTGCCTTCCCGTGGGATATGGAGAATGGAAAATGGAAAATGGAATCACTCCAAAGCACTCACTTGACCCTCTGACAGCTGGAGTCTTCTCAAATGTCGGGATAATAAAAAATAAATTTATATCGAAACTTGTGTCGAGGGGTGGGTTCCAGTTTGCTGCTCTGTCTGGTGTGACAATAAAGGATCTTAGCACAAAGTTCAAGTTTCCTCAGAAAAACAAACCCCATTTTTTTACAGACTCTTTGTCCTGTTGGTGGGGGAGGGCTCAAATACAGATCCCAAGCTCCAGGTCCTGTCAGGGATCCCAGTTCGAGGATAAACTGTGGGAAAACACCACTAGAGGTCACTCAACATTAATTGTTACCTAATTAGCACATTTTGACCCTACATTTTAGGTCATTCTACCACTTTCGTACTTAAAGCATTGTCAGCTTTGACTCCTCAGCTAATTCTGCCAAAACTCAGAAAAGCTGGAGACAGAAAATTTTCCTTCAGCTCTTCCCTTATATGACTCTTCCCAAGGCTCCCAAATCAGCTTTGCCATAGACTCTGCGGGCAGCAAATCATTCTTTCCTCAGCTTGGAGCTTAATAAAGCTGGCAGTGATGGACCTCTGCAAGTGCTGGGTTTAGAGGCACTCAGCCCTGGCTGTGTTATCTCAAATAGCTGCTCACCCATTTCGAAAATTAAACCAAAATGAATTTTACAAGTGAGGGGAATATATGGGAAAATGATGTCTTTGATGTTTTCAGGTCCTTCCCCAACCACATTGTAGCCCTGTACCTCTTTAACCACTGATAAATAGAG
>VWYO01019105.1:140152-151541 GCA_013400275.1 Rhadina sibilatrix
AAAAAAAAAAAAAAAAAGTAAAACTAAGTTTAAATTTGATTAATGGGTATCTGCTGCAATATCTCTGCATGTGTTTAATCAAAAGCAGATGTTCTGTTTGCAGGGATTTTTCCATGATCTCAGAAAACAATGGTAGCAATTTGTTTGCCCAAGACAACATTGAAAGGGAGAGCTAATTAGTGTGCTCTACAAGGTGAAGATCACTCACTGCTGGTGCCATGCCCATATCCCCTGGTGGATGTTATCACACACACTCAGGGCACTGAATCCTCCCATCTCTCAGCTGATAACTCTGTTCAACCAAAGTCAGACTTTCGCTTCAAACCCAGCCCTGTGCAGGCAAACCCTTGGCCAGCCACGCTCTCCAAAAAGGTGCCCTATCCAAAATGACCAATTCTTATTTAATTTCCTTTTTTGGGTCGCTGCTGATCCTCTCCTCCTCTTCCCCCTTCCACTCAGCTGAATTGGCAAAGGCTGGATTAGCCACTTTATCCTTATGTATGAGCATGACAACTGTAAAGGGTATTGCAGTTTCCTGAAAAATCAGTGTTTCCTGAAAAAATCATTTCGTAACCTCTCAAGACCGGCACATGTGCAGCTGGAGGAGAAAACATTAACCACCATTAGCCATCACCAATGTAAGTGAGAAATTGATGAGTCTCTGGTTTTCTAGTTCCTACATCAAGGTGATAAATAAATAGATTATCAGCATCTGAAAAGTCACGTGGCTTCTCTCTCCACTCTGTAGATAGATTATTCTTGCAGACGTATAAAGCAGAATTAGGCAAAAAACAGCAAGCTTGTAGTCTGGACTAAAAGAATTTAGATTGCATTATAATTTTTTTTAATAGTGAACCATCCTCTAAGCTTCTACCCAAGAGGCTTGTAGGGCCTGTTGTGATAGACAAGGGATGCTGATTTTAAACAAGAGGAGGGTAGATTCAAGTTAGATTTAAGAAAGATGAGCGTGGTAAAACTCGGGCACAGGCTGCCCAAAGAGGTGGTAGATACCTCACTCCTGGAAATATTCAAGGTCAGGTTGGATGGGGCTTGGAACAACCTGGTCTAGTTGAAGATGTCCCACAGCAGGGGGTGGCACTGGATGATCTTGATAAGTCCCTTCCAACCCAAACCATCCTACGATTATTTGATTTCAAGGTCTTCCATGATCTGAGGCATCCTCTATCTCCACATATTCCGTGTGTCCTACAGGCATCACCTTTCTAATATTGGTGGAATTCTTGCCTGGCATCACTGAATCACATCTGCCTGTTCATTGCTTAGGCCTTTGGTGACCCTTTGTTCCCTCTGAGGAATTTCTTATTTGGACACGTCCCCTCTCCTTAGCTCCTGCTGCATCCACAAAGATTCCAAAGATTTGAGTTTAAGGTCTCCATGTCAGCCCTGTAATTCCTGTGTTATAAAAAAAGGCTGGATAAAGAAGATTAAGGGCTGTTGAACAGAAACCCAGCTAAAAAGACAAGTTTATCCAAGCCTCTTCTTTGGAAGATCTCTGCTATTGGAGATCTTACTCCAGAATGGGTCAGAGAGTTACTTAATGGATTCACCTTCTCAGAAATATTTGCTGAACTGTCATCATGCAATAAAACTTGACTTTTAAAGCCAAAACTCTAATCCTGACGTGGAGAAATGGAGGAATGGGTTTGCTTTTTTTTTTTTAAATATTCGGTCTAATTAAGGAAAAAACCTTCACTGTTGAAAAGTTAATTCAAAAGGCCAATGACTGAAGAAAAATTTTTTAGTGGAGAAAATCAAAATCAAGTGAGTTTAACCAGAGAAACTGTCACTCCTTTTTGAGGGAAATTACAGCTTTTGACATACAAATTGCAGCACAACTCCAGAAGTCTTGAATTCCAGCTCTCTGAAGGGATCAGTTGCCCCAGCTGGGTCACCACAGGGTGATTTTTGCCAATTATCCTCTTGCTCCCTGATCAATCTATTTTTCTGCCCATTCTTATACCAGCACCTATTCTAAAATATTCTCATTTGGGGCAAATCACCTCCCATTCCTTTCCTTTTCAGCTCCCCAAAAAGATCATTAGCAACACAGCAAAGCTCCTTGCAAGATTTCTACTCAGCTGACACAACAATTTGCACAGACTTCTCCTTTCCCCCCCTACAAACCTGCTTTTTATTCTTATCCCTCATCATAGAAAAAGCTCATTTCCAAATTACAACACCTAAATCCCAGTCACATGAGGCTCCTCTCAATCCCCTGCACAGTTTTAAGGGAAATGTTAGAAAATAAGGAAAAAACAAACTTCTTTTTCTGGTTGAAAACATGCACAGATGTTCTTTACCCAATACGTGGATTAGATAATGCAGTTGTCAGTGTCACACTTTTTTTATCAGACTTTTAAAAGCATTTAATGCTGAAGAATTAATGTCGTTTTTCCAATCAATGTTAAAACCTTCATCGAGGATAAAATCATACACAGAAGTGGGGTTTGGGTGTTTTGATTTTTGTAATAATCCAATAAAAGCTCAAAATTAGCACTAAAAATGAAGGGAAATCAACCAATTCTGATGTATTAGTGAAATTATAAAGCACAACTCACTGTGGGCATTGTAATTGAGTGCATGGAGCTGATGAGCAGCTGAACTCATCTGCCATAAGTTTTTTATTTCAAACTAATCCATAAACTGCTCTTTCAATTCTCTAAAAGCACATAAAATACCAACAATTCTTTTAGAGTGTCCCCATCAATCCAATCAAAAAAAATCATAGGTTGCAAATGATCACCCGTAGCTGTGATACTAAAAATATCCTGGTTATCAATCTAAAACTGGTTTTGCAATGATGTTGGCCAGGATATTTTGCCTCATTACTTCATGGTTCTCATTCTGTTGTTTATTGTCCTGTCATCTTATATTTATATCATTTGGCCTCCATCTTCCATTGCAATTAAAAATGGCATTTCTTTAACCCTGGTTTTGCTGGTTTTCCTGGTGCTTTCCACACATTTCCAGCCCTGGATTGGAATTTATTGTCACCACCAGTCTCTGTGCAGTGACCACTCAAAGGTCACTGCACAGAGGAAAAAAACCCTTTAAATATTTGATTTACTCCATTCTTTGTTTTAGTTATTTTGCCACGATGGGATGTGTGGCTCCACAGACAAACTTTGGCACACACAGTCACCACCTCAGCAGAGACACCCTGGAAATGATTTCTCCATGTGGATTCCTTTTGTCACTGGACATGGTAAATCCTGGAATGGCTGCAGGTTGGAAACTGTCCCAGACAGGGCACACAGGGGACACTGGGAATCACACATTGGACTCAAACTCCCTACATTTAGGGACAAAATCTTGGATATGGGAAGAGAAGAGGGGCTCAGCCAATATTATCTGGTAATGTGAAGATAACCACAGCTAAAAAGGGCTTCATGTCTCCAGAAAAGGAGCTGTTAGACTGGATTATGTTGGATTGGGACAGGCAGGATTAGTGGAGAGGAGGCCTGACAGTGAATTCATTATAATCTGCAGTAGACATTATGAAGTGTTGCATTCACCCAAAGACTTTCCCCCAAGAACTATGTGTATTAGGTGTAGTTTGCAGCTCAGTTTTTAGGATTGGCTTTGGACATTTTTGGGGGCCCAAAGCTGGAGTCCTGAAGCCCAAGGACAAGGTATCAGGAATTCAGCACACGCTGTGTGAGGGTCACCAGTGGCTTTACCTCTCTCAGAGGAGTAACCTCTAAAAGTTATTTCACTGGCAAAGCATTTCCATCCACCAACATTCCCACCAGGAGGTACTCTCTTCTTTCACCAGGAAAAGGTTCTTCTTTCCCCAGAAGGTGCTGGACACTGCCCAGGCTCCCCAGGGAATAGGCAGTCAGGGATGCACAGGCTGGGATTTTTGGGGTGTCTGTGCAGGGACAGGAGCTGGACTGGGTGATCCTGGTGGGGCCTTTCCAACTCTGGATATTCCATAACTCCATGACCTTTGAAGGGAAGTGCTGGGAGGCACAGGGAGGTTAATCTGCACGACCTGCAGTTGTGCCACAGAGATGCTCTCTCCCTTTCTCGTATCCTTTGCCAGGTGTCTTGCTTAAACGCTGGCCCAGCTCTGTTCCTCAGTCTGGAGGTCTGACATGAAATGACAATCTGCTCCTCTCCTGGCTAATTGGAACTCAAGCAGAGATATTTCACAAGAGAACAATGACGAGCTGCTCTCCCTGCATCCCTCTTTGTCTCCATTTTTATTTTTATAGTGTCTCATCTGCTCTGCTGAGCTGCCAGTCACCTCCTGGGGACACTGTCCCTCACTGACAGCTCCTGGGGCTGTCTGTCTGCCCCTCAGCTGTTTTCAGCTCCCGAGGCCAGGACATCCCATCTGGAAGCTGGACCTGTGGACACTGTGACTGCTCAGAAAGTGCCCTCCAGTTCTGGATCCCCTCATTTCCCCCCCTGACAGCTGGATCTGAGCTCAGAGGAGCTCCCTGCTAACGAGGGAGCTCCATTCTCTGATCCTCCCCTTGCTTGGCTCTGGTGGCTGAATTGCCTCTGGCTCACCTCAATCAGCTCCATTTATTCCAGGGTTTTGAGTAGCTGCATATGAAAGCCTCGCTGATGGAGATATCACATGGCTTTGCTTTGCCTACAGACAATGATTTCATCTTAATAGAGTCAGATTTTGGCTCTGCCTGCTGCACTGCCGAGTGAGCTCTCCTACAAGCCCCACAATGCAGCAGCTTCGTGAGGAGAAAAAAAATACTGGACAGAATCATTTCTTTTTTCTCTCAATAATCCTGAAAATGAGCCATGACTGACAAGTGGGAGCAAGGAGGATTTGAAGCACTTGAATTTCTTTCTCCAGTGTATTTTATACTGAAACTGTGGATGCCAGTGTCACTGCAGGAAGAGTTATGAGAGCATTTAAAGGGTTAAGACCTTCATATGCCTGAGGACAATTTTAAGCCCTGGTTTTCTCTACTGCTCTGTCCTATCAGGTTTCTTTCTCCCTCTGGTCAAAATAGTAACTTATATAATTGCCTCATTCACATGAATTTGCAAGGCAACAGATGAAATGAAAAAGCTCCTCGGAAACACCAGCGTTACACAAAAATACACATAAATCAAATAAGCACCTCCAACACCTGAAGTGACATGTAGCCACATCGAATTCCTGAGCTGCAAACTGCTCAGCCCACGAAACAGAGCAAAAAATGCAGAGCACAAGGCAAAAAATGTTGCCAGTCAGCCTCTCCAGGAGGCTGTGCATGCCACTGGCAGGGGCTGCTTTGCATTGGTGCCCCTCAATTCTTTGACTGGTTTGTTGCTTGGGTGTAACAGCTGCCCACAGGTTGTACCTGCAGGGGTGAATCGAGTGTGACACAGAGCCAGAACATCGTGGTGAGTTGCTTCTTGTACTGATAAATATTTCAGCATAAAGCCTAAGTGCTTGCTCTGCAGCGCCCGATCCTTCTCTGCTGCAAGAGGCAGAAAAAGCAACTGGCAAATTGCTGCCCATAATGGAAAATTGAAATAAAAATAAAAATAAAAATGTTGGTAAGCTTGTGGTAATGGATGGCATATTTTTAAATTGATTTTTGTTTCTTAGGAGGAATTGGATTTCTTTATTCAGGGTATTTTGTACTGAAACTGGATGGCAGTGTCCCTGCTTGAAGGATGTCCTTCAACTCTTTGTCCTGGTTTAGGGTTCTGAGAGCATTAAAGGGTTAAGACCTTCACATGCCTGAGGACACTTAAAAACCCTAAAATTCCACCTAAACCCTAAAACCCTAAAATTCCACCCTTGTGTTTTCCTTTTTGTTTTATTTCTAGCAGCCAGCCCTGCCCCTCTACGTAGGTCAGCCCTGAATGGGCCACACTTCAAGACTTTTCCCTTCATGGAATTTTATCTAGGAAAAAGAAGAAAATCATCTCAGCCACTCAAAGTTGGAGCATCCTTCTCTTCTCTTCTCTTCTCTTCTCTTCTCTTCTCTTCTCTTCTCTTCTCTTCTCTTCTCTTCTCTTCTCTTCTCTTCTCTTCTCTTCTCTTCTCTTCTCTTCTCTTCTCTTCTCTTCTCTTCTCTTCTCTTCTCTTCTCTTCTCTTCTCTTCTCTTCTCTTCTCTTCTCTTCTCTTCTCTTCTCTTCTCTTCTCTTCTCTTCTCTTCTCTTCTCTTCTCTTCTCTTCTCTTCTCTTCTCTTCTCTTCTCTTCTCTTCTCTTCTCTTCTCTTCTCTTCTCTTCTCTTCTCTTCTCTTCTCTTCTCTTCTCTTCTCTTCTCTTCTCTTCTCTTCTCTTCTCTTCTCTTCTCTTCTCTTCTCTTCTCTTCTCTTCTCTTCTCTTCTCTTCTCTTCTCTTCTCTTCTCTTCTCTTCTCTTCTCTTCTCTTCTCTTCTCTTCTCTTCTCTTCTCTTCTCTTCTCTTCTCTTCTCTTCTCTTCTCTTCTCTTCTCTTCTCTTCTCTTCTCTTCTCTTCTCTTCTCTTCTCTTCTCTTCTCTTCTCTTCTCTTCTCTTCTCTTCTCTTCTCTTCTCTTCTCTTCTCTTCTCTTCTCTTCTCTTCTCTTCTCTTCTCTTCTCTTCTCTTCTCTTCTCTTCCTTCCCCCTTTTGGTGCCAAGTGAGAGATTTACCCACCTCCCACCCCAGTGATGCTTGATGGCAAAAGATCCTGGCTCCAAGCAGCATTCCCCGAGCTCACAGCCAGCTCCAGGATTCTGGGATAAGCAATCCCAGCTTTACCAGGAACCCTGCAAACAATATTTGTACAGCTCCCAGGACAAACAAACACGGGCAGGAAGCATTTACAAACCCAGGCTGTGTTAATTGCTTCTGGGAGCGCCTGCAGATGACTCTACCTGAAAATATTTGAGGGTTTTGATGAAAACTCATAGACTGTGGCACACAGACAGCAAGGCAAACATTTCCTTCATTTCTGAAATTAAAAAGGAAAAGAGTCACATCTGTGTTCAGGAGCCCATTCCCAAGCTCCCCATCCAGCTGTGTTGGCTTCCATGGCTGGACAGTATGGATTGAGTAGGTCCTAAATGTGGGATTTCCTCCTAGAACCTCAAGTGTTGAACCTCATGGGGTATTTATTGCTTGGAAATCAGGAATTTGTGAGGAAGAAAAGGTGAGGGAGGAGAGTTAAGTCAATATTTCCTTCTAGGATCACCCGCCATCCTCAGCTCTCCAACGAGATTTGGCTTGTGGGGACATTTTCCTCTGAGTTTTGGTAAAGCCTGTGGTGTAAAAGTTGTTTGACTTTGCTGGGAATATTATTTCTATCAGAAGAGCCTCTCAGTCAGAGAATAAAACTCCAAAATAGGGTTTTATGTGGCAATATCTTTACTGATTAAAAATAAAGGCGTAAAATAAAGCAAAGCAATGACTTTGCACTGGTTTTACTCATATTTATCTTACGTGCCAGGAAATTTTAACTGTTTGAGTGGGAACTGGAGTTATCTTCAGCCTCACTGTAAGGTTTACTTCTATTATTGTAAAATAGTTATTTTTCTCAATTGGTGAAAGCAAAGTAACAAATGTAAATACATTTTCTTATTTCTGGGTGCTGGTCTAGAGTTAAGTTGGGGAAAGCTGGAAAATGCTGCTATCAAGGCTGTGTGGAGGAAAAAAAATTAAAATTCCTATTTTTGTGCTTTACGATTCATGAATCCATTCTGTTTCATTAGAATACTAGAAGGGAATTTGCACTGGAACCCCAGAACCCCAGAAATAAACTGGAAACATAATGGAAAGGAGTCAAAGTGACTCTTTGGGCACTGTGGTCTTTATTTTGGGTAATAAATGTGCAGACCAGAAGAAGGCAATGATGAATGGCTTGGAAATATATTCCCCAGAAATGTATATTCTAAATAAATGTCAATTCCTTTTAACAGAATCCACAGCTGACTTTCTCAATATCTTTGTCACTGCTCCCATTAGGCTTTATTTCGCTAATTTAAGTTCACCCTGAGAATTTTCCCTACATTTTTTGGTGGGAATTACCTAAAATCTTGTCAATACTGTATTTCTTACACGCTGGGTTTCATCCTGGGATGTTTAGGGCTGTGATTTGTGGGACAAATCAGAAAAGATTCTGATCCAGCCTCAATCAATGTAGAAATCTCTGTTCTCTTGCATCCTGGCCCAGGATTTTGAATGTGGAATTTCATGAGTAAATATTGGATTGAATTTGTCAAATCCGTGAAGTGAATTTTTGCCACTGAAGGATTTAATTGTGGAGGGTGATTTAAGGGCTTTGAATGCTGCTCTCACCCTCGGTGTTATGAAATTCATCTGTCCATGCTCCCCAAATCCCTTCCAGCTGTTTCAAAAAGAGCATTTATTAACATCTGCAGCAAGATTAGTTTTGCTCCACAGGAGATATCAGAAGAAACCCCATGGAATCAGTCAGAACATGTGTGGATCTCAGCACTGCAGCTGATTTTTTTTTTTAGGAGAAACTGTAAAAAATGCTGGTAGCACAAATTTTCTTCCTCGCTCCTCACGTTTCTCCATCTGAAGAAATCAAAATAAATATAAAAGGGCTCCTCAGTGAGCCTGTGCCTGATACAGTTTGAATGTGGGTTAAGAAGACCAAAAAAAAAAAAAAAAAANAAAAAAGAAAAAAAAAGAAAAAAAAAAAAGGAAAATAATTGTTATGCCTCACAACACACCCTCAGAGTCAAGGAATTTATGTCAACATATCAACATTGCAAATTGTCAACGTCCTCTTTAAAAAAAAAACCAATATTTCTTCTAAATTTCCTTCAGATGGGAATGACTGATGCCCAAGAAAATGCAAAAGGACCTTGAAAGGAAAGGCTGCTGCAGTGGCTCGCAGGGACACGCTCCTCCCGAGTTTCCAGCACAATTATATGCTTATTACTTCGGAAGAGTTCGAAAACAAGCAAGCTGCAGCTTTTAATGAAGCTTTCATAGCAGTGAGAACTATGAAAAAGCATTTAAAGCAGCTCATCTCCTCCTCTATTCAGGCTCTCTTTCATTTCCAGAGGCAGTTGCGAGGAGAAATTGGATGCCATCCAGTTTGGGTTTATAAGGAAGCAGAAAAGGAGATAATGGCGGAAGTTTGTGCTTTCTTCCCCCATGTAAATTTGATCATCTTCAACGTTTGATCAGATTTTGAGGAACACAAGAGAAAAAAAAAAATAAAATCAAAAATCCCAGCAGATATTTCCAATCGTGCATCTTAAAAACCTCAAAAGAGCTTTGCAGAGCCTCCCTGTATCCAAGAGCTGCTTCAGAGTTTTTTATCATTTTGGGGGAAGATGTAGAACATAACCAGTTACTTAGCCCTGGCATCTGATTATAAAACCCTGACTCAGGGCATCTCCAAGTTCTGCTTACAATGCACAGACATACATCCAGCCCTTTGTACTGTCAGGCTGCCTCCCTAACAAGCCAGAAATATGTATGTGAGTGGAGAAGACATTCCAGGATCAGAGGAACAGTCACTTAACAATATGTCATGGAGACTGATCCCTTTATCAGCCCACAAGAGCTAAATGTGACCCCAAAGGAGACATCCTTTATTATGGGGGATGCAATTTTCTTGCCCTTTGATGGTGTTTTTTTATTACCAGCATGACTCACAATTCCCTAATTAGAGAGGATAGCATCAGTGCACCGGTTTTCACTCTTCAGTTTGGGTGCACACAGGTGTATTTGTGCAATAAGTTGGAATGATATTGTTTTTCCTTTCTGTTCTTCTGCACAGAGTTCAGTGGGCCACGGTATTTTTCTCTGAGTCTGCTCTAATGCTGTAATCTCACATGCGAGAAAAGATGAGCAGCCTGTTCATTTGCTCTTCAGTTTGAAAGAGCTCATTCAAAACTTTGCAACCAAAGCTTATTTCAGGTTTTATTTCTAAAAGCTCACTTGACCCTTTCAGTCAAAAAAGTAACACGTGTTGACATTGCGAAATTGTCCAAATTCAAGCACCTGAATTCAGGATCTCACCCTTCCCTTTGGTGCTCCTGGCTATGTGTGCCAGCATGGAACACAAATCCTCAATGTGAGGAAAATAAAGTCATCGCTTTGGAGGGGCCTGAAACTTGTCCTGGGGAATTTACAGAGGATTTTGGTTTTGCCTTGTCTGTTTGCTTTCATATGAATTGCTGTTCACAGCAGAGTATAAAGCCTGAACTTGAAAAGAACAAAGTGTGGGATATTTCCCAACAAGTTTCTGGACAGCTGTGAAGAAACCTCATCACACAGCAAGGTATTGACACCAGAGAGTACAAACTGCCCTAAATCTTCTTTTTCTAGACCTTGGAAAGTTACAACTCTCTGGCATTTTGAGGGAAGCTGTGAATCAATTCTCTGCTCAGGATTTCATTTGACAGACCCAGCACAGCCCCAAATGTCAGCTGTGGGGAAGTGATTCCTGTATTTCTTTATTTGGTTGGTTTTTCTGTCCACATTTCACTGCCCAGAAGCCAATGAGGGGATTTTGCAGCAGGGCTGGTGAAGCTCTCCAACTACAACCCAGCTGTAACACTCACAGTTGAGTTTTCTCCTTTTTACTCCCTGGCAGTGAGTTTTGGTCCTGTCAGTTAAACCCACCTCAGAGAAGGAGAAAGAAAGAGAGAAATGACTGCTCAGTGAATCTCAGAAGAGTTATGGAGTTGTAGAGCCCCAGAAGGATTTTAGGCAGTTTTATATTGCCCAGCTCAGCTCACATTTATTTTGTCTGTCTCAGTGTCTGAGCTATGTGCTGGGTAGAGAAAACTTCCTCTGCTGACTGATGGATCTGAGCAATCTGGTGTGGATCTGGCTGGGTGAAACAGAAAAGAGAGTTCTTAGCTGCACAGAAGGCCAAAGTCTGTATTGTATGATATGTTTATTTTATTATGCTATAATACATAGAATATTATGCTAAATTTAATGCAAGCAAGTACTGGAGAGTGTTAAAAATTAGCTTTTACACGGAGAAAAACAAAGAGTCATTAAAGAATTAGGATTTTTTTAACAGTTAAATGCTTCCATATAAACTTAGTTGTGTCCAGCTGCCTGAACTCAGAGGAGGACTTACTGCAGCAATCTGGAAATTTGTGCTGCAAATGTAGCTCTCTACTAAATAACAACATAAACATATCCTAAATCAGAGTAATTATCCAATTGTGCTGGTTTCTGACTATGTGAGAGACTCAAAAAGCCTCCCAAGAACCTGGAGATATTCAGAGGAACGTGTTCTGCCAATGAAGATTTATGCACAGTTTCACCTGATAAGATTTTTCATCTTGGTTTGAGCAGCGCAATTTGCCCTCCTCAGCACGCTGCCTTGCATTCATATATGTAGAGAAGAACTGGATTGATTATCTTCAGGCTTCCTGCCACTAAACTCAGCAAATTAGCTGCTCATGATTCCAGCAAATGACTGCTCTTTTTTTTTTTT
>VWYO01019106.1:16314-31568 GCA_013400275.1 Rhadina sibilatrix
AAAGAAAGAAACGTGACAGACCAAATCAAGGAATCCATTCTGAATTTCTTATTTCTGTAAGTATAGAAAGAGATGAAAACTGGATATATACTTGAATATATAATACTTGAAGTACTTACTGCCAGTATGGATAACTGTAGTTACATCAACAATTCGAAAGGAACATTGGCTAGTATTTCTAATATCTTCCTCTATGATAAAAATGTCTTACTTCAATGCTCCCTCTTTACTGCCTGTAAGTAATAACTAATAAAGAAACATGATGACAATCCACAGTTCCTGCAGAGGTTTACTAGTAGATAAGAGAAGAAATATTTACATTAGTTTATGGTGCATCATTCTTGAGTAATGAGATAAAATTAAGAAAGGGAGAACTCAAGCTGAATTTCATGTAAAAGCCACTTGACAGTGAGATCTATTAGGCCATGGAATAACTGCCCTCAGGATATTTAAAGTGAGACTAAACTTTATGTCTGTTAGGACAGTGCATTGATAAATACACAGTAGGAAACAATTTCACCTTGGAAGAGTGAAGGTCCAAGGGTGACAAATTTTTTAGGTTGTGTGAATCTGTGAGTTTGAATAAAATTGGCCAAAGGAAATACACTTTCTTAAATATTAAGCAGACCAGCAGTAGGAAAAGCTAAATGTGGCATAACTTTTGTAATTTTATAGCTCATTGCTCTGCATGAAGACTGTCAATTTATACTAAACACTTCACAATTTACACTAAATTAAGGCCCTCAGTAGTAACCAGCCTACTCCCATTCAATGCCGTCCTTATCCATCATCCAAGCATGAAATGACCCCTTAGACACAAGTTCTTCCTTCACACCCTCTCTCCCTCATCACCTTTTCCAAAGTATGTAATCAGGAAAGCAATTTAATATATATTTTGGTTATGATACGTGATAGTGTAGAAAGAACAGAAAGATGTGGTGAGCACTCCTACAATGATAAATAAGTAGACATTTTTAGAGGGTCACTTTTTGCTTATAATGACCTTGAAGCCTACAGGAATATGATGTGTAAATGGCAGAATTTTTTACTGACTATGTTTAGGAAGTAAAAGAGGGTACAAATCCAAGTTAGCATCTGGCTGGCCAGGCTGCATTTCATGGCTTGACTATTAGACTTAAGGAAGTTATTTGCTGTTCTCAAACTTGCAGAATGAACAAAGTAAATGACTTTATATGTAAAAATTAATAAGGTGAAGAATTAGAAAACAATCCTGGCACTCACAGCATTTTAGACCAGGGTAATGATGTTCTGATTTCTTATATAAGGTTAAGAATTTTTTAACTGAATTTATAAAAACCCCTTATAATTATGCTTCAAATATTATAAATATACTTGATTAGTAATTAATTTGATATTTTCTATTTAATTGATAGGAAAATCTGAAAAACAGCAGAAGAAGCTCATTGAAACTTGAAACTGCAAATAAAAGCATGCTATGATGTTAGTCATTCTATCATATTTTATAACTTGGCCTGTTAAATTGTAAATTTGTAAGGGTACTGCTGAAGTAATTCAATCAAATAAAGTTAAAGTAATATTTAAGAAAATCCCTTTATTTTTATTGACCCATAAACATTAGAGTGTAAAGGCATAAGATTCTGTTCAGAAAATTGGGGAATGTTGGTCATAATTCTAAATAGAAAAAGAAGCTATGAATCACACATTAGTAGATGAATTTAAAGTCACTTGATCACATTTTTAGTTTATAAAACTAGAATATATTATTGTTCCTATATCTTCATCTCTCATTTCCTTCCCTAACTGTATTTGAAACAGAGACTGTCTCTTAGGATTTCATGTCCTATCAGAAGAATGAAAGGAAGTGTGAGGAAGAGTAAAGAAAAATTGAAGGAGACATTGTGAAGATATTTCTTTCTCCTCTCCCCCAATAGAAAGACCATCCATCCATGCATCCATCCATCCAGCTCTTCTTTTTCCACTGTAGTTTTAGACTGCCAGTGCAATACAAATGACCCTGGAAACTATGAGCCTCTCAGTCTCACTTTCAGTGCCTGGTAGAATTTTGGAGAAGATTATTCTGATAGTATTGAAAAACAATTGAAAGACAATGCAGTCATAGGTCACAGCCAATGTGGCTTCATAAGGGGAAAGTCCTGTTTTTTAAATTTAATTTCTTTTAATTTAATTTAATTTCTTTTTATGACAACACCAGTTGTTATACCACCCAGTTAACCAAGGAAGACCAGTTGATGTTGATTATCTTTTTGGATTTCAGTAAAACTTCCAACACGGTCTCTCACAGCATCCTTCTGGAAAAAATGTCCAGCTCACAGCTGGATAAACACATCATGTCTCGGGTGAGCCACTGACTCATACGTCAGGCACAAAGGGTTATAGTGAATGGGGTTACACCAGACTGGTGACCTGTCACCAGTGGTGTTCTACAGGGCTTCATTTCAGGGTCAGTGCTCCTCCAACATCTTCATAACTGAATTGGATGCAGGCCTTGAATGTATATTGTTTGCCAACAATACTGAAGGGGAAGGATCTGTCAACTTCCTTAAGGTCAGAGAGGCCCTGCAGAGAGCCCTCAACAAATCAGAGGGCTGGGAAATCATTATCTCTATGGGGTTTAACAAGGACAAGTGACGGATTCTGCACTTCTGATGGGGCAACCCTGGGTGTACAGATAGACTGGGGAATGAGAGGCTGGTAGGTGGCACCAGAGAAAGGGAACTGGGGGCAAACTGAACATGAATCAGCAGTGCCCTGAGAGCCAGGAGGGCCAATTGTGTCTTGGGGACATCAGGCATCGCCAGCCAGGCAAGGGAAGGGATTGTCCCACTCTGCTCTGCACTGTGATAGCCTCACCTCGAGTGCTGGGGGCAGTTTTGGGTGCCACAGGATAAGAAAGATATATAGCTATTAGACAGTGTCCAAAGGAGGGCTACAAAAATGATGAAGGGTCTAGAGGGGAAGCCATATGAGGAGCAGCTGAGATCACTCGGTCTGTTCAGCCTGGAGGAGACTGAGGGGAGGCCTCTTTGCAATCTTCAACTTCCTTGTGAGGGGGAAGGGAGGGGCAGGCACTGATTTATTTTCCATGGTGGCCAGTGGCAGGACTTGAGGGAACGGCCTGAAGTTGTGTCAGGGGATGTTTAAGTCAGATACTAGAAAAGGGTTTGTTTTCCACCCTTAGGGTATTTGGGCACTGGAACAGGCTCCCCACGGCATTGGTCACAGCACCAGCCTGAGTTCAAGAAGCCTTTGGACAATGTACTCTGGCACATGGCATGGTTCTTGGGGCTGTGCTGTTTCAGGCCAAGGGCTGGACTCAATTATGGTTTTGGGTGCCTCCCAACTCAGGATATTCTCCAATTCTATGATTCTTTATCAGTATTTTTTCTGCATTATAATAAAATAGTTGCATACACACTTAAGACATTTGCACAAATGAGTTAGGTTATTAAGACTTATTTTCTAGGCTGTGTTTTTAAGAAACTTATTTTAGTTTTGCTTTTATATTACTCTTTAATCACCTGTATCTTATCATGTTTTATATGTGGTAATGTGCTGTGATAGGGATAAAAGATATTCGGGTCTTCACTGCCTGCATGTGTTGCCATTGTATGTTGTCTTTTATAGTCTGGTGTTCCTGTTCATCTGTCCCACTCCTGCCACATACCCCCTCTTGCTGTTTCTGATGGTGGTTTGTACCAAGATAAGAACACCAGGTGGGTTTGCAGAAGGAACAGTCTGGATGCTTACATGATTTATATGTTTCAGACATGAGGTCATTGAGATGTTTGCAACTGAGTTTAGAGGACATTGGTCTGTGTGAGGATATGAAATGCTGCCAATTGGGCCAGCTGGCCTCCTGAGGCACCTGTCTGATGGTGTTTTCCTTAGGCTGTGAGTTGAAATCTCTCAAGGGTTAGGTTTCTGATCACACCTACCCATAGATTTCTTATCCCACAGATGAACTTTCTCACATTATGCCATATATGGAAGTACATGTGGAATGCAGCCTTTTAAGAGGTTCTGTTTCAAGATGACAGTGTTGTCACTCAGAACAAAAGTGATGAGAGTTTGGAACTTTTGTGACTTTAAGGGACTTGACATGCTGTTGTAGTTTGTACTCCATGCAGAAAAAGTATTCTAGCTCTCCCTGGCCAAGGCCTAAGTGCCCATACAAAATTTTTTCAAGACATTCCTCCCTCTGCCAAAACATATATTGAAACTTCAGTAAAGCTTAAGAGGTCTATTATATTTAAGACATAATCGTTGGGAAGTTATTTTACATAAGGTGATATAACAGACATAGTCCCGTGCCTACAATATTCTCAACAAAATTTAAAGTTTATTCTCTGAGGGAATTAAATTTTATTTACTTTGACTGGATAGGCCATCAGGACTGCTGATGAATCTCCTGGGTGCAGCACCATATAGAGGACAGTAGCAAAACTAAAGCAGGCAGTACAAGCCTTATTCCCAAATTCTAAAACCTAGCCTAAAAGTGATCTTTTGATAATTCTACTGTCAGTGATTGAATTTGAGTACCCTGTTATAATATCAGTAGCCTGTTTTCCATTTGTTCAGGACTTGAGAATGTAAACCAAAATTTCAAAAACAATTAAAATATTACATAACGACACAAGCAGGAAGTCATTATTCCACTACTATTCCAGTGATGTTTTTACATTTAGTACTCCATCCCTTAAAAAGTTGCTTTGCAGCCCATTTTAGTCAGGTGATAGTCATATAGTGATAAATATATAACAGGGAGAGAATGGTTTGTAATCAAGGCATTAATCACAAGTGTCAGGTAACTTTTCTTTCAAATTGCTTAAGCTTTAATATAAAACATTTTCAGAAAATTCAAAATTCCTTGATTTTCTATCAGAAAATATGTTCACTGAATTCCCAAATGTGCCATGAGGAAATCTGAAAGCTTAAAACTATTTTATTACTATTATGAATCTTATAAAATGAGAATACTTGTGGATCATCATTTATTCAGCACTTGAGGCTATAATAAAGCTTTTTAGATCAATTAAATCACCAAATAATGCAAGCAGGGAGTCAACATTAAAGAAGCATTCCTACAATATATTTGCGTTTTTATCTTCCCTCATTGAAATGACTAATTGGTTCATGATGTAAAGTCAGACAGACAATCTGCAGTAGAGTTTGTGCCTGCACATATGTATTTGCCAAACTGTATCCTCCTTAGATTTGCTTTTCATAGTCAATTCTTCAAGTCTCCCAGGTTTATCTATTCAATAAATCTCTGAAGAATTTGCCCTCTCTTCCTCTTTCTGTATAAACTCTACCACATTTATTGATGATGGTATGATGATATATAGAACAGAGAGTTGGATTTATATGATTTGATTAAGGTCCACATACTAATACGTCTATGAAGCATTTTATTACCTCTCTATGAAAACCACCATTTGTTAAATAAATGTACAGAAATTTAGATGGTAAATAAAATGTTCCATTTCAGTGCTAGTACAAAAACAAAATCTGTTTCTTGTCTGTTTGCCTCACTTACATTATATGCAATAATTATTCTTCTCTACTAATCTTTTGTTTGACTTTCATTTTCCTCTGGGTTTAAACATCTGGACTCTTTATTCTTCATTATTTTGTAGCTATTGAAAATGTCTATTTTCCTATCACAGTAATGTTGTTAATCATATTAGAGAGGACATTTCTGGCAAAGCCTAGAAATTTGATCATTCCCTCTCTTTGAGACAGAAGCAGAAAATAATCTGAAGAATTATTCACAGTTTTAAATGACACCATCAAGTGACAGATGCATTCAATATGTTGGCAAAATTGGAGATTACATTTATACTTTTCAGAAAGCATTAAAGCCACAGTCTCAAATGTAAACTGCAGTTCATGTTTGATTTAAATCTGTTAGCAATGTTGGTTTTCTTTGGTCTTCTAATTTCCTGAAACTATCACTGTGTCTCTTCGCTGTTTGCAACCTCAGCCTATTTTGGCCCATTTTCGTTTCTTCTAATCTTCTGACTTTTTGAGGCTAGGATACATAGCTTCATCTTGTAGAGCAAAATTATTACATTTAGATATTGTAATGCTGTAGAAAGCATTACAGCTTGCAGATATCATCCTTTCTATATTCTCCACTACAGGTATAGTAGATTTACAGCTAACATCTCACCACTTTTAATCAAAATCAAAAGAGAGAATCATCTTGTTTCAGAGACATAAAATTATACTTTCTATTGGGAAATGTCTCTCAGCATAAAGCATATTGAAAAAATGCTTTATATTTAATATTGAAAAAAACATGAAATAATACAAAGTCATAAGTATAATGGAAAACCATAATAAAACCAGGGTTTCTCATGACCTTCATGGCTTTGTAAGTGACAAGTATGTTGTGCTTCTGCTTTCATGCCAGGATTAGGGTCTGAATCGGAAAACAGATTAACAAGGAAGAAGAAGGTGGAGAGAAAGAACAGGAATTATACCTGTCTACACAGATAAGATTTGGTTTCCTGACTATTGTGCCAATAAATTAACCCATAGATAGAAAAACTTTGGATTTTGAGTCAGCAGACTTCCTCTTATGCAAAAATAAATAAAAAAAAAAATGTTTCTAACTCTAAAATTTCTTCTATGACTAAATATCTCTGAAATTTGGACACATATTCAGGACTTGAGGAATACTATATATCATACCAATTTCCTTATTTTTCCCCTCTTTAAGACAAAGGCAAGCATTACTTAAAGCAAGGATTACTTGCTAAGGACAAAGTAGAGACATGCACTTTTATGAGTGGATAGTGGACTAATTTTGTATGTTAGGATTTCATTTTAAATGCTCCAACTTATGTGTCCCTAATTTTAAGAATCTGAGTATATAAAGAAAGACTAATGCAGGACAAAATTATTTTACTTCCCCAAAATATGAAAATAAAAGGTTTAAGGAAGTTGCTGGATAGATAAAGGGTGAGTCTGAGGATATTAATTTGTGGATTAAACAGGAGGACATAGTACTCTTACTACAAGTATAAATCAAGACTTGGAGGAACTAACTTTTGGATCACTTCCAAGTCCACTCAGTCTTTGATATTTTTACTGAGGCTGACACAAATGCTATATTGCAGTTGGACAACTGGATTCTTCGCTCCATTAAGTGATAGTGACATTATGAGATCATTTCACAGTCTATCACACAGCTTCTTTTAAAAGGTTATTTTAATTGATTCTACAAGTCTAAGTGCCCTGGTAACATACACACCTCCAATGTTGCCCTATACCAATTCCTCTTTTCCTAAATTTACATAAAAATAGATGATCTTATAGAATATAAAATCATAGAATCATTTGGGTTCAAAGGGACCCTTGAAAATCATCTAGTACAGCCTCCAGGCCATGGACAGGGACATATTTCAATGAATCAGGTGACTCAAAGCCTGACTTTAAACACTGCCAGTGATGGGACATCTACAATTTCTCTGGGCAACCTTTTTCAGTGTTTTACCATCAACACTGTAAAAATATTTATTCTTTATATCAAACCAAATTGGAATATTATTAAATTTAAAACCATTGCCCCTTGTCCTGCAACTGCATGTTTTGGTAAGAATTCTCAATTTTCTTATAACCTTACTTTGTATATCAAAAAACTGCAATGAGACCCCCCCCTGGAGCCTTCTCTTTTCCTGAACAACCCCAGATTTCTGAACATCTTCAGAGCAAAGATGTGTCAGCCCAATCAAACAGTTCCATGTCTTTCTTGTACAGGGCACCCCAGGGCTGGAGGCAGTTCTGCAGGTGGGCTCTCACCAGAGCAGAGCAAAGGTGCAGAACCCCCTGACTCAGCCCAGGATTTGGTTGAGTCTCAGGGATAAGACTACACACTGGCCACTCATATCCAATTTTACACAGAGCAGTATCCCAAAGTTTTTATCCACATTACTTCTCTCAATCAGTTAATCCTCCAGCCTGTATTGATACTGGGGATTGCCCTTACCCACATGCAGGACCTTGCATTTGATCTTGTTGAACTTCTTGAGTTTCATGTTGACCAATTCCTCAAGTCTGTCCAGATCCCTATGGACGGCATCCCACCCCTCAATCATGTTAATTGCACCACTCAGCTTGATGTCAGTTGCAAAACTGAGGGTCATTGAGAAACAACCCTTGGTACCAGGTTCACATTGAACAGCAAGCATTTTGATTTTAATCTTTGTACCTGATCATCCAGATAGATTTTTATTCTCCTAATCATTCATCCATCAAACCATTACCTTTTATATTTAGAGTCAAGAATGTTGTGGGTGTGGGGTACCCTATTAACGGAGTTGCAGAAGTCCAACTAGCTCTTCCCTTGTCCACTGAGAAAGTCACTCTGTCAAAGAGGCCACTAGATTAGTTCAGAATGATCTGTTTTTTTCTGAAGCCACTCTGTCTGTCTCCAGTCACCTCTCTTCCATATGCCTTCACATAACTTCCTAGAGGATCTGTAAAGTGGATGTGATACTTCCTTTTCTCTAGAGACTTCAACTGCCTTCCATAACTTTTCTAACATGATGGAAAGTGGCTTAGAAAAAAACACTTCCCACATCCCTCATGACCCTGAGAGGCACCCCTTTGGTACCCATGGGTGACCAGTGAGTCTCCAACCCAAACTTATGCTGAGAGCAACTTTATTCCCCCAGTCTTGAGGTTCAAGGGCTTGAGAAATGTGAGAAGAGTGATTGCAAAATGAAAACTAATAAAAAAACCCTAGCCTTCTTGTTTTCAGTAGTCCATTCTCCTTTTTCCTTTATTGGAGGAGTACCGGTGCTTTTTGTTTTGTTACACACATATCTATAGAAGCCCTTCTTGTCATTCTTCACATTCCTTGCCAAATTCAACACCCACTGTACCTCAGATTTCCTAATCCCATATCCATATATCTGTATCTTCTTCCAGGATATATTATCTTCTTAGGTGTCATTTTCACCAGGAGGTCCTCACTTAGCAGTATTCGTGTTCTTCCTTCCTTGCCTGATTTTTTCAGGCAAGGGAATCACGAGCTCTTGGACTTTCAATAGAACAGCTGAGATAATTCTTGGCATATTTCTTTTGAGCATATTTGGAACCTAATATTTGGGTTGTTCTTCAGACTGCAGCACACTTACTCTTTTCTGCATATGAAGATCTATTCATAAATCTCACGCAGTTTTCTAAAATCATGAGGTTGGTCTTTACTTTTTCTTGCTAATCTATGACTACCTATCCAATGCCATTTCTGTGATATATTGGTAGATACCATGCCATTTTTTTTACCTTTGCTTCAAATAGGGAAGGGTACATTGAAAATACAGAAGTATACTTTCTTCTTGTTTCTTTAAATAGGCACATTGCATTTACTGAGGTATGAAGTGGCCAATGTGTTTGACATTTTGTAAGATAGGGAAAAGTATTTAATAAAAGAATATAATTAGTTATTTTTCTGACAGGTCCAGAGAGGAAGTATTGGAAGTTGTGAATATAAGTACCAACTTACATTTTGTGCAAACAGTCTGATAGCATGCTATTATGAGGTCTGAACACTAAATTTGAAGTAGATCTTTCCCCAGAGTAGACAATATCTAAGTGTTTATGAAACAGGCGTCCTGTTATTTCCTGACAAATATCAGGAAAACCTCACATTAATGACACTTCAGTTACTGTCTCTGTCACTGCTAATTTCAGCAGTGAAGTTTCAACAGTAATGAGCTTATCGTAGTGGAATATTTTTCTAGAGTACAAGGGGAAAGCTCAGTTTATGGCAACCTTGAATTACATCTACAATATTTTATTAACCAATTCTCCACTTTTTTTTTAATAAATGGATAATTGGAATAGTTTATTCATGACCATAAATGTGTAGAAACTAATTTTTTCATTAAAGACATGCAATTAAGTGACTAGTTTTGTCTTTAATGCTTTAAGCCTTCGGCATTTCTTCTTTTGTGTGCTCTCCATGCAGAAATGAACAGTGCAGGGAACATGAAAGATAAGTAATAAGGCAGTAATAATATAATAGCATCTATTACTTTCTATAGGAAAAAAATGAGCAGAAATAATTTCCTTTCTTTTTATTATTTTAATGAAAATGACCATGACTATATATTACAAAAATTACAAAATTACAAGAAGTGCAGTGAAAACGTCAGCTCATAAAGCCCTGCCATTTTTGCAGTGAACTGAATGTAAGATATATGCAATATTCTTTTTATTTGCTTCTCTTTTCTTTTGGAAACATTTTTAAAAATGTAAAACCACTTCGTTAATTTAAGTGCACTTGAATACTATATGTATAAAAGCACAGAAACTTTGGCACTTAGACTCTAAGGAAGTGAGTGCTACAAAAATCCTTCTGAATAATAAAATGAAGTGTAAACATTTATTTCCCCCACCTTCTCTAAGCTACATATTAGCACTTTGTCAGAAAAATTACAAAAAACAGATGGATTCTTTATTATATCCTTGCATAGCAGTGATGGGATGAGTGCCTTAAAAAAACAGACCTGCTCAGAAGTGTCAGAGTATTAGAAAACATTTAGCACTAAATGGTTATTTGTTACCGCATGTGCGCTGTCACAGGGTCCTGAAGAGCGACTCGCCTCTCTAACCCAGAGAGCAGGACTGTAATGGCACTGACAATATGGACAGGGGATGAGTTCTCATTGGAATATCCAAAGATTGTTTATTCAGGAACACAAACAGGAATAATGAAGGGGTCCACGGACACAGAACAGAGGTTCAGGGACGGGGACATCTTTGAAGAGAATCATGGACAAGAAATAGGATCGGGCCAAGGGCACAGGATTATATATGAGACAAAAGGGGCAGATCTGAGGGTCAAGGGCCAATAGGGATAAAGGGAAGTGGTGCAGAGGGGTGGCTAGCAACCAGGGGGAACCAACAGGGTAACAGAGGTGAAGTACTGCGGCAAGATTAAGCCAATGGGGGTTAAAGAATGGAAGAATATCCTGGAGAGGGTACATACATGGTGAACAGGGGTAACATCAACTAACTAACCAATAATGTAACAGAACTTAAAGAAATGATCATGTGGCTGCAAAGGCCCATGGGAAGGAGGCTTTTCTCACTGTAACCTAGAGGGGTGTTTCTGCCTGTTTGCATCAGCCTCTCCAGGGCATAGCTAGGCCCCTGAGCCTCCATAGTTATTCAACTTTCAAAAGCACCAGAAAATCTCAGAAGTGACTGTATTTTACTTCACTTCCTAATAAGTAGCACCATAATTGTCATTTTAATTTAAAAAAGCCATCTTACCCAGTGTAAATAATAGCAAACCTTGTCTGTGGCAGTTGATCCTTTGACAAATTAATAATCTCAAATTAATTTACCTACAAAGAAGAACAGGAACATTATTTCTCAAGTAATTAAGAGGTTAAAGACAATCAGCATGAGTACACTTCAAGGTCAGGAATGAGTGAGGTCATTAATAACAAGTGCATGCTTTTAGGTTGAGTTAATTTTCATTTTGCTGGGTTTGAAAATGTAAAGTCTTCAGGAAGAAGAACATTACAGCTGAGGTACATATAAGCTAGGAAAGGATAAAACAATTACAATAAGTTAATTTTTAAAAGCTATTAAGTTTTTTTAAAGTTTTAAAAGGTTTTTAGATTGTTTTATTTTAAAACAATTTTTGGGATTTAAAAAAATTACATATAAAATGAAGATTGTATCAGATCTGATCTCTTTTTGTTGGGAAAAAATGATGCAAATAAATAACGTCTTGAAATGGAAAGATCTTAAAAACTAATTTTGCTGATTAAAAATTATTTGGAAGCTACTTTCAGTATGACCTGTCTACTTAAAGTCAAATTTCTGCCTAGTATGAAGAGGATCTAGTCTTGATTCTTTTCAAAGCCAATATAAAGGAATAAAAGCAAGCTCTAGTTAATAGAAAAAAATCATCTGGGTAACAGTGGTTTTCCTTCATAAAGTAATATGGATTTAATGGAACTCCCATTGCATAATATAATATAATATATCCATCTGCCCATCTCTCTGTCTCAGTGGATGAATGATTTTTGAAATTTTGACTCAGAAATATTTTTTATCACTTTAAGATGAAACTTTCTTTCAAAATTTTCATTTTTAATGAACTACTTTAATTATTTCAGTACTGATTCATTGGCTGAAAGCAACTGCAAGGTAATATGAAAATTTGAGTGGTTTAGAAGTTTGAAGAGAAAATTTAGTTCTTATTAAACCAATATTGCTTTCAATGCTTTCCCAAAGTGACTGGAAATTAAAAAAAAAGTTATCAAAACAAGATGCTACTGTAATAACCCTACCTACTTGATGCACTTTGGGAACAGATACTGTCTAGTTCACAAAGGTTGTAAAATAAGGAGACATTATGAAACCCATGAATTAAAATACTAATAAAATCAAAGGTTAAATGAAATCACAACAATTACAGAAAATGTGAAATTAATTCCATCAATCATAGAATGGCATAGCTATATGCACACAGGCATGGGTATAAGAGAAACCATAGAAAATTGATCACAATGCAAGCATCTAGACCTCTAGATGTGATTCAATAACATTTATGGCTGCTGCAAAATGGTTTGAAGCACAGAACTTCAAGCACCTGGGAGTACGGAATCTTTTTTTGCAGTTAAAAAGGTACTTAAAGCTGACTAAAAAACCATGAATCAGAAATCAGAGAGCAAAACTAGGTAATTTTTGGCTTGTTTGACCTATGTGAAGTGTCTTTTCCCATTATACTTTGAGACTTTTTAGAGTTTTAAAAGTAAAGTTTCTTTAGAAATTATTGCAATACCAGGTTTTAGTGTCTGTCTAGTAAAGGTTTCTTTACATATTATTTGAAGAAGGCATCCTGTCAGTTTCATACAACCTTTCTGAAATGCTGAAGAAGATAGATGACAACTACCAGAAAAAAAATTATAAATAAAATTCAGTTTTAGAAAGGTTAAGTGTAGTCCTTTTCTAACCTCTTCTGAAAGCTTATTTTCTTCCCTTGCTTCTATTTTCCTCTATAAATATGTTATTTTTCCAATTGTATTGATTTTAAATTATTTTAAAATTCTATAGTCAAAGACCTGAAAGACCAAAGCGTCGAGTTCATAAGCCATTTTAAGGAAAGAATAACTAATAACTGAATACAAATACTTCTGTTGTAATTGAGACAGACACTGCACTCAAAGCGCTTCATTAAAAACATCAGAAGGCTCCAAGAATCATCACCTTGTTATTCAAAAGTCTCTCATACCTTTTCTCTGTATCTCCCAAGAGCAGCTCCGCACAGCTCTGTCTCTTTCTCTCTTTCTTCTCCAGCTCTGGCTCACTCCTTCCTGTCCCTAGCACAGCCACCTAACCCTGTCTGTTCTATGTACGGCATCTCACCTTTTCTGCCCCTTGCACAACCTCCTCTCTTTATCTCCACAGCACGGCCAGCAGACTCCAACTGACTCCCTACCAGCTCACTCACTCTTTATCACACCCATGGCTGTGAGGGCAAGGCTGTTCCTACGCTGGGATAATTAACACAGCTGCAACATATCAAGGGCAAGACTGCCTTCAGCAGCATCTCTGTCTGTCTCCCCACACTTCTGATGTAAACAAGCATCTGGGAATTAATCTTCATCTATTGATTTAATGTTTTAAATAATGCTGGAAAGGCTCCTAAATCTCTGCAATTAAAAATATCAGAAAGGGAAGACTGTCAAAAGTATATTAAGAAAAACCAATACCACAAGTTTTCAAGTCTCTAGTTGGTACGTACTTTGCATGGGAAGCTGTGTGCAATACTAAACGATGATCTTCATTAATGTTGTTTTCCTATGCTGCTGTAAATCATTAAGTAACATTGCCATTAGCATGACTCAGAGTTTCTCAAAATGTGCTTCCCTACCTAACTTGTAGCAACAATTTCTGAGTTCTGTTTATTTTACAAAATTTCTGAGTTTCCTAATCTCCTTCTGAGAGTCCTAATCTCAGTCTTTCTTTTCAGTTGAATCTTATAATATAGGAATCCAGACCTCTACCTTTAAATCACAAAACATTTTGAAGAAAACTTTAATTTGTGAATATTTGACACTTTTAATTTATTACGCATGATTTCTCAAATTTAAACACAGATGATGTTAATATTTACAAAGAATCTGCCTGTTAGTGCTCTGCCCCACACATAGTGTTCTTCCAGGCTATAGCTACCTTCATCTCAGAGGATGCATGATCCTAACATGACTTCTCTGATATGTTTTCCTGCTCTGTAAAGCTCAATGAATTTCCATTCCTTGAACTTGCTTAGGCTTTCCTGGAAATTTTGTTCACAGTATCCTTTGTTGGGAGTTATTTGGCATCATGCTTATGGCCATGCAAAGAGACTTTCATTTGTGTTCAGCCTGGTTTCACTGCTGGTTCCTCTAGTTTTATTTGATATATGTGCTGTAAAAGCAAAGACTAGGTGTAATATTTTGTGACATGAAATAACAACTTATTTTTTTTCTGGGAAATTATTGGTTTAAATGACATATGGATGGAGAGCAGTGTCACAACTGCCTGCCAAGGATCACTGTGCTAGAAAAAGATCATGGCAGTAATAAAGACAGATTTTATCAGTGGAAGTGTTTGTTCATCCTTAGTGAATTGAAACTTCTTTAGGGGTACTCAATTAGTTATAATTAAGTTTTAATTGAATACAGCCAAAGTCCTTTGGGAGTTTTTCCACTTTAATTATCTTCAGCATAGGTCTCTATATCTGTATGATAATGCCTTAATTTCAGTTTTTCTCGTAACTCATCCAACTCTAGTTGAACTTTGACTCAGCAGGATAGTTGCCAGTGTGAGAAAAGAAGAGAGCTATGACACTGTATCACCAAGACTCAGTTTACAAATAAGACAGGGATGGAGAATCTACAGGAGTGTCCAGGGATGGAGTATATAGAGCACAAGGTGTGTTTACCTAGAGAAGCTATAACTGTAATCAACTGGCAGTACTTAAAACCTATATCCTAGCAAGCACATTTGGAGCTTTAATATCAGGCTACAGTAAATATTATTGATAAGCATTTTGTATATAATCATAAAGACACCTGAAGTTAACAGTGTATTTTTTTGTGTAAGAAATGGATATATGAAAACTATTTAGATTTGAAGTAGCTCCAGTATAGCCTCAATCTGTCACTGCTCTTAAGGAAATAAGCAGGCCAAACAAAATATCTTCCCATAGGAGAGAAAAAAAAAAAAAAAAAAAA
>VWYO01019106.1:38338-55535 GCA_013400275.1 Rhadina sibilatrix
TTTATTTAATAGTAAAAGAGGCAAAGAGAAAGAGAAAAAAATGAGAGAAAGAAATAGAAAAAGAGGTGTGCAGGGGGGAGGGTTGTGGGGACAGAGAGAGAGTGACAGAGTGACAGGGGTTAGGTAGAAACATATCACCCTTCTGGAGATCCCAGTGGGGTCTCATTGTTCCCCTCTATCTGGCCTTCTTGGTGCTGAGGGTGTCCTGAATCCCACCACTGCCAGGAAAAAGTATAGAGTCCAATGGAATGAAGCACATTTGGGTCAAGTGGGAACACCCAGGTCCCTCCCTTGGGGAGGGCAGGTTTGTCACTCTCCCTTGCAACACGGTGGATCTGTTGCATCATTTGCAGTGCTCTGGTGCGGGCTCTGGGGACCCCTTTGTGGGAGCTGGCCTTTGATGGGCCATGACACCCCCTCCACTGTCCTTCATGTGGATGTGGCTCTTCCTGGGGTGAAGGGGCCTCACAGCTGAGCTGGTCTGCACAACAGAGGATGGGTGTTCATTGCCTCTGACCAGAGGCTTTTTCACCACACACCCAAAAACCTCTCCTCACCCCCACCACCTGTGGTGTGAGGGTCTGTAGGAGTTTAGCAGCTGATAGCCCTGGGGTGTGGTCTCCACCCCAAAAGTTCTAAGCTTTATCCCTCTCTGAATTTATTCTAATCTTCATCAATGAGTAGTGGAGGTCAGAAGGCATATTTGAGGTGTGGCAGGTTCTGCAGCTTTTGTGATATAGTTTTTCTATAATGGGCAAAGTTCCTTCATGAAGGTGTTTAAAGCTATAAATTAGAACATTCAGTCTCTGACAGTGGTGACCTATAGTGGAAAACCCAGAAGAGTGCAATAAAACACTTTTAATAGTTTCCACTGTTTATTTAGAATGAGCAAATTAAAATAAAAAGAGCATTAAGTGATTAGATATACCATCAGCTTGAATAAGCTGCAAGAAATCATTTTGCTTGTAGCTTAAATACAAGAATTGTCCTGGGCACTTCATGGATTTGGCTTATGTGATTTGACAAGATCATTTTGCTGCTCTAGATGACAGAAGAACAGCCTTATTTTGTAATTATATATATATGTATATATAAGATATTACTGGAGGAGATAAGACTGGAATTAAAAAAAAAAACCTAGGAAAACTTCTGGGAAAAAGTCTGATTTCAAAACTGAACTAATCTCATCAAATAACTTAATGTATTAAATCTAGATTTATCTTCAAGTACAGAGCACCTTGTTCTATGGTTGGAAGAGTAGAGGGATTGCCCAGTAGACAAAGCAGGGAAATATATTAACTGCCTAAAACTGTTTCAGATTTTAAGGGTTATCTAAAGAGAGACACAGAGCCAATAATAGAAAGGAAACATCATTTATTCTGTGCAAGGTGCAAGGCAAAGATTTCTATAAATCAAGCATTCCACAGGGTAAAAAGTTACATTTTTTTATACAGTAAAATTTAATGAGACCAAATCATCTATTACATATTCTCTGCTTACCTAATGTGGAGAATTTACCTATCATTACCTGTTTATTGAGAGGTGTAATCTTTTGCAATTCTTGAAACACAGATTTCTTCATTAAGCACGTTCTGCTGTAGAATTAATCTGATATCTGTTATGTTTACAAAAGATGAAAGAATTAATCCTTGGACCAGATAACTCAACTTGAAGACATCAAAATCTGGAAAAGCATAAGCTTCCCCTGTTGCATTTCCTTTACGCTCCTCAAAAATTGTAACTATTGCAATATTGTAAGGATTTAAATTTAGACACATAATGAGCATAAAAACGTTGAAAAAATACTCTAAAAGTACAAAATTGTCTGGAAAACAAAAAAAATTGTAAATACTCTTAAATATAATATTTTGAGGAAATGTTTAAATTTCATAACTATGTATAATTTATTTTAACAAGTCAATCACATTCATGCCCATTTTGCTCAAACCTCTATGCCTAAAAGGTATTGCTACTCAATCACAGGGAGGAAATCAGCTGTTCTCCAAAGTATGAAATTTTTATTTATAAATTCTTGTATATTTGAAGAGATCACAAATCCTTCTTTTATGACACTGATATGGAGCACAGCCCACAAAGATATGGAAGATTCTGCAAACTTAGTTTGAATTGTATTCCCATGTGGAGATAAAATCTATTTCCCAGCATAACTTAAAGAAGTCATCTAGACAGTTTGAATGTCAGAGAGATGATGCGGAGACATATCTTTTTGAAAAAAAAATCTTAATGGTGGACTGTGCAACATTCTTTTTCAAAATATGTAGAAAGTAATAGCTGACATTTTTTCCACAACAACAAAAAAAGAGACCAGAACAGTTAATTGGAAAGCAACTTACCAGCTGGCTTATTGGAAGTAAGTATTTTAATTTTTTTATTGGACAATATCTTAAGGGGACATGGCAGTTACTGGGAAATGCTGTTAACCACTTTGTTTCTGCTGCATCTTTCAGTGTGATTTCCCACTATTGACTCTTGATCTCCCTTCTGAGATATTCTGAGTGAGGAGTGGGGTGGGAAAGGAGCTCCACCTTTCTTCTAGCTGTATCTTGCAGTGCATTTATTTGTACAACTGCTCCACTCCTGGCAGGTTGCTTCTGCCAGAGGGCAAATTGGTTGTAGCAGATATGTGACAGCCCTTGGATGAAAGCCCAATGGGACATCTGTAAAGAGTGGGCATTTTGTCACTGCTTTCCTGGAGAAAACAACAGCTGGGATTTCATTTCTAAAGCTGTTGTGGTATTTGTCTCAATACCTATATTCTAAATTATCATCAGGACTGGGTAGAGGAAAGGAGACAGGGTAGTTATATAGGGCAGCTCTTCATAATAGATGAAAGAGCATTGTCTACACTGTTTTACACAGGTTTACAATTTAAGTAGCTCTTCCCAACTCCTCCTATAAGATCACATGAAGTTTTCTTCATGGCTTGCTTTCAGCAGACCAAGATAACAGAGGCTCAAACCAATTGTGTAAGGAACTAAACAAGGGGAAGAGTTGAAGCTGCCTACAATGAAGTGTTCATGGATAAAGCAACTCCTTTTGCTTTAACTCTGAAACATTGCTGCCCTCCAACAACTTTGCAGCAATGCTGAAGAAATCTCTAGCTTTCTAAGATATCACAATGTCTCTAGTTTTGCTGATTATTAGTAATTTTCTACTTCTTTGTGATAAAAGGCACAACAGTCCTATTTCACTATCACACTTGAAAGCTTTGTAACATTGCTGTACCTTCTACCAAGGAATCCTTTTGCTTTGCAGTGAGAGTGAAGAAACAGGATTATCCACAATGTTTGAAGTTATAAGTAGAAAAAAATAACAATAAATTAATTTCTTTACCATTTTTTATTTCTGATCAATCATCAGCCTAACATTTAGAAGGAAATTATTTATTGCAAGTTAAAAATCTTCATTTAATAATAAGGAGAAGAACAAAGACAAGACTGATTTCAGAGATTTTAAACTTAGTAATAAAAGCAATGAAAGCTGTTAGGAAATGAGAAAATTTTAATTCTCCCAAAAAAATAATTTGTATTTATTAGGTATAAGGATTAGCAAAATATACATCTGTGAACAGGTTTCACAAAGTAAAGAAGGTCTGTGTTTAATCCAGAAAATATATTTCACTTCATGGCTTTTTCATGTACCTTATTTTCTTCTGTTTATCCTACAATTGGCCTTCACCTCTGGTCAGAAGTAACAAGCAAGTAACTGTGTCTTGATTTAATTATAGTAGCTCTCTCCATGAGTTAAGAACTGTGATGTTATATATGTTGCCTGTAAGAACTTTGCTGAAACTTATTCAGCTACTTTCTTCTTTGGGGTTAGGTCTCAATTTTGTTTTGAAATGCATTTATCTGATGGTGAGGATACCAAGATAGCCAGGAGTACATGGCATGCCTATGCAGTTAGTAACACATCTAGATGTCTTGGAGTTCTTACACATACACACAGGCCAGATGGACTATGACCCAGCTTTCAGTACATATACAAAAAAGGCTCAGAATCAGTTCTCCAAAATTAAAACCAGAAAATCTTCACCCTTGTGTCACAGTTGTCCATATTTCTGGGATCTGCAATCAAAAGCAAAATGAACCAGCTGTAGAAAATATTTTGTCATCTGAATAAATGAAGATTCTTTACGTACGAGTGTGTCAAGAGCATATTATATAGAATGTTACATTGCACTCATATGTGTTTTCTCTTTTACAATTTTTCAATTTTTCAGAGAATCCTTAGCTCATTTAAGCTCATCATTCCTTCCAGAATCAAATTTCTTCATGTTATTTTATTCAAAACATACACAGTTCCATCACAGATCTAGTGTCATGATCTTGATGGGTCAGATTTGCAATTCATAGGCACTGAAATATGACACTGAGCATTTGCTGGTGTCTTTCAGAATGCAACCTTCAAAGTAGATGTGATATAACAACAACAACAACAATAAAACAATTAATAACAATAATAATAACAGTAACAAAAACAACCACCACCACCATTTTTACCATGGCAGAACTTACTTAACTCTTAAGTTCTGCTATGTAGTTCAAACTAATATAAAGTAGTTGCTGGTAATTCATCAGAACCCTTTACAACAGGATTGTCAAAGATCTTTTTGTACATGTAACTTTGAACCCCCAAAATATGTTAGCTGTCTTGAAATTTAATCCAAGCTTGTTTTGAAATCATAGCTGTAAATCCTGTATAGAAGATTTAATTTTCTGTATGCAAAATATTATTTGTCCAAACAAGTAGAGTTAAGATCATTTGTTAAAACATACCCAAAATATAAATTTGTCATATTTAATTCACGTTTTTTCAGCGACATCTATCACACTTTTGAATTACTATAATAATCCTAAGGCACATTACCAAAATTCTGCCATTGGAACCTATATAAGAAACATTATTATCCAAATATTCCCTAAAATCTCTCAGCAAACTTTTTTCAATACATAATGCTTAAAAAAAAGAAAAAGGGAAAAAAAACCCCTGCATTGGCCGTAAAAGAAATTATATTGGGTTTGTTGCAATTTCCAACAGGGTTGTCATCATGAATGGACCATATTTGTACCCAGCACTCCTAACTGCATTTAATAAAAGGATGTGCAGAATGCTAGGCTGTTGTTTAGCCAGTTAAGGCTGTTTATCCACGTTGATGTTATAAGACTTGGAGCTATCTAAAACTGTATTTTTTCTCAACATGATGCAGTATTTGTATCCAAAGGCCTCCCCTCATATCCCACACAGCAGGGTGTGAAAATGTAAATCTACTCCTCCAAATACCAAATAGATTGTCTGTGTTTCTCCGCAGTTGAAAAGTCCTATTTAATCACATCAGCTAGCTATTCTACCTTTGTCAGAACTCATATCTGAGTTCTGAAAGTTTCAGCCTTTTACCTTGAAATAGCCCTGCTTTTCTCTTGCATTCTTCATACTATAACTGAAAGAAAAAATCTTCCATATATCTCGGAGTGGTTGACTCAAAAGTTTCTCAAATTCATGCTGCACCTTGGGATTTTCAAGTATCAACAAGCTTCTTTCAAATTGTTACACATGGCTTGTGCAAACATCTCTAGTTATAATCAATGTCATTTATTAAAAATTATTCCAATCAATTCCAGTGATATGTCTCAGGAATCTATATGACAGGATGATTAGAATCCTTCATTCTCCTGTGGTCGTCACCTGTGAGCAGTTTGAAATTCCTGGTTTTCTATTAAAAATGGGACAGTGACTTGTGAAAACATCTGGGTGTTCTTTCACAAACTAATTCTTCTTGGTTGTTTTACTAATACCAGTCAATTAGGAAATGGCAGCTCCCCTTCAAAATGAAATTCAACAGGATCATTTAGAAGTTACTATAATCCCAATTTTTTTTTCTTAAAACTAAGTCCAAAAAATGTAATTAATATCAGATCCCTATAATAAGTAACTCAATCTTAAAAATAAGTCACTGAAATTGATCAAACTTCCTCAGGTCTCAGAATTCAATGTTAATTTGGTAAAGAGTATTTAGCATGAATTTTCTAGAGAAGGGTCATGTCAGCACTTCTTTGAAATAGTATTCAAAGGAGAAGCACCAATTCTATGTTACAAAGACAATGAACTAGTTATTCCATCAATTAATATTAAATCTATTATCGTATTTTAGCAGTAAATAACAGTAATTAATATCTGATATTCATTAGCTATAGAATTTCTTAGAACATTATAAACTTTGAGCTTCTTAGGCTTTACAGCCAGATCTTCACTGGAGGAGAAATTAAATTTCAATATATGTAAGAAGAAACAGCAGGAAGAGTTTAAGTAATGAGACCACGTTAGTTCATATTTCTTTAACAGAAGACACTGTTATGAGTCTGTGGTCCTCATGAACAAATCTTTTAATTATAACCTTAATCACAAGAACAGACTGTAAGAGCACGTATGGTGATTTGTACTAGTCTTCAAAGGACGTTTATTAACTTTTAAAGGTAATTAGTTCCTACATGCTCTGAGGAAATATCTTGAGTAAGGTTCTCTTGTCTGAAAGACAGCTGGAAAGGCCACAGATGTAGCAAGGGAAAGGCAAGGGTTTTAGACATTTTTTTCTCCCTTCTTAGTCTCAAGAAGACATTATAGCATTGGATTGTAGGGTTACATTGACTGATCCTTTTAAAACAAGAATCAATTGTCCTGCAGCAATCCCATGTTATAATAAGGTTTTATTTACATGTGGTGTTAAAAATTACTGGATGTTTGAAGAGGCAGTAAATTTTTATGTGATGCCAGAGTTTAACAGGTTATAGCTCTCTATGGCAAAAAACCACTTAGGACACATTGTAACAATATGCGGGAGGACTATTGATGAAATAAGAATGATCAAGATACTTATTTGCTCTCTCTAGGCTTCATCTATTCTTATTAATTTGAAGTTTAAAAAAATGACAGTACAAATTTTGCAAAGATTGGACATTCCTGTAGGAAAGCAGGGAGGTGAGGAATGTTTTTTTTCTTCCAAAATAAAAAGATCTTTTACAAGTTGAGTGAAGTAGAATAGTATTTTCCTGAAAAAGAGGTAATTTAAAAAAAAGGATAAAACCCCAAAACAAAACAAAAAATCAAACAAAAAAAAAATCAAACCAAATAAATCCTCTAATTTTCCCAAAACAGTGCATCTTCCAGAAAAAATAAATTAAATATTTGATTCTGGGCAGAATCTCAGAAATGTTTTTATATGAAGTTTGTTTAAAATGTCCAACATTCTAATTCCCATCTGAGGTCTAGTTACATTACATTTATCAAGAAATATGACAATAAGTGAAACAAACGTATTTCTCAAGCTATCTAAATTGTCAACAGACTGGTAAGTTTTAAATACACCAGTACTCAAAAAGTAAGGGGTTTTGCCTTTGGAATGACAGTAAAATGAGAAGCTATTAGACTTCGGGGGAAGTCAGGGGAAAATTCACTATCACTATTGTTAAAGTGTGTATTAGAAGGAAAACATGGCAGTAAAAAATCAAACCAAACTAAAACAGCAACTGCAATGAAAACCGAGAAAACAAAATACGTTAATAAACAAATAACATTCAAAATGCTTTCATGTTTTGAAAAGAAATCACAGATGAAGAGTTAAATGGATCTACTACTGAATTAGTAATTGCTGAAGAAAAAATCAGTGGGAAATCTCTAAACACCTAAATCTTATTCCTGTGTTAAGAATCTTTCAAAGACACATGTCTTTGAAGGAAGGTTTGTGTAAAAGGACCATGTCAAAGTGAGTGAAATCAGAAATAACTTTTAATCAAAGTATGTGTTGGCAGAGTATCCTAGGCACTTTAACAAATTAACAAGAGTACTTGCATTGAAGATATAGTGAAAACAAAAAGTGAGCAACTAAATGATTCAGATCACATGCAGTCATTTTGAGACATCGTGATGAATTATTGAAGAGGGTACCAGTGTCTACAATTAGCTGTGTGTAAATGCTGATTTTATTGATGTGCACCTCTAGGCAAATCCAGCTTAAACAACATGCTCCTGTCTGTCTCCAGTCTTTGTTTAAATATAGGTCTATGCTTTGATTCTGCCATTAGCTACCACCCACCACTCTCACCTTCCTGCCTTTGGTTTAACTTCCTTTCTTTTAAAACTTATATACTTAATATTCTTGTGGCACTGAAAAAGACCTTTGAAAATTATAGGAGAAAGAAATATGCATCATGAGACTTAAGCCTGATGAATTTTTGCTTCTCTTGTCTCAGCCCTTGCAGAGATTTATATGACTGACTAAAAAATTTGCTCTGGTAGTTTCATAAATTCTACAATGAAATCACCTTAACTGCTACTCAAAAAAATTCCTTTATCCACTGTGATTACTCAATCTAAAGCCAAAAGAAATAAAACAGATGTATGGAAGTATGCTGACAAGTGTATTTAGAGTTTTTATTTTTATCTGAGTCAGACCCAGACTTGAGCTATGCATCATTTTTCTACAGCAGCATCCCAAACAGAAAAATCTCACTGAACTGAGTTTTGGCTACAAGTAAAAGTGAAGCTATGGTATAGTGCAGGCAATTCAGAGTGGGGAAGAGGGCTCCCCTGGGGCAGGTAGGACAGGGCAGGAAAGGGTGGGTAGACCAGGCTACATGGTGTTTTCCACAAGTTTATTCATGTCACATCCATGACTGAAGATGTTTTGATAATTCACATCTCACAAAACTGCTAAGAAAAAAATACATGTGCAGCAGTTGATCAACATGTTTTTTAAAAGTTTATCTTAAAATTCTTAGAAGTAGGGGGGAATCACTTGCAAATGATTGATAGTTATACAAATATAGTGATGATACAATAATGAATTGGTCATAATAATGGTGATACAAAAAATAAGATGGGTGTGCAACAGATGGACTCGGATCCTTAACCAAACAAGCAGCTGTATTGTACAAATTACAAAGGAGAGAGTCCCAAAGCATAGCTGAGCCAGGAACCCCTCTAGGAAACCCACAAAGGAGCAAGAATTGGGCATCAATGCTCACAAGGTTGGAACACTTATCAAGCAATTAACAAAGGAATAACAAGTGACTTTCCCAAGCATCATTATGCTCAAAGAAAGTTGTGAGTGACCTCAGGAACGTGGTTACATTCCCGTTGTATGTAAATTAGCTATAAGCCTACTACTTTATTCCATAGACATGACAGCCTAAGCAAGCCTTCTTTGAGCTCTCTCTGCCAGGCAGCATGGCTGCATGGTGGGGATCTCCCCAGGAGCTTTTGTGCCTCTGATCTCTGTGTCAATCATTCTAGTTAGCTTCTAAATCAATTTCCATTCGTATGTTCTTCCTTGTTGTGAATGACTGAGTGAACCATGCCACTGAACTCTGTTAATTCATGGTTTACCACATCATATTAAAACCAATTTTGCTTCTGCCTTTGACAGTGGCTCCTTAAGAAATCTAAATCACATTTATGACAAACTGGCGTAGTTAGCAGAATCCTATATCAGGATTCACAAAAGGGAGGAATCTCATCCTTTCTTCAAAGTAACCCAAAATTTATTTTACAATCAAAATACCATATATTTATTTTTGGCTATCTAATGCATTCCAAAATGTTATTTTCTTCTGAGTGGCCCCAGGGAAAAGCTAAGAAAGTACCATTCCTAAAGCTAAAAAATTTTATCTCAGATTGGAAAATCCTTTTAAACCCTACTATCAATTTAGCAGTAATATCTGAAAGATGGATTCTCATAATTGCTATTGCATCAAGTTATATGACACTTATATTTTTGGTTTATATTTGAAGACAGTCACTTAGTCAACATATAAAGCTTCTTCTGTTTTATTACAACTCAA
Organism: Rhadina sibilatrix; assembly: GCA_013400275.1. NCBI lineage: Eukaryota > Metazoa > Chordata > Aves > Passeriformes > Phylloscopidae > Rhadina > Rhadina sibilatrix. The sequence goes on from VWYO01019106.1 coordinate 48,196, forward strand.
TAAGTCAGTTATTTTTAGATGCATATTGTAAGGTAAGTGTATTTCTGTCTAGGATTATATGGTGAGTTTTAATCCCAGAGGATTTTCAAAATCTTTCAAATGTTTCCATTTGAAGGTCTTGCACAAAATACCCCTTGAAAGTATCTTTTCAGATGTGACTCTGAGCAGAAGGTAAGGCTCTTCACCTTGACTATGTGAAGTAGACAAGTCTGCCTTCAGAGACATGGACAAAGAAATTAAAAAGCATTAACATTTTTATCTAAATAATAGCTATTTTTTGTTTCACGTTTGAAGACAAATGTTCCTTCATACTACAGGAGATACTAGTAAGCTAGTACTAGATAAACTAGATACTAGGTAAACTAGCAGTGTTAATTCCATGTGATTCAGTGTGGTACTGCAATATTACACATTTTTTCAGATACTGAAAATGAAAGCTGCTTGAATTGTGTCAAAAGTGATAGAGAGAAGTAAAATAGATGATTTTTTTTCAGGAAAAGAGTAACACCATACATGACTAACAAATATGTTGCTTATTTGCCTTTACAATAAAAACAAATATGTTGCTTATTTGCCTTTACAATAAAAATCCTTTATAATTTTATTTGCTCTAATTTTTCTTCTCTTCTTCCCTTGGATTAATAGATGTAAAAGAGAACTACATGGAATCATTAAAAATCTTAGAGATGGATGTGTAAAAACCCCAGCTACCGAAGGCTGTTTAAAAAGAAGTATGTTTTCTTACACGTAGGAAATAATGCTTAAGGGTAAAAAACCCAAAAGCTTGACTTCTTAAAAGAGATGATTTAAAAAAAAAAAAAAATCAAATGCTTGTTGTAAAAATACTTGTTAATTTTTCCATTAAAGTTATTGAAAAAACAGTTTCATGGATCCTTCTAGCTGTCACCAGTATAATATGTGCACTACTAACAAATTGCTTGATTTGGTTTTGTTTTTCCAGTCATAGAAAAAGTCACAGCAGGAGGTGAGGCCAAATTGGATGACTAAATTCAAAATCTTCCATAATAAAGTTCAAATTTAGGTCTGAATGAAAACATCAGTCAAAAGTTGCCTAGAAGTAACCTTGGCACATAATCCATTTCTCCTATGAAAGTCTGTAATGAAATGCATATACCTGCTCTTAAGCATCCATTTTTAAAAAGTTGTTTGTTCATATTTATTTGTGTATTTATCTATTTATCTATCTTTCTGAATAGGAAAAGGATAACAATTCTTGTATTTCTAGAAGAGTTGCACACACTGCTTCATCTATGTTTATTTTTGTCATGGCCAATGCATCATGGAATCACAGAATCAGAAAATGGCTAACATTGGAAAGGACAAGGATGGGACATCTAAGCATATGGCACAAGACTGTGTCTTTTAAGTATCTCCAGTGAGGAGACTTCACAAACACTCTGTACAATCTGTTCCAGTTCTCATTCACTAGCATAGTAAAATGTTCTTCCTCAAGGTCGGATGGAACTTCCTGTGCATCAGTTTCTGCCCATTACTTCTTGTCCTATTTGCAGCACCAATTTGACAGCACCAAACAGATCCATAGGCTTGACTCTCCCTTTCAGATAATCACATACATTGATGGGGTTCCCTCTCAGTTGTCTTTTTTCCAGTCTAGACAAATCCAGCTTCCTCATCCTTTCCTCGTGGGATGCCCCCTCATCATCTTCATAATCCTCAGCTGGACTTTCTCCAGCACTTTCTTGTCTGTTTTATGCTGATGAGCCCAGAACTGGACACAGCACTCCAGATGTGCCTCACCAGCTGAGTAGAGGTGCAGGATCACCTCCCTCACCTGCTGGCAATGCTCTTCCTAAAGCACCCCAGGATCCCTTGGCCGCAAGGGCACTTCTGGCTTATGGTCAGCTTCTTGTCCACTGGCGCCCCAAAATCCTTCTCCTTAGAGCTGCTTTCCAGAAGGTCTGTCCTCAGCCTGTCCTGGTGACAGGGGTTATTTGTCCTGAGGTGCAGGACCCTGCACTTGCCTTGTCTGCCCATATCTCCAGCCTCTTAAAGCCTTTTTGAAGGGTTGGACAGCTCTCTGGGGTATCGGCTGCTCCTCCCAGCATTGTGTTGTCAGCCAATTTACCAAGGAGGCACTCCCTGTAGCTTTGTTCCAAAACTTCTGTTGTGCTGCAGGATGGGAATACAGTTTCAATCCTTAACATACTTTTTTTTTCATAGTCCGGTCTTCTTTATCAAATTACTGTCAAAATACAGGGTTTTGTAATGTTTTTGTTATCTAAAGTTTTTAGAAATCAGTTAATCATTGACTGTATGTCCCTTAGCAGGTGCTTTTTTGATTCTCTTTTTAAAATATGTTGTCTGCATTTTTCATGTGTTGTTTTGTTTTTTAAAAAGCTATTATGCTCCTTTGGCATCTGTTAAATTTTTTTGACCACTGCTTTGTGCTATTTTGCAATTCCAGGACTAATGTGTTCCCCAAAGAAAATGTGCTCTACAGTTTTCTGTGATATTCTCTCAGTATGTGAGGAGATTTCCATTACAGGTTTTAGGAGTCTGAATACTTGACATCGTATTGGGGTTTTTTTCCACTCTCACATCCCTACCCACTAAACAAAAACCTGTTTTTTCTTTCTTCAAAACCAGTGTTTCATTACCGAGTGAAACTTTTGTTGCTTTTGTATACTTACCTAAGTAAAAACTTGGATTCTATTTTAATTATGCTATAAATGTTCATTACTTCAGGACTAGAAATCCCTGGTTTTTATCTAAAATATAAATTTCAGCATCAGTTCCTTCCTTCCATTTTTAAAAATCTTTCTCATATACAATAGTCACTTTTTATTAATAACATGTTATTTTTTCAAGTTCTTTTTGAAGCTCTCTGTGTTTGCTTAACAGCATGTGATAATTACCGGTTAACAAGTGCTGTGCCTTTTTTTTTAAATGAGCAATTTAATTTCTCAGGCTGCTTTCTTAGAAATAGAAGCAGACAACATGTCAGTAAGCAAAATGTTATTAAGAATAAATTTTCCTCTCTGTTGTTTAAACTTGGTTAGTAATTTATGTGATCTGTTGAAATTTGGCTGAATTTTTTTTTCATGCCTAAAATTGGAAAAAACTTTCCAAAAAATATTAGAATTGATAACATAAAAAGCAGTATTTTAGCGAAAATTTTAGGCGCACAGATGATACCTATTTACATGTGCAGGATCAAATTTTCACAGTTTTTATAATTTTAAATAATCAGTATATCCTGCAAGTATGTCCAATAGGAGAATGGTTACTGTGGTAACCCGCCCTTGGATCTGCCCCATTAGAGTCCTTCTAAGGGGTTCTTAGCTCTGTATCTTGTTATGTCTTGTTATGTCAGGTGCTGACATAACAGGATGTCCTTCTTAAAAATTCTTTTCCTTGAAAATATGATCAAACAAATTTTCAAGAGTGTGACATAACATATGAGAAAGGGTAACTTGGGTTTGAAAGTGTAAGAAAGTGCTAGAAACTGTAAAGCCATATATTAAAAATCTACAAAGCTACAAATACATGAAAAAACTAATCTTTAGGGATCAGTCTTATTTCACCAATATTAATTTGTACAGCTTCATTTGTTAAAATTTGTTGTTTAAAATTATTAAGTGAAAACAGGAATCCTGTATTATCCAATTTCACATTGACTCAAACCAGTATATATACATTTTTTTCCTTTAACAAGAAGTTCAGAAATGTCAGGTCTTTTAAGTATGAAAGTAAAGTCTTCCATGAAATATGATAATGATGCTGCCCATCTTAGATGAATTTCACCAAGACCTTTAACCTGACTGTTATATATCTAATGGAAAAATATGCTCCTCTTTTCCAAATTAGTTTCCAGTGAAGTAGGTACACATCAAGTCAATGTTTTATGAAAGTACCATTTTATGCCACTAAGAAATTTACTTGAGAAACTCAGGGAATGGTGCTATTGCAGCTTTCTGTGGTTTTGAAAGTATTTTTAGGTGTTTTAGTTTTTTACTAGTTGACTTTAGTAAAGTTCTTTTTCAGAACATCCCATTTTCTTTATGTATTCCTTCAGGAAAAAGTAGGAAAAAATGTATTCAGAATCTAATTGCTGAGTGATTAGATTAACCCTTAAGTAGCAGAGTATAAAATAATTTCATTTTGATGGAGACACTTTTTACATAATTCAAATTTTGTGGCTGCTTCTCTTTATTTTTTTTTTATTAGAAAAGAAATAAGTAATTTATGAATAAATTACTCCTTTCAAATTTGGGACTTTCAGGGTTTTCTTCTTTTTTTTTCCCCAGGGTTTTTTTTGGTGATGGTCTGTTTTTCTTAAAAAAAATTTACTCTTGTTCCACAAATGAAGCAAACAAAAATAAAAGTAATCATAATAATCTAAATGGAAACTAAGCTTGATTGATTGTTTTTGGCTTAAGATATACAATATGCACCAAATGTTGTTAACCGAAGTTTTTAATGGCATAGTTTCATTCGTAATAACATAAAAAGTGTGTAATTCTTTAAATGTGATTTCACTAGGTTTTTAAGTTAAATAGTAATTCTTGAGTTTTTTGACTCAAGACATTACAATCTCTTCCTAATTCCACATACTTTGTTGTATTTGCTAAGTAGTCTTCAGTAGTTTTAGGAGCATATGCTCATCAGCTTTCTCTACATTTTTATTTAAAATTACTCTGCATGCCAAACCACAAGCTTTTCTTAATACCAAATTAACTCTCACAATTGTTTTTAATTGCACATAATCTTGAAGTGGAAGATATATGACAAAAAGTTTCTTGGCATTACTTTAGTCCACATTACATTCCACTTGAAAACAATAATTGTTGACTTCAAAATAAATAGATCACTGTCAACATTCTTAATAATAGACATTTGCATTTTATGGTCATTGTGTTATGTGGCTATCTGCAAACTGCCCTGCTAAAATCAGAGGATTATAATAAGTGTATGAATCTTTGGCTACCTATATTAAATAATAAACATCTAAATATTTCAAACCTTTCTCATGGTCATTCATACCAATGATAAAAGTCTCCTTGATCCATTTCTTAAATGGAGATACTCTCATGATATATCCCATAGCATTCATATCCTGGGGATACAATTCATTGCCTCTTTAAAGCAGCTCCATTATTAAAATCAGATTTTTTTTTTGTTTTGTTTTGTTTTGTTTTGTTTTGGTTTGGTTTTTTTTTTTTTTTTTTTTTTTTTTTTTTTTTTTTTTTTTTTTTTTTTTTTTTTTTTTTTTTTTTTTTTTTTTTTTTTTTTTTTTTTTTTTTTTTTTTTTTGTTTTTTTTTTATTTTTTATTGTGTNTTTTTTAGGAACTGGGAATGTAATTAATCTGGGCATGGTATACTTTGTCAACTTTTCATAGTTCTCATTTTCTGATTATCTGCTCTTGTATAATTATCAGGCCTCCATACTATGTTGACAGGAGCATCTTTAACTAATATATCATTTAAATATCAAGAAGCTTCGTAGGTGAACCATATGATACTCTGAATGCAGAAAAGAAGGCAGAAGTCTGCAGTGCTTTCTACTTTTCATTGCAAAATATAGTCTGGAAAGCAGAAGCTCAGTAGGAATAGACCAGTCATAGTCAATATCAAAATTATTTCATTGTGATCCCTTTTCTAATATCTCCCTGGTTTGTTTCTTGGTTTCAGGAACTTGGAACTTTTAAAAAATTTTCCAACATTTGTTCCCAAGATGAGTGCATACTAATCACTTGCATAAAAAGGTCAGTTTAATCTTAATGATGAAGTAAAATCAGAGTGAGAAAGATACACTTGAAATTTGGTGTTCTAATGAAGTGACACCAGTAACAGAGATTTCTCTTAATAAAAAATATGCTAAATATTCTCCTTTTCATACCAATTGCCCTTAGATGTCACTAAAGCTGTGGCTACTTCAGTTCTGCTGTGTCAACGTGGCATTAGAATCATCCAAGTAAGCTGTATTTTCAAAATCTACACTGGGAAATGTCTAATGAATCAGATCTCATTAGACTTTAAAACTCAGTTTCTGACTGATCTATACAATTCATAATATATAAAGTAGAAAATGTACAAATTCAACAAAAATATTATTACCCAAAAACAAACAAAAATCAAAACCAAAAGAACCGCACACCAAAATACAAACCCACACAGATGTGGAAGAACTTCCTATGGTGCTGAAATATCTTTATTTTAATTTCCCATCATCTATTATTATCTGCATTATTACTTGAAAAAAAATGAACAGAAATTTAAATTTTGTAAAGAAATTAAAAAATATATACCCTAGAGGTAAAATAAGATTGAGAAAATCATGGCATTTTCAGAATAATACCATGGCTGTGAAGTATAATGCAGCTGGTGAAAAACAGGAAAGAAAGACCCTGTTCTATAAGTGCAAATTAAAAAGTTAAAAAAGACTCACTGAAGGCAGAGTTAGACCTTTCATTTACCAATTTATACCTAACTAGATGACTTTTTCTGTGGTTTGTCTGAATGTGACTGTTTTTTCATTTAATTGTGCATTAGAAAAAGCCTCTCCACTCTCAGGTCATGATTTAACTTGACATTGACAATACAATAAATTTCTGGGTTCTTATAGCTGCTCCTCAAGTATTTATGAGTTAAGCATTTACCAAATCTGGAACAGAATTGTTAGCACTCTTTGCCTTAATTTGTTTTTCAATGTCATGCTGCTCCTAATTTTGAATAACTGCTTTTATGTACTGTGAAGAATAATAACCATTTTGTATTGTGTTTTTGTTCAAATCCTACTTGTTGTTATGGAAACAGCATCCCTATTAAGCTTCCTGTTGTATATCTGCTCTACAAGACATTATATTAAATGTTCAGCAGCAAAGGTAGAAGGAAAATATGCATTCAACTAATACTTGGTTTAACTATTGCTATTTTTCACTTTTAAGATATTTCAAGTAGAAAATATCTATAGCAATTACCAGACAATTCTTCACTTTTCTGAAATTATTTTTGTAACATTTGCCCAGTAATGGATTTTATATTTCATTAAATTGAAGTTTTAAAAAGTGCTGTCACTATTTTCACATGATTTCATGTTGCCCTGATTGTTTCAAACTGTATCAACACGATGCACGAGCAGTAAAGGTACCAGTGATTCAGTAAAGATGCCTTAATTGTGCTGAGGGAGACTTCTTGTTAGATACTGATAACACTAGTATCTCTGTCTCAATTACTAAAACTAGGGAATTTGCAATTAATTTCCAAACTTTGATTTTGGTGAGGTTTTATTGCTGTGGATGTAGTTTTTGGTTTAGGGCTTTTATTTTATTTTATTTTATTTTATTTTATTTTATTTT
>VWYO01019112.1:3049-28809 GCA_013400275.1 Rhadina sibilatrix
AAAAAATCCTGGAGCCATGAAGCTTTTCTAGATCATATGCAAACAAAAGTGTTAAGCTGGTTGGTAAAATGTTTGTTTATGTTGGTGATGGTTACCAGAGTTTTGAAAAGCAAAAGGACTTCATACTATCGCTCAGAAGAGGAATTTTCTCCCCATCCTGTGCCAAGATACTTTCACCTTCAGAGGCTGGATGTAACTGTCCTTGGAAAGCTAAGGATAACACAGAAGACAACTAGTGGTAACTAATGTGTTGATTAGGCGAAGCGTGGCTTCACGGCCAAATCTGTGCACGGGTGTGCCACTGACAGAAGGGGATGGGGTGGAACATTCTCCTAAGCGGAGCAGTCTGCCCGTTGTGAAGGCTGGGAGGAGCCTTTGGACTGCTGAAAGGTAGCCTGCCTGGATGCCCCGGCGGGGCTTGCTCACACTCCTCCGCACCTCAAGGAGCTGAGGGGCACGGAGAACTCCGTGCCATCCCTTCATTGTGGGCTGTATACTGGAGGTTCCCTCCCGCTTTGGCCAGAAATCTCTCCCACGGCCATGTGAGTGCACGAGGTCCAAAGCTGCAGCCGCAGCTGCCACGGAGAGGAGATGGAGTATGCCGGACCTGCATGGGAAAATGTAGATGGTGAAGACCATCAGATTGACAGTCAGGGTCCTATTGTGATTCAGCCCTGAGCCTGATTGTCACAGGTTCCCCTAAATAATTTCTCTATTTGTGGCTATTTCCCATATGTATTGTAGTCCACAGATTTTGGTAGCGACAAAAGGAGAGATGGAGAGGATCTGAGGAGGAGTCGAATACGTCCCTGCAAGATAGGACACAGCATTTGTTTCAGCAGTTCCCACACTTAGAAAACTTCCACATACAATCACTTTTCACTCAACACCCAGACAAGACAGAGACTTAGTACCAAGAGGAAAAGCAAGGTCAGGCTTGCTGTCAGCCCTGTGGCGGTCCCACCTGGACAGAACAGGCTAACCAGACTGCAGTGGCTGGAGAAAGGAGCTGCTCTGCGACATGAGTACAGCTGTGGACTAAGTACAACTCCTCTGTTTCTGCACAGACCTCAGAAGCCCATTAGGTGTTCATTTGGGGGCTACAAGTATGACAGTTCAAGGGCTTCCTGCAGAGAGTCAAGAAACAGAAAGCAATTAACCCCTTAAAACCAATGTCTCTAGAAAGGAATAGCAACATGATACAGAGATAAATTTGTCAAGGGAAGTGTGTGTAATTAACATCTCAATTGCAAAGGTGGATGCAAGAAGAAGCTGGGAGTGCAGCCGCGGGCAGAGCACGGTGGGATGTGGCCCTGGTCCAGAGCAGAACCAGCCATGGCTTTAGGCAGAGCGCTGTTGCTGAGTCCCTGATCTCAGTGAGCACCGCTGTGACCAGCTCGTCTTCCCTCGGCTGAGCTGGGGAGGCTCCAGCCACCGAATGAGCTTTGGGCAGGGAGGGCAGCACTGTGCTCAGCAAACAGGAACACGGAAATGCAGAAATTTTTCACCTCTCACTGCACTGTTTCAGCTTGTGCAAGCTTGACTGAAGAAACACGGAATGAAACTGTTAAGCTATGGTCTAGTGAATTGCTCAACACACTCACTCTCATGTCAAGAGGTGGGAGAAGGGAGACCTGATGTCTCCGTCCAAGTGCTTGGGAGTCCCAACACACGGTACTTACTGCAGTAACCTCTTCTCCCCACAGCCCATTGCTGTGTTTCAGTACTCTGCTTTGTTCAGTGTACACATCCTTCACTTTCTAAACATTCTGTAATATGTTTACAATTAAACAATATGTAAACATATACATAATGTGTATTTAACATACACATAGCTCCATGATCCCTAAAAAGACTGTGCACCCCAAAAAACAAATTAGTTTACACTCCCCGGCGCCAATATCATCATGCATTCCCTGGACACACACATGGCTCCAATGTTGTTGCTGGTGCAACATTGCCCTGCCAACGGTGCTGCCACCACTCTGCACCTCCTGAAACACGCACTGCTCCCCTCCCAATGACATGGGCATCGTCCCACACCTCTCACACACACATCTCCTTCTGCCCATTTACACACAAATGGCTTCCTTCTCGAAGGAAAGCACGTTGCTCTGCACTGTATTACAAACCAATCACTCTGTGCCCGATGATGCATGCAGTGCACGACAGTCTCATATCTCTGAGTTGTCCTGTGACGTTGTTCCCACACACTCCCCATCTGCTGCCAAAAACACTTCACTCAGCACTCTCAATCCACATTAGCCTTACATCTTGACACACAGAGCCCTCTGCACCACCCAACAGATACATCGCTCTGCTCTCTACAACATACGGTACCTCCTGAGCCCAGCAAACACACAGATCATTCTGCACCAGATGACAAACACTGTTTGGTGCCCAACAGCACATTGTTTCAGTCCTCCCCGATGGAGGGATCATTCTGGTCCCTGATGAATGGACACAGCATTCTGCCGCTTCCCTATACACCCATTGCTCCGTGCCACTTGACACACACATCACTGCACCGGCTGACACACACCTCGATCAGCGCTCAGCAGGGCACAAATCTTTCCCAATTACAACACCATCGCTCTGCACTTTAAACAGCAAACAGTTCACTTTGCTCTTCCCCAACACATGCATTCCTTAGTGCCCATGGAGGACACACACATCACCTCAGTCTGTGCCTGCAGTATCCCTACCTCTCTGTTCCATATGGAGAATGCTGCATTTTGATACAGAAAACACAAATATCCATGTACATAGATCTGGGGTGATAGCGACTACATCGCTCTACAGCCCATGAGAACACACATTGGTCAGCAACCCATCTCATGAATTCATCAATCTCATAAATTTCATGTATCTCAAACTGCCAAATGAAGCATGTAACTGACAGGGGAAAACAACATCTGTCTCTGAGAACACCAAGGCTCTCACCAAATACACCAGATCCAAGCAAGCTGCTTCTGTGCCCTGTGCCAGACCTCCTGGACCATCTTTTCAATAAGAGAGCTGATGCTATGGTGATCTAGACTTTGCTGTCCTATTTGTTTTTGGGTTTTTTTTTTGTTGTTGTTGTTTTTTTGTTTGTTTGTTTTTTGTTTGGTTTTTTTTTTTTTTCCTGGGAAAAAAAGGTTATGGTGTGAAAGTATTGTAAATTGTAAGGAAAGTGAGGTGTGCATTGTTTGCGGTACAAGAACGTGCTCTACATCTGCTTGAACAGAGAAGGGAATTTTCAAAATTTCGTTTACAAGCCCTAGGAGCCCACTTTAGGTGCATGCATGGTTTGGGAGCAGCGGGTTAAACAAACGAGTGCAGCCGGTGGTCTCAAAACGGCCAAAACAAATCTGTTCCTGACAGCTAGTGCGTGGTGTTTCCCTATTGCGCTATGCAAATGGATGACGGTGTGAATCGGGAGCATTCAAGGCACAGGCGGCACCAGACGACCCTGTGCTCTCGTATTTCAGTTCTTATGTTTTTGAGCAAAAGGCTCCGAGATGGAAGCCCTCGCTCCTTCCCTCCCATTAGAATGCGTTTTGGGCCCCGGACTGCCGAGTCCTGCACAGGCTCCCCAGCGCGGCTCTTTCCCGGCTTTCGTTCGCGTCTCTCCCCTCCGCCGATTCCCCGCTCCCCGTGAACGCCGCCGCCGAGCAGCGGACGGGGCTGGAGGCGGGCGGGCAGAGCCGGGGCCGCGCCGCTGCCGCGCCCGGTCCGACCTGAGTGAGGACTGCGCCAAGCCAACACCGCCCCCCCACCCCCCCCACNGCGGCAGGGGCGGGGCGAGGCCCGGGCGCGTTTCCCGCCCCGGAGGCGGGGGCTTTCGCGGCGCTCGCGCGCAGCGTCCAATGGCAGCCGGCCGGTGTCGCGAGGGCGGCCAATGGGCGCGGGCGGCGGTGCGATAAATAGCGGCGCGGCGGAGGCGCTGGTGCAGTGCGCGCTTGTGCTGGGCGGTGGGTGCTGTGTCCTGGTGCTGGGCCATGGCGCGCACGAAGCAGACGGCGCGTAAGTCGACGGGCGGGAAGGCGCCCCGCAAGCAGCTGGCCACCAAGGCTGCCCGCAAGAGCGCGCCGGCCACGGGCGGCGTCAAGAAGCCGCACCGCTACCGGCCCGGCACGGTGGCGCTGCGCGAGATCCGGCGCTACCAGAAGTCCACGGAGCTGCTGATCCGCAAGCTGCCCTTCCAGCGCCTGGTGCGCGAGATCGCGCAGGACTTCAAGACCGACCTGCGCTTCCAGAGCTCGGCCGTCATGGCGCTGCAGGAGGCCAGCGAGGCCTACCTGGTGGGGCTCTTCGAGGACACCAACCTGTGTGCCATCCACGCCAAGCGCGTCACCATCATGCCCAAGGACATCCAGCTGGCCCGGCGCATCCGCGGCGAGCGCGCCTGAGTTCGCTGCCGCAGCCGTTTCCGGCCCGGCATTGACACGACCCGCGTAGACCCAAAGGCTCTTTTAAGAGCCACTACATGCACAATTAAAAGAGCTGTAATGTTACTTTGAAACGTACAGTTTTCATCGTGGGAGGAGGAGAGCTCTTGTGGTCCGGGAGGGGTGATTATATGTTTAAAGAACTCATAGCTTTTAGCCCGGGACTACTGCAGGCCCCGTGGTATTTACACCCGCTCCTCTTCCCTTGGAGCTGTGCCGCCAGGCAGTAGCGAAATGATGTGAACTCCAATGTAATTGAGATTCTGCTTACCGCTCTTTAACGTATTTTCACGTTTACTCCCTCTGATTTTCTTGCCCTCACCGTTTATAAAACACGTTACTGCGCAAAGCCTGGAGGATGAATTGTAAATGAAACTTAAAGCCTTATGGGGTTTTATAAAATACGTTAATATGCAGGAGCTCAGTAGTATGAGACTCGGAAAAAACAAAAGAAGCTGGGACCATAAAAACCTAACGTTGTAATGAAATAAAAATAAATTTTAAAAGCCATGCTCAATTCAAAGCAGTGCTACAGTCCTTTTATTATGCATGTAGGGACTCTTAAGCTAATAGTCTTTGGGTCTACATTGGCTGCCTCTGTTTACTCTCGGTCGGAGACTGTGACTTTTTAGAGCCATTCTTTCATTTGAAGAACCTTCTCCCTTTCATGTTGTATCCATTATTTAAATTTTCCATCCAGAAGTCCTGCTTTTTCAAATTCTGTGTCTCTCAAGTCCCACTAGCATAGTGTCTCTGGGGACTAGTTTTTCATCAGTATTTGCAGTTTTTCCTAACTATCTGAATCTGAGGTCTTAATCGATGATGTGAAAACAGAAAATAACAAAAAAAATTACAAAACAATCAGAAAAACTTATAAGGGGGTAGTCGGGGCTAAGAAATCACTGAAGCCGTTAGCAAGATGTTATTTGGAATTTTTCAAAAATAAAAGTAATTAATAGTTAAGTGCCTAATTAGTATTTTAAGGCATTTGGTTTTAACTAATTTTATTTTACAGATTGGGAAGACCGGTGATGTATAGAGCTAAAGAGAGTATTTCTCTAAAAATTAAATTCTTGAGTACAGACTTGAAATATATAGCATTTGTCTGTCGTATGAATATGAGAGGGGAGAGTCCACAGCTAAAACCGGGGAGAGCAATTACTTTAACCTTTTGTATATTCTCTTTTCAGAAAGGACTTTGGCTGACCAACAGCACAGAGGAGACATAGAACAGGAAAGGTGCTTTTTAAACACCTGGGATTTAAAGCAACACATGCCTAACAAATAAAATGAAGGTTTATCAGCAAACATCTGTGCTTCCTAGAGAAAACAAGATAAAAGCTGTAAATTGGATCAAATTTGTATTACTGAATGAGTAAAATTGTTCTCGGTATTTGGGGTTGGACGTTTCTTACTAAGTTGGAAAGCGTGCTACAAACATATAACTGAAACAAAGAAATTAAAGCTCTTTTGTTGAAAAGGTGGGTGGCTCTTAAAAGAGCCGTTTGGTTTATAACATAGTAGGCTTTTAGCAAGTATTTACTTGGAGCTGGTGTACTTGGTGACAGCCTTGGTGCCCTCGGACACGGCGTGCTTGGCCAGCTCGCCGGGCAGCAGCAGCCGCACGGCCGTCTGGATCTCCCGCGACGTGATGGTGGAGCGCTTGTTGTAGTGCGCCAGGCGCGACGCCTCGCCGGCGATGCGCTCGAAGATGTCGTTGACGAAGGAGTTCATGATGCCCATGGCCTTGGACGAGATGCCCGTGTCGGGGTGCACCTGCTTCAGCACCTTGTACACGTAGATGGAGTAGCTCTCCTTGCGGCTCTTCTTGCGCTTCTTGTCGCCCTTCTTCTGCGTCTTGGTGACGGCTTTCTTAGAGCCCTTCTTGGGCGCGGGGGCGGACTTGGCCGGCTCAGGCATCGCAGCAACCGCAGCCTTGACCCTCACCAGACACACCGACCGGCAACTCACGACAGCGGCACGGGCTCGGGCGCCGGCTTTATAGCGGCGACGCTGACATCGCCGCATCGCTATTGGCTCGCCTGAAGCTCCGCGCGCAGCGCCGGGACTCGGTATTGGACACGTCTCGATTCGCTTTTCCATTGGCTATCGAACAATTTCTCCCTCGCAGCCAATCGCGAGAGGCGCTGCCAATCCGGCCGAGTTGTATATAAGGCGGGCGGTGAGCCCGGCCTCGGAGTTCGTTCAGCGCTGGGGTCGTTCTGTGGCTGCTGCCGCTGTTGCTGAATCGCTGCGATGTCGGGCCGCGGGAAGCAGGGCGGGAAGGCGCGCGCCAAGGCCAAGTCGCGCTCGTCGCGGGCCGGGCTGCAGTTCCCCGTGGGCCGCGTGCACCGGCTGCTGCGCAAGGGCAACTACGCGGAGCGCGTGGGCGCCGGCGCCCCGGTGTACCTGGCGGCCGTGCTGGAGTACCTGACGGCCGAGATCCTGGAGCTGGCGGGCAACGCGGCCCGCGACAACAAGAAGACGCGCATCATCCCCCGCCACCTGCAGCTGGCCATCCGCAACGACGAGGAGCTCAACAAGCTGCTGGGCAAGGTGACGATCGCGCAGGGCGGCGTGCTGCCCAACATCCAGGCCGTGCTGCTGCCCAAGAAGACCGACAGCCACAAGGCTAAAGTCAAGTAAATGCCTTGTGAGGCTAATCGTGAAACAAAGGCTCTTTTCAGAGCCGCCCACATTTGTCATAAAAGGTTGAGTCACTCCGGTTTTGATTTTCTAATGCACGGAGATAGACACGTAAGTTTGGCTTTTATTAATGTCGTAAATTGTGCTATATTTCCATTTCCTTTTTCCTTTTAGGGGGGTTGTCTTATTGCTAGTTTCTTTTGTGCTAGGGAACCTGTCTTTATATCACTGAGATTATTTTAGTTTCTAATAGGTTTTTGGGATTTTTAAAAGTTTCTTTATTTACTATTGTGTTCGCATTTTAATGTGTTAACAGTGGGAAGTAGGGGTTTTATAATGTCGTAAATATCAGATGTCCCTGCCAGACAGCTCCAACTTTGCTCTCGGTGCTCTGCTCAGTAGGTATTAGAGGACAACATGAAAGACTTACTAGCAACCTGGGTTGTTTGTTTCCTTTAAGAGTACTAAATAGGAGCTAGACACTGGTGCACCTTCGTGTTTCGGAGAAAAGGGAATGGGCAGGGAAGCAAAACTTGAAGACAAAAAATAATTAAAGCCCTGAGTAGTATTATGTGGTCCTGGCAGCGACCTTGAACTAATGGTTTCTCAACAGGAGATGTGTTCCTAGCCTCGGGGCCCTGACTGATCCACTTTTGCTGCCTTTTAATGCTCATGTATGGGAGTCCCACCGGCTTTCCTTGGCAGAATTGTAGAACACTAGGGAAAGATATGCGGGGAGGATTTGCCTGTGTTCTCAAGGAGAGGTCTGATGTGATGTGCCCCTACAGTGGTGGTCACTGCATTACACTGGGAAGAGCACAATCACTTTCAATTTCATTTTTCTGGCACTGATCACTGGATCCATGCCCTCTTCTCCCTGTGTATGGGGCATTTCGAGCAGGCACTTGTGTCACAGTACGACACAAAAGAAACAACACTCACACACTGAGATGTCCAAGGCAAAAAAAGGCAGGTTTATTTACAGACCTCGATATTTATAGAATTCCAACAGTGACCATGGATTGGAGAAAGAAAATCTTCCTCTCCAGCCACACTGGTCAACCCAACAGTTCAATAACAGTCTTCTCCTTATGAGAAAAATGTAAACATGAAAGGACAGTTACCATAACAAATAGGTTGTTTGTGTGAAAATCGTGAGAGACTCCTTTGCAAAAGGTAAACACAGAAGGCTGAAATAGAACTTCAGAAAAACTTTTTGAAAAAACAGAGGAGAACAGAAAAACTCGAGCAACACACTTGTCTTTGGGAGAAAGTGAGTAATTCTTAGAAAAGCTGCTGCTCTTAAAGCAGGCCACAGTGTTGCTTTAAAGTTTAATTCTCTGGTGTTGCCCTGCTGGCTTGCAATTTCCTTCTGGCTTTGGTGGGCCTCCTCCTTGTTTTTCCCTTAGCATCTCTTGCAGGCTCTTGGCTGCAGAAGCCAACATCTTCTTGGCTTCATGAGGCTCTATCTTGCAGTTCATGGCACCGCAGCAACAGGAGCAGTTTTTAATGTGACCATGTCTTTCCCCATCTCTATCCTCCAGTACAGGGAAAAAGAGATGTGACAACATCTGTGACCTGGTGTTCACTGAGTATAATTTTCCTAAAACAGAGTCAGTGATTAATTCACCCTTCCACAGAGGAAGGAAGCCTACACTCCCCTGTGTCACCTTGTTCCACATAATGAAACTGTCCTGCATATTGGATTGTAGTGAATAATGGGAAAGACTTTTGAGAAAAAATGTGTGCATCATCTCAATGTGTGACTAAAATAAAATTCTAGACTGTAGAGACTCCCAACAGAACAATTTTATGGGGTTTTTTCCCCTTCTATAGGAATGCTCTGGTATTAAGGGTACAGTGGTAATAATCAAGAAGATATAGAATTAATAATTATTGTTGTAGTCATTAACCTCAATTTTTTCTGATAAAGAATGTGTTTAGTCATTATGTAGTTGTAGTTTCAAGTTACACACATGGGAAATAAAACCATAAAATAAAGATAGGGCTGCATGAGGTCTAAATTATGAAGGGCTGCAGGACCCCGAATGTAAACTGTACAGCCAGACACTTGTGAAAATGCTTTATAGATGTGGTTTACCAAAACTGGGCTAAATGGGCAGAACTGTTTTGAAAATATATGTATTTCCTAACAATGCTGATGTGAGCACCGGCTGCCCTCCTTTGATCTGCACAGATGGATTTCTTGGATATTTCTTTGGCAATAACTTGTTCTTGCAACAGCAGAATGGGAGAGAAAGGTAAAAATGGGAGCACTTAGCAACTCTGACGAGACAGATCTTCGGGCAGGGCATCACGAACCCGCCACGCCGCCCGCTGATGCCGCGCCCCGCATTCACCTCCCTTTCCACCATCCCGCGGCTCCTCGTGCTTTAGGAAAGGAATCTGCGCGCAGTTTGGAACGGCGGGATGCACTGTGGCTCCTGGATGACCACTTGGCTGTGCTTTAAAACAAAGGAATTATATATGAATTTGTGGTTGGTTTGTTTTGGTGTGGTTTGGTTTTGTTTGGGGTGGGGTTTTTTTTGGTGTTTTTGGTTTTTTGGGGGGGCCTTTTTGTGCGTTTTGCAATTTAATCGCAGAAGTTTCATTAGGGCACCTTGAGGAGAGCTTGGCTGAATTTAAGTTATTCAGTATATATATGCAGTATAGCAGGGGGGATTGTGGGGGTATGTAACAGAGAGGATGGTTCCCACCAGGAACCATCATTTCTCTAGTGACAACAAAATCCCTTGGGTTTGTTGGTCAGGCTGTGACAAGCACATATTTTCCTGCTCCCTGCGCTGGTGCCAGGGACGGTGATTTAAGGACTAATCCACCTCTAGGAGGAGGGAAATGGCAGCAGGGCTCCACAGTGGGAATGGGAGTGTTCTGGCAATTAGGAGCTCATCAGATTGTGCTACTCAGTGGCTTCCACCAACACCCTGCGCGCTGCAAGAGGCCCCTGGGAACAGCAGGGAGAAGGCATATCTCCTGGAAGAGGCCTGGATTTTAAAATCCAGAAACAAGATATTTCCTCTTCAGTTTCATCCCAGCACCCAGTTAAAGTATTTTTCACTTTACCATTGTCAAGAAAAGAATTTGTAGGGTGAAGCAAAACAGTAGACATTATTCAATTCAAATAAATGTTGTAAATTAATCCCAGCTCTTTTGCAGTTTCCTGGTGTTTCCCCCCGTTCTTTGTATCATGTAATTTCCTGCTGAGAAATGTGAGCTGCTATGGTAAGTCTGAAGTACAGCACATACACATCCTATGAGGTTTTGCATGACATGTAAGTACCAGTTAAGGCTAAAATTTCAGCAGCTACATGTGCTTGTGAAATGTGACCATTTCCCTTCTTCCATGGGGTTTTTGGCAGATTTCAAAAGCCCCTGCATGTAGAGAGTAGAACCGACTCAGACAAGTTTGGCTTACTGAGCCAGCTCAGCTGAGTCCAGGCACGAGGTCTGCCTGTGATACAATCAGTCCAGTCTGCTGATGCTTGGAGCACAGGTGGAGGCAGGTCTGTTTAAAGATGTATTTTGATGTGTTCAAAGATTGGGGCTATGCCATTTCTGTGGTAATTTTTGTCCTCTTTTCTAAGTGGGATGACTGAAGGCACTAACCTTGCTGTGTCCCAAGAGCATAAGGAAAAAAACAACCCAAAACTTGATCATGTGGAGTGTTCAGATTGTTTTTGTTGCAGTGGCTGCTATTTGCTACAAAAGGAAAAGAGGATGCATACTAGAGATGCGTGCATTTCTTTACAGCTCTGATACTGCACAAAAGGAGGTCAATATCCTTTCATCTGTTTGAAGTTCAGATTTTGGATGTAACACTTTGTGTGCTCTCTTATTTCAGCAATTATTTCTTCCATTTTTCTATGACATTTGCAAGTGAAAAAAAATCTACACGCAATATAAGTAGGAGTACAAGCAAAAAAGGTTGTGGATTTTATGTGGGATTAAAATTCCAGTCTGTTATGGAACTCTTTTCAATCTACTTTTTTCCTAGTTGTAAAATGAATTATGTTCATAACTGCTTCCTGAGATCTTCAGTGTTAAAAATGAAAGAATGAACTTTATTTATTAATACCTTCTATAATTTTTGACAAGGAAAGTTTTTGGAACAACCACTTTGATAGGACTGCAGTCAAATAATTTAGTTTTTTGTAGCCATGAAAGAAATCTAACCCAAACCACCCTTTTCACTTACATAGGCCTCGGGTTGGGTGACCCCAGTCCTTGAGGAAAGAGCTGCCTCTGCTCATTGTAATGCTTCTTCCTTCCTCATATGGGTGTGAGCTGGGAAGGGAGAAGTTTCCAGCTGCATCCCCATCTACTTTCAGCCCTCTGCTCCAGTGAGATTTATGTCATATCTTGAGCTGTGCTGTTCTCTGAATGGCACAACCCTTAGACCAGGTTTTTGGAACCTGAAGTCTCAGTATTTTCATTGCTGGCTGAAAACATTACATCAATGTGTGTATAAGACACAATATTTATCTCTAGCTGCAGTCAATACTTCATCCTGCAACTGTAATTGTTTTAAAACATAATATTTTCTATTTAAAATGGGAAAGAAAGACTCTGGGAAACTAACGCTGCAATAATTTGCCTTGGGTGTCAGGTAATTATGTTCTGTGGTTATAAAAAATTATTTCAGGTTTGAGAGCAGATATTTCTTTACTTCATTAATAAAAACAAGCATTAAAAAACTCCCAACCAACCAAAAAAAAAATCCCCACCAAAACCCTCAAAAACCCCACAAAACCCCAGGAAGTAGCAAAAAAATTGCTACAGATAGTCTGTGATTTGTTCAGGTTTTGGTCTAGGTGTATGGCATCTATTTCTCATTTCTGATTCACTATTCAGTCAGCAAACTAAAGAATACAGATATTTGTTTGCCTAGCTGGTGTATTTCACTTTTGCAGAAATAAAAAGAGAGGGTGTTTCCTTTTTTTAAACATGATGATGAATAAACGTAAATTTTACTGCAGAGATGGTAATCTAGAGAAAGTAAACATTCTTCCAAGAGTGATATTAACTTTATTATTCTAGTAAAAATAAAACAGGAATTTTTTGAAACTGGTTGCGTTGCTCTTCAGTATTTCTTTTTGCTGGACATTTACTATAGGACTAAACTGTAATGTCACTGATAATTTGAGATACAAGAAGTTGTTGATGTAAAAAAAAATTGACAAAAATGTTTGTATTAACAAGTGTAAATATTCCTCATATTTCAGATGCCAATACTCAAGAGGTATTTTGAAGGTAAACATGGAGGCTAGATTAAAAGACAACATGAAAGGCTTGTTTATAGATTATGCATTTAGAAACTTTTCAATTTTGAGAATTGTTGGGATTAATAACTTTGCTTTGCACTGGAATGTCAACAAGTTGGGCCCTAGGGCATATTAGCTGATGAGAGTGTACACTTCTTGATAAAAGTAATGTCAAACACAGAACAAGCTGAAACTGGCAAGACAGAAGCAGAATGAAGATGGACCAAAGAACCAATATTATATCAAGGGACCACCACCAAGAATTAAATTATTGGATTTGGTAGTCAGGTGATGGGTGGCACAGATATAATTTGGGTTGCAATCTGGTGAAGGGGGTTCCTCTTTGCAGGCATCAAGCTCTATCTGCTCTGCACACTGGATAAAGAAACTATATACTCAGTGAGTTGGAAACTCATCTTCAAAGAGGAACCAAGGCAGGAAAACTGTTTGAAGGGGCATCTGCTTAGTTCCTTCATCGTTTGGTGGCAGCAGCAATAATACCTGCTCTACCAGGATGATGTGTTTGAACATCATGCTGCCCTCTTACTGGTGCTGGGTGATACCATCTGAATAGGATGTCTTTAACAGTACAAAGAAGACTGCTGTGAAATAAAGAGGAAAAAACAGTAAAGAACGTGGATTATGGAAGAATAAGCTGTCATATGATTTTATACTCACACTATTTGCATTAGCGGTTTTGAATATTCATCCTATTATCTCATGAGATTTTTAAGATTTATTATTTTTGCTGTGCTCAAATCCTACTTTTACCTCTGGTGAAAAGAACAAGTTCAAGAAATTTTCCATCATAGTAGCTCTTTGTCAGTTCAGAGACTTTGTTCTCAACACTGTTAGAAAAGTGAGTTCTGATGTCAAATGTATGTTCACACTATAGCCCCCTAATATCGCCTTATCATTCATACTGAAATTGAAAGAAGCATTCAGCAACATTTTGTTTTCTGTTTAGTGAAGAGTTTCATCGGCCTAGAAAAAATTTCACACACTGAAACCATCTAAAAAAAAAATCCTCTGAATTTCTGTGATGGCTCCTAATGAAGTGAGCAACACGGAGCACACAAACACAGGAAAGGCAAAACAAACACTTATAAGCTGGGAGACCAAAAGGCATCACTGAGCTCCTACTTTAAATCAGGCAGCAGGGCTTTCCCATGATAGCTGTAGTTTTAGCTGCGATATTTTTACTGATTATACAGAATAGCCACTGACAAATTCTTCTGGTGAACATCTTAACTTGTCAAAATATGAGCACTTCTTTGTGCTTTTCTAGTGGCCTAGGAAAACTTGAAAAAGCCTAGAGACTGGAATATACAATTGTTTATTAATCTTTTAAGGTATTAAGACATATACAAGTACTCAGAATAAGCAATCTATGTTTCAGTTTGACTGAAGTACTTGGAGAGATAGCAAAACACCATTTCAAGCTGATAAAGAGTTTGGAGAAAGCCTCTTCCCACTGGATATCTGAAATCCAATCTGAGAAATCCCCATAACCCTTCAAACTGAAATTAACATTTATTAGGAAATAGGTGATAGATTTATGAGAGACCTGGTACCTACCTTGTTACCAGTACTACCTAAGAATATGCAAGACAGAAGTAGAAAGTTCACTTTTGTGATTCTGTGGTCCCTCTGTGAATTAACTATGTTCATAAATTCACAATACATACTTGAAATTTAGGATTATTCAGATACAGTTTGAAGTGATCAAATCAATGGCTTTGATCAGCATCTATGGTGGCATATAATTATCCAGGAATGAGAGGGAGTGATTCAGAAAGCCTGCAGCTTGAGCCTAATTAGTAGTTATGCGATGAAGTCTGGTAGCTTACAAAGTCAGCCCAGAGTGCCTGGTTTCTTAGTATTTGATAGTTTTATTACAATTAGTGACAGACAAATGCAGGAAAGGTCAGATAAGTAAAAAAATATTAATCTTCACATGTTTTCTTATTTGCAAGGAGAACCGAAGACAGTCAGAGGGGGAAGCTAGGCAAGTTACTGTAAAAAAAATCACACAGACCATAGATTTATAAAGACAAATGGTGAAGATCAGTGATATTTTAAAAAGTACTTTCAAATTATATCGATCACTAGACAATTTGCAAGAGCTTAACAAATGTCACTTGTTGCTACAGAAATTATTTTAGTCTAGTGCGCTGTACTCATCTCTCAACTTTTGCAACAAAAACAACCTCAATCTCCCAAAACCCCAAAGACTGAACACCATCAAGTGGTAGATCTTACTATAGCAATGGATGAGTATCCATTAATTTCAATCCCCCCCGGACTAGAAAAATCCAGAAAGATTTCTATCCTTCAGTTTACAATAGACATAACATGCAAACTTGCTATAGCAAGGATTTGCTCATATATAACACAATACTGAAAATTGTGCAAAGCATAAATTAAGGAAAGCTTCACCTAAGAAAACTCTACCAACACCCCCCTCATTTAAAACTCTTTTTCAGCTATATTACAGTTAAAGAACGCTCATTAATGCTGTAAACATGAGCAGTATCAAAATAACCCTTAAGTAGTATGCAAAACTTAAAACCTCTTAAAATAAACAACAAAAAACCCTTAAAGATTCCACAGTATGATTGTACAGCCCTTTTACTGACTAAGTGGCTGGCTCTTAAAAGAGCCTTTGGGTTAAGTGGTATTTTTAGCAAGTATTTACTTGGAGCTGGTGTACTTGGTGACAGCCTTGGTGCCCTCGGACACGGCGTGCTTGGCCAGCTCGCCGGGCAGCAGCAGCCGCACGGCCGTCTGGATCTCCCGCGACGTGATGGTGGAGCGCTTGTTGTAGTGCGCCAGGCGCGACGCCTCGCCGGCGATGCGCTCGAAGATGTCGTTGACGAAGGAGTTCATGATGCCCATGGCCTTGGACGAGATGCCCGTGTCGGGGTGCACCTGCTTCAGCACCTTGTACACGTAGATGGAGTAGCTCTCCTTGCGGCTCTTCTTGCGCTTCTTGTCGCCCTTCTTCTGCGTCTTGGTGACGGCTTTCTTAGAGCCCTTCTTGGGCGCGGGGGCGGACTTGGCCGGCTCAGGCATGGCGACAACGGCTCGACTCCTAAAGGCGGGGCAGCGCTCCTGGTTTAGCTCAGGGACGCAATGAGGAGCGCGGCTGCGTGCCACGTATTTATAGCGCCTCTATGCAAATGAGCAGCATCGGCCCTGCGCACTCTCATTGATCAGACTACTAAATGATGTCATCACTCGCGTCTGATTGGTCAGAATTGGATTCGCTTTCTCATTGGCTGCCAGTCACAAGACCTACTTCCCAGCCTATCAGCGAAGGGACGGGAGAGCAAGAGGGGAGCAGAGCCGCGGAGCGCTGTTTGCTCTGCTGCGCCGCGCGTTCCTGTGCGAGGGCCGCGCGCAAGGGAAGATGTCGGGCCGCGGGAAGCAGGGCGGGAAGGCGCGCGCCAAGGCCAAGTCGCGCTCGTCGCGGGCCGGGCTGCAGTTCCCCGTGGGCCGCGTGCACCGGCTGCTGCGCAAGGGCAACTACGCGGAGCGCGTGGGCGCCGGCGCCCCGGTGTACCTGGCGGCCGTGCTGGAGTACCTGACGGCCGAGATCCTGGAGCTGGCGGGCAACGCGGCCCGCGACAACAAGAAGACGCGCATCATCCCCCGCCACCTGCAGCTGGCCATCCGCAACGACGAGGAGCTCAACAAGCTGCTGGGCAAGGTGACGATCGCGCAGGGCGGCGTGCTGCCCAACATCCAGGCCGTGCTGCTGCCCAAGAAGACCGACAGCCACAAGGCTAAAGCCAAGTGAACCCCAAGGGACAAGTAGCACATTCCCTTTTCTGGAAAAACCCAAAGGCTCTTTTCAGAGCCACCCACATGGTCCTTAAGGGAGCTGAGTTATTCCAAGAGAGAAAGCCATTCTGTATTAACTACTCAATCCGTGTTTCATCTTTTTTATTTTTGGTTGGATATAGTAGCAATTTTCGCCCTATTTTCGTTAACCAAGTCGTGCCAAAACGTCCTTCTACTCATGCAAGCTCTTCCTGGTATGGGATGTTTTCAGTTTAGTTCTTATGGCAGAGAACACACGGACACCATTCGGTGAGAATTCCCGTCCCTCTCCCCTTTTTCGCCTCTGTCTTCTCCGAGTGGCTGATGCGGTTGCAGAGAAGAGGCATGCATAATCGTCTTCGGGAAAGGGAGGGGGAAGGGCAGCGGGCCGGGATTTCCGCTGGCCAATCCTTGGGCAGGGCGGGTTTTTTCAATACTTAAAGCTCCTTCTTTCTCATCGGGAACAAAAGGATTGGGAGAGATCAGCGCTATTTTTGTGTCAGTAAAGAAACCCTCCCCTCCTCCCACCAAGCAGACAAAGGCATTTACTGAGACATTTTAGGAGAAAAAATTCAATAGATTAGACATGGCTCAGTAGTAGCGTGCCTAGCAATTGCATTATTTTGTTACAAAATATATTCTTAAAAAAACATACATTTGATTTTACATCAAATCATTAAAAAACATTGTTTCTTGGTAGTCAAAGTAATCAGTCGGAGGAAAAACAAAAGTCTACACTTCCCTAAAGCCGCCGCGCTCTACCGCGTTCTTTAGTGTTTGTTTAGGTAATCCTAGGGAACAAGAAACACAAGACACAATTGACCTCTTGAAGACTTACGAATTGCTGGACCCTTGCTGCATGTTACGGACGACCTCGGTGCATCAGCTCCTTTAGGGAAAGTGTGGGTGGCTCTTAAAAGAGCCGTTGGATAACAAAATATGTAGAACAAAACTCTCCTGGTGCAATTTACTTCTTTTTAGGCGCCGCCTTCTTTGCCTTGGCCGCTTTGGGTTTGGCCGCCTTAGGCTTGGCCGCTTTGGGCTTCACCGCTTTGGCCTTAGCCGGGCTCTTCGCTGCCTTCTTGGGGCGGCCGGCCTTNCGCGGGCGCATCGGGGGCGGCACTGGGAGCGGTCTCGGACATCGCGGCGGCTTCCTCAGCGGAGCGGGCGAACACAATTGGGCTGGCCCCGGTCAGATGCCCGTATTTTTAGAGCGGAGCCGCGCGGTGATTGGTGCGTTGCAGAGCCCGCCCCGCCGCACGGCCGGGGAGCCTTTCGGTGTGCTTGATTTGTGTTTCTTTGGACTAACAAAAGTGTGTTTTCCTCGGAATTTCTGCCACCAAATCGCCCGGTTTCTCCGGTGAGGGGGGAGAAGAGCAGGTACTTGCGTTCGGGAGAGTTTCCTGCAGCAAACACGCGATTTGAGTTAAAGGAGAGGCGATAAATCCCGTGTGCTGCTGCTGGAGAGACCTCTGAAGGGAGAAACTTTTGTTTTTCCTTGCAAATTAAAAATTTCCTTTTGACATAAATGTTACAGCAACAGCTCAGTCTTGTTCTTTAGAGGGTTTTCTTGGGGTCAAAGTTGAAATCTGACGATTTGAAGCTGTTTTGACAGTTTAAATTGATTTTGAAGAGGAGGAAGTAACACAAACTCCTTTTTCAGCTCTGAATATGGATTAAGAACCGGTCCCTTTGA
This sequence comes from Rhadina sibilatrix, assembly GCA_013400275.1. NCBI lineage: Eukaryota > Metazoa > Chordata > Aves > Passeriformes > Phylloscopidae > Rhadina > Rhadina sibilatrix. Next base: position 20,932 of record VWYO01019112.1, read on the forward strand.
CCATGTGTTTTACCTACTAAAAGGCTAAAGTCTAGTGAAATAGTGTCTCGTACAACCTCCTATTCCACTTTTTATAGAAACATGAGCAGTTTGTTATTATCTGGAGATGTATGAACGTATAGTTGGTTTATTTTGTCTTCCTAGAATTTCAGTACAAGGGAGGCAAAGTTACTCTGCTGCCCTGTGTGGGGTGTTTTCTATTTGTTTGTTTTCCATACAATTTTTTTCTACCTATTATCAAGTAAATCAAGCTATTTGCTTATCACGTTTCCTTGTATTTTGAAGCATATAGTCATTTAAACCCTTATGTTATGAACTGCAGCCTTGTAAAAGAAAGCAATCTGCTAAACTTCTGTTGTTTATGGAAATTATCTTTGTCTGTGGTAATTTAAGATTTGCAAGGACTAGCATTGCAGTTTAGTAATCATGCTGTTCATTCCTAAAGAATATTAACTTGTTTTATATTTTCTTTAAAAGTCGTAGAATTTTAAACCATATTACTGTTTGAATTCTTTAATGTGTCTTACAGGATATGGCTACACAAATGTTTAGCTAAAACCCCTGAATTCTGAATCCTCTTCTCACTCTGAATAAAACCCACCTAATTATTACTTGTGCATTTTACAGCAATCACTGAACTAAGGAAATACTTTTATGACAGAAACTAGATCACTTTGTGACAACATGAGTTTTAACAAGGGGAGAGGTAGGCCATAGGTCATTTTTAAAGAACCAGGAACGAGTCAATCAATACTGATATCTGGTGGAAGTTGGTGTAATATGCTGAACAGGAGAGAGCTCTGGATTAATATTTCATTAATCTGTAACTGATTATGAAAAAAAGTGTATTATCCATTGCCCTTTGTATTTAAGAACCACAAAGACTACACTACAGCCAGCTCTTTGGTATTACATGATATTACATGTAATGTGAATACAGTATTTAAGTACATATTAGCAATCAGAAATTCAGAGTGTATGAGTAGATAGTTTTAGGGAAATGTAATTCTATTTCTGTGTCATGGTTTTATTTACAATGATTATTTCATAAATACTGAAATGTATATAAGATGAGAGATTTAGCTTACTGTAAAATTGTATTTCAGGGAATATGAAATTATGAATAAATGCAATGAAGGGAAAAATTGTGACCTCCACCCCATAATGATAAAATACCATAAAAATGGTTGCAGTGCACCTGAGTTCTGTAATGCTTTAAGGGGAAAATAATTGAGAGAAGAGCTAATCAAGTTGTGACTTTCAAGGCCCTGTTTGGCAATGCTGTGTAACACAGAGTAAGGATGCGGGGATACTAGATTGCAGATATACCTTCAGAAATTGTTTTGAAGCCTTTATCCTGTATACGTAAAACTATGAATGAATCCTTCCATTGATTACACTGCATAGTGTAATAAGGTAGCAATTGCTGGGATGATAAGAAATTTAGCAGTTGCCTAGAGGCTTCATTGCATATAGACAGAGGAAAAGCATAGATCATGAGTGACATGTCAGCAAAATGAAAAATTCCTTTTTGCATTACTTCAGTAAACTTCACTGAAGGAAATGTAAATATTCCAGCTCTCATTTGTGGCTTCACAGAGTCTTCATTCACCTTTGTTGGTGGCAAAATTGAGGTGGCTAAAATGGTCACTATCCCAGTTTTCTTCCTGGCTTTTCTCCCAGCAGTTGCTACCCTTTCCCCATTCCCAAGAAGGACTACTAAGTATATATGGTCAGCTTCTGGTCTCCAATTGCAATCTAGTAACTTAAACTGAAGTAATTTCAGAAAATTCATGACAGAGAAGCTATTATTTTTTTAATGGTTTTGCAGCAAAGAGATAAACCAACTTTACTGATGTGGAATTGCTGCTTGGAACACATATTTTTTATGTGGAAGAAATACATGCAGGAATAATATTTTGAAAAGTTAAAGTGTATTTGGTAATTTTAAAAAGAGCTGCTCTGCAGTCGGAACAGGTGTACTCAGGCAGAGAATAAATGTGGTGAAAGATTACCTAAAAGACAGAAGTGTGAGTTTTACTTCCAGCTGAGCAAATGAAGAAGGGATATAATCCTGTTTTAGATATAGGATATTGTGGAAAAAGGTCATTGAGAAGACACTACATAGACTGTTACATACAACTTGGTTTTCCCAAGGAGACTAGAGGGAGGAAGAATTCATTATTCAGTAAGAGAAGGAAAGTAATATTAGGATCTCCAGAGATACTTCTGGAGAAGGCACCAGTGTAAGTTCTACTTCATATGAACGACTTCAATCCTTGTCACCTTCTAGGCACCCCAGCAGGCCACACTACATCACAAACCTGCAGTCTGAGCCCTCCTTCTGAGCTGCTTCCCTTCAGATACCCAAATTTGTCCAACTTTTGCAGTTATCATTAAGACCTCTTGGGATAAGCAAGGAGACAAAGGAACCACAGCCAAGGGCTGGCACTACACCTGAGAGCTATCAAATGTTCCCATCTGCAGTTTAGGACGTGCCAATACTTGTTCCTATGAAAATAAACTGTGGGTTATATTTAGGTATGTCTGCATTTAGGAGATGTAGCACAGTAGTTGTTTCCAAGCAATTTTGTTGGGAGGCATTAGCATGAGAGCCAGCCACACAGCTGTGGGTACTGGGCTGCTCTGCCTGCTGTACCTGGGTGCTGTGGTCAGTCATTCTTAGACAGCTGAAGGAAGCACAGCTGTTACACTCAGGCACGGGAACCCCTCTCCTTGCTTCAGACACTAATTTCCAGAGAGATTTAGGTGAGGGCCTTTACATTCTGTTCTGCGTTCCCACATACATGTTCCACAGGGAAGAGGTATAAATGTTCCCTGCAACTGTGATTACACCCCTATTACAGTGTTACACCCATGCCTTGCTTGCCCTCAGTGACATCATCTTTCATCTGAGTTTCAAATGTAATAACACTTGTGTGATCTAACCAGCCAGCACAGTTTAGCAACTTTTACCACTTAGCTAAGGAATTTTAAAGTGAGATCTACCAAACTACAAACTTGTTGCAGCTCAGCAGAGCAAGCCTCTGCCTCCATAATACTAATGTGTCTGCTGCTACTACTGTTGAGGCTCCTAAGTATCCTGAGGTCACATAAGGCCTTTTAAATTCAGGATATGAGTGACCATCTATAGGGAGCAGAACAAATAGGGTAGGGCAACAGATGACTGTCCCCATAGACTCAGCTTCCTGGAATGTTGTACACTCCTCCCTGTACCCTTGGTTAAGGGTTGAGGCACCTGTTGTGTCGTCCCTTCTTCATTGCCATGGCATGTAATTTGACAATTGAAAATCTATAGTCTGAAACCTGGGTATGTCCATAGTTAGGAGGCACTGGGAAAGAAATCCTTCCTGGGAAGGAAAAAAAAAAAAATAAAGAAAATGCAGAGGGCCAAAACCTTTCTGAGAACAGCTAATGGTGAAAAAAATGTGGACTTTTTTTCTTTATTATTTGTACGTTTATTAGCTCAATGCATTTTTATATTTTTCACACACAATGAAAAGGTCCTCAGTTGGATATCAAAGAAAATAGATATTTATATCTCAGAGTAATTTGGTCTTCTAAAACTAATCCAGGCCACTTTAAAACACTGTGTTCTTGACCATCCTGGCATGGTTTGAATGTCATCATCAATAGGAGATTGAAGACACATCAGGCTCTTAGAAAAACTGTCCCCAAAAGGTGTACAGTATTAACAAAGCTACATCAGCTATGGCTGCCTGAAGAAATTGTCTCCTCCTGAACTGAGAGTGCCTTGCTTTGACCTGCATTTTGTAGTGAAGTCCACCAAGGAAGGGTGACACCATGGTGTCATTTCATAGCAGGCTCTCCATCAGCACAGAATCCTGGCTGCTCAGACTGGTAAGCAGCTCACATGGAGTGATGCTGAGCAGCTCAGTCTTCCTCCCTGCAACACTGCAGCACTTCTGTGTGTTTTCTGCCCTCCACACTTTTCTGCTTGTGTGACAGTGCTCTCTGTGACTTCTGGTATGCAGGAGGGAGCAATGTGATGAATCTAAATGTCACTTCCCACTCCAGCCAGAAACGTGTTTGGAACCTATATGGGGACAAAGTGTCCTTGGACATGTCACACATGCACAGCTGGTCTGCAATCTGCCATCTTCCTGGTTGTTGACACCCCAGACACTGATATGACACACTTCCAGGTAAATTTGGGTTGGCAGGCTGCTCATTTTTTGGCCTCACAGGTGCTGAGAGTGGCACCCAGGCAAAATGTAGGCTAAGAGCCAGAGCACCATGTAACACGTGAAGTGAACGTGCTCTGCTTAAGTGGTGCTGCCTTCCTGTTATTCCTCAGAGGTGTGAAGGTGAAGCAGGTGCTGGCTCTAGACAAGGCTGTTTGTGCTGTCTTTCTAGAGCAGGAGAATTGCAAGTTAGCATTTGGGAGCTTGCTCTATACATTGTTTTCCTATAGAAGGGAACAAAAAGGTTCTGAAGAGTTGTTCACTCTGTAGGTATTGTGGTGCAGTTCATGTTTTTACAGTACATGCTTTGCAGCTGTGCAGTCCCTGATCTGGTGCCAGAGCAGCAGTGTCTCAGGTCAGTGTGTTGTCCAGATTGCCAGGGGCACTGGAAGGGCTGGCTGGTGCCTTAATTTCCCCCCAATATACAAATGAGGTCAGGAACTTGTCACTTCTGCTGTCGTACAGTTAGGAAGTCATAAATCTGGCTTCAGAGACTTGTGAGACTGTATATATAGATATATGCACACACAGTTTGGGCACATTCAGGAGGAATATATTTCATTTATTTTGTCTGCAAATTGCTTTGGTCCCAGAAAATATTGGCTTACCTAATGAGTGTATTTAAAATAAATCTTGTTCTTTCTGGCACAGTTGTTTGGGTTTTTTTTTCTTTGTTTGTTTGTGATTTTGGTTTGTTTTGTTTGTTTTGTTTTGGGTTTCTTTTTGGTTTTTTGTTTTGTTTTGTTTTTTGGTTTTTTGGTTGGTTTTTTTGGGTTTTTTTTGGTTATTTTTTTTTTGTTTGTTTTGGTTTTTGGTTTTTTTTTTTTTTTTTTTTTTTTTTTTTTTTTTGTTTTTTTTTTTGGGTTTTTTTTTTTTTTTTGCTTTGGAACTAAAAATCCCATCAAGATTTTTTTACTTTGGTTTTGAAATAGGGACTGGAGTAGCAAACTTTAACTTTTGTATGCCGTTGGAGGTGAGTAGTTTTCAACATCTGACATTTAATTGCATAGTTAACAAGACTAGCACAGAAGCCCAGTATTGAGTAGCTAGGAGCAGGGATCAGCAGACAAAGAGCTGTATAGATATGGTAAGTAAAGGGAAACATACTGGATTTTGAGTTTGCTCAAACTGCAACAAGACATGTACAAGGAAATTTAATAGGTGAAATTACTCAAAGCTGTTGAAAAGGGGGGCTGGTCATCAGTAAGGTGAACATCTAAGTAAATCTAATGTTAATTGTCAAAATCTAAGGCATGGTCTTTTTAATAAAAAAAAAAAAAAAAAAAAAAAAAAAAAAAAAAAAAAAAAAAAAAAAAAAAAAAAAAAAAAANAAAAAAAGAAAGAAACTAGAACCAAAACCTAAATGGAGGAAAAATTGCAATCTGTTCTTGTTTTATTAATTCTTTAAAAGAAAACAGGCCTTGGCATGCTTGAGTACGTAGAAAGGCTTTAAAGGGTTATCACTGTCAGCCACATCAGTGGATGAAGACAGGAATTTTCGTTTGCATTTGACACTAATGAAAAAATGGGTTCTTAATCCTCAAGTCTCTTTGAGTTTTGATTTTTATTTTCATTTTACCACATGTGCTTATTGTCCCTATAAGGTGAATGGTCTTACCTTTAATTTCTGATTTTGTTTGTGTCTTTTGGGTTTTTTTTTTCATTTTCCCCTTGGGCAGCAGGCTCATCTAGTTACAGTCCTTTCAAACTTGAGGGACACACAAGCTCTGTTAGGGTAGTATTGGCAACACAAAACCTGTAAGTCTGGGAGAGGTCAGAAGAATACACAGTGTAGTAGTAGAACTTGTTTCTTAAGTTAGTAATATCAGCAGGGATCCAGAGTGGGGAGAAATTAATGGGTATTAAGAGCAGGACAGCCTTGCAATTCTGCTCTCTTTGAATTGCATGCTGGAGATATAAATATAACACTTGAATAAATGAGTAACAGGAAAGTTTTTTTCTGGGCCAATATCCCAACTGTGACAGAGGTTAGTAAATAAAGAGCATAAGAACAATGCCTGATAATCTCATCAAAGTGGTCCTTTTAGATTTTAGGGCTTTGCAGGCCAGAGACTCATTGAGTCAGAGGGGATGTCTTAGGACTGTGCCTTAGGTTTGGGATGAAATAGGGAGCCACAAGTGGATTTTTCTTTTTTGTGTATAGCAGTTGCTTTCTGTAGACAAAACATTTTTCATGTTTTGGGATTGCTTTAGCATTACCAATCAAAAGGTTAAGGAATAGGTGAGTGTGAGTGGTAGGTGGATAAATGAGTGATGGACATGTATACTAAATAAACTGTATCCCTGTCACAGTGGAGAATTTCATTAATATGTGGTTAACTGTCCTCAGTGTGTGCCTGTGTTATAAAATGTTGCTGGAAAATGTGCATGAAATGGAACAAAATGCCCACCAGCAAAGGGAGTGAGTTGAATACCTTTCCATGTAGCTGCAGAGATGAAGATAATACATGTGAAATAGAGGGAATGGCAAGTCATATATAAGTAGAGATAAAAAGGAATCATAGGTCTTCAGGGCCAGGCTGAGACATTCTTATATGAAATATCTGAGCTGAAAGATGCTGTGAAACAATTACTTCACAATTATATTTTTATACTCCATCATTTTTTTTCAGACTTACCCTGCTGGAGTCACTGTGACTAAGGCAGAAAAAGAATACTGGAGTCAATGAGAAAAAGGGTTGCCAGAGTTCATAGAGATATTTCTGAGCCCTTCGCCTTCCAGGATTTTCCCCTGTCTCTGTGTGAGTAATGGCATGTGTATTTGGCCATGATGAGCACAGGAAAATTCTCCATATTGCAATTATATTAATTTCATAGACCCGTGGGTTCTGAACTACGAATGGAGGACTACAGACATAGCCAACAGAAGTGAGGCATAGATTGAAAAGTCATAATGACTGATTTTCAGAGCCACAAAGTTATACCAAAATAAGAGAAATGTCATAACTTGCAACATACCCTAGTGAAAGGAAAATATATTACATGAAAGAAAGAGTGTCCACTCAGAATTGTGCAAGCCTTCAAAAACATGGGAGTACACATGAACACAGCTGGCACAGACATTTTTGTTGTGCATTTGACATATGTTAATAGTTAAAATCAAGCTAGGAGTAATTACTTAATGGAAATAATTTTTTTTTTATATATATCACTAGGGTGTCTGGAATTTAATGTGAAGCAAACACTAGAGACAGAAAATAAAGGGTGAATGGGAGCTAAACACTGGAGACACTAGGATAGACAATAACAGGTCTTCAGTCTAATTGCTGAAAATGTCCTGTGCAGATTCGCCGCTGGTACAGTACTCTGAGAGTCAGAGGTAGCCAGCTTAGAGAAAAACAAAGGTTTCCTTCTGGTCTAAGGTGAACACATAGGCGTGATTTTCCTCATGCTTCGTGGTATTCAACGTAAGAGTTCTTACGTTTATCAGATGGTTCTCAGTACACCGAATGCCTGAAAGCAACCTCAGAACTGAAGAGATACGGTCACCATGGCCATAGCAACGCGGCGCGGCGGCAGGACCGCCACATCCCTGCGCATTGGCACTGACGAACCATCAGGAGAAACCACTGAGAAAAAAGGGGTTTCTGCGTTCTCGCAACGACCTCGGGAAGAAGCAGGGAAAAGCGAA
>VWYO01019116.1:9423-67071 GCA_013400275.1 Rhadina sibilatrix
GTGAGAGCAGGGCCGGTTTGGAGTCCAGGGGCGGCAGGTTGAGGGCCCCGGGGCTGCTGTGAGGCGACCGGCGGGTTCCCAGGCTTCGGCCTGGCTCCGGCAGGGCGGTTGCATCCTTCCCCAAAATGACAGCTCCGAGGCTGCAGGCCGGCCCGGGAGAGGAAAGGGATAGAAAAAAAAAGGCCTTTCTGTCCCGACCCCCACTCCTGTTAAGGGGGTGGTGTGATGGAGGCGGGTAAACGCTTTTCTTTCTCTTTCCGTCTCGTTCCGTTCCGCCTCGGGATCCGATGGGTGGGCCGCCCTAGGGCTGCTGTAGGGCGAGGAGCTGGGCCGGGGTTGCCCCTCCCCGGGGTTGCGGCTGCCGCCACCGCGCCCCAGGGAGAAACCCAAGCCGGCGGCGGGGGTCGAGGGCCAGGACCAGGGTGCCGTGGCGATGCTGTCATATGCCTGCTTTTGTGTGGAAGGAGAAACCTTACGTTGATGTTAATTACTTCCTCAATGGGGACCACCACGAAAATAATACAGCAGACTTCAGTTCACATAGCTTTATTTTGGTGCAAGTCCTGCTGTTGGCATTTTTTATTACTTTATATTTTAAAGGAAATTCCAGATCTAGTCTGTACAGGAGAGTAAAGTTTGTCAGCAGAAACGCTGTATTAGGCAACTGACACATTAAGTTTTTCTCCTGCAAGATCTCCTCTAGGTGTAGAATGTGGGAAGAGTGCTGGACGGAGAACAGTCAGAGAATGCTGACTGGTGGTTTGTGCTCCTTATGAGCTGATCCAGTCAGCCCCCTGTAGAGCATGGCCCATGGGAACTTGTCTGCGTATAGGTTTGTTTGGTTCAGTGATTTGGCATGCAGGCAAACCTTGTGCTGCTTTTCAGCTGATTTAGGCCTTGCCTTGATTGCAAAATATCTGATACAGCCTAAGAGGTGAATATAGGTGGATTTGACCTGTACAAATTGCATCCAGTGGGGCTTAGCTTTAGTTTATTCAGTTGGAAATGGATTTTAAGTAAAATCAGAATACAGTATTTCAAAGAAAAAGTAAGTCCTTGTAACAGACTAGTACAAAATTAGCTGAATTGGTGAATGCTCTCCCTTCCTGCATACTATGTATCTTTTGATCTTGTAAATAAAGCTTTATTTGTTTTTATTGTTTTAAGCATAAGCAAAGAGGTTAATTACTTTGAATTACATGGCTATAAACTTGTTAATTAAATTTGCAAGCTGAACTGATATGCTGCTGTTCCTAAAGCTACTTGAGACCAGCACAATTACAGCAGCATGCAGGAGCAGAAACTTGGGAGTCAAGGGCAGAGGCAGCTGTAGAGTTGAGCTCAAGGGAGAGAAAAAGTCAGTAAACCCAGTTGGTAGGTGGGATGCAAAACATGGCAGGGAGAGGTGACAGGACTGGCCCAACCTCATTCAGCAAGACAGTGCCTGACACGCCAGTGGGAGCCAGGATGCCTTGATCACAGGTAGTACTTTAGTCACTGGGCTGTGCTGTGTGTGTTTGGGCATTACATGTTTTGACTTGCAGATGGAAAAAAGCTTGATGATACTGTCCTTTCATTCTTTTAAGGCTGTAACAATTGAGAAGCTTGTAAAAGAGATGAAAAAAAAAAAAAAAAGGCAGAACCAGCAATGATTCACTCCATTTTGCTTTTAACATTTTGAAGGATTTGCTTTGTGTGTGCATGTCCCGCTCTAATTAAGTCAAAACCTGGGAGGCAGACAATTCTGGGAACAGCTTGAAGGCTGATAGCCTACACAGGGAAAGAGCATTACTCCTCTAGCTTTCTTGTGATGTTGGGCAGGAATCTGGTCTGCTGTAGATCTTGTAAACCTTTAGCAGATGTCTGAAAGCATATGCTCAGAGGAGGAGTTTATCATCTTTGCTCTTCTATGCAACTTCTTGTTTTTCCCTGCATTCAGCTAGAGGAGCGCTGCGTACAAGATTTACTACATGTCATGCTCCAACCCTCAAGGGACTCCACCTTGGGTTACTTAAGTTGTTCTTGGAGAATGTGGGAGATTGATGTCAAACTAGAATAGGATTGCTTTCCATCTCTTGCTTCTTAACTGTAACTTCATGCAACCTTTTAAGATATAGCCCTTTTAGTCTCTGTAGACCTTACTTTGTTCATCTATGTTGAGAGAGCTAAGCAGCACAAGGCCATGTGTTAGGCAGGATGTGGAGCAAGCATGCAGTGGTTTTCTGTCCTGCTGGGTATTGTAGATTTGGCTATGCTTTAATTTGTTTAATATTATGAAGCACTCCTGTATCATGGCCCTATTCATACCGTAGGTAAATGGGTTCCAAGCATGGGAACTTTGTAATGCAGTTTGTTCAAAATACAGGATTTTCTGCTACAGTCATCAGATCTTTCTGGCCAGATTCTTCTCCCTGACACCCAATCCCCAATGTGGCAGAAACTCAGAGCATTAACCTCCACTCCAAGATCATATCCCTTTGGTGAGTGTGAATGGCATTGTCAGAGCTGTACCCCATTTTGTAAAGATGTCTGTGTACTTTCAGTATTTGCAATCCAAGTTGTCCTCATGAAAATAGGGAGCTGCTCTGTCCTTGCAGTGCTGAGCCTCCACACCAGCCCCTTTTTAACTGGGGTCAGATCTTCTCTAAGTTTTTGGTTTGTTTTTTTTTTACATTATGTGTGCTGACTTGATCTCATATATCTTTTAAGGTACTTTCTGTTGCATCTCTTCTGTCATTTTATTTAACAGAACAAAACTGAAATACAAACTGTCATCCCAGATAGACTTGTTACTTGCAGTAGCACCTTTGCTTTTGTAAAAGGGAATTAATTTCAAGCTGTACTAAAGATTATGATAAATGTTTTCCCTAGTTCAGAGAAATACGATACTGGTTTTCTTGTAGTGCAATATTACATTGAGTTGTAAACATATAATTTTATTCATTTTTTATTCCCTCTAGATGATGAAGTAACTAAGGTTTGTTTTTTTTCTGTAGGCTTTGTTTCAGCTGGTAAGTCACCCTGCAAGCCTTTGTGGTAGTGCTAATTTTATTAATGACAGGGCTGACTATCTGCCTAGGCTGGGATATTTTTCTTACGTGGATGATACACATGGTCACACCTTTGTGCACTCCAGCTCATAAAAGTGATTGTCTGAGCATTCAGTTATTGCTTTCCTGGTGATTTGTGGGGGAATGTGGCATGGAAGGTTTGTTTGAAAAAGAGGTTATCTGCTTCACTCAGTACTTCAGAGTTGCTTTGAGATGTCAGATTTATAACCAACTACTAGCTCAGTTTTGAAACTGGCAGCTGTCCAAAGCTGCTTTCCGATTAAGTGGTTATGTTGTATTGGTGATGGTAGAATTGTGTTTAAACCCTTGGAAAACATGGGTGTTACGATTAATTATTTCTGTAATAATGCAGAAATTGCTAAGTGGGCTATGTCTATCCTTAAAGTCTAAAAGCACATGTTAGTATGTCACAGTTAATGTAATGTATATGGTTTGTGGTTTTTAAGGGGGGAACAGGCTTATAGGAATACTGGCAGTGATCTCCACAGGGCTCTTAATTTCTTTGTATGGTAACAGGGGCCCTTGTTTCTGTTTTTTACCTTTAAGAATCATGTATTGACTTTAATGCCATTTTATGACTTCTCTGTAGATAATTCCTGGGCAAATGCAAAGTGACTTTGAAAGAAACATTCCGATAACACCTGATAAATGTTGCTTCATTTCCCATGAAGCCCAAGTGGGACATATGATGCAGCTGAGGTGATGTATCCCAAGCTGTGATATTTGTACTGTTTGAGTTTACATTGAGGTGGAGTGTATAGGATCTGTGATCACTGACAGAAGTTATGCTTTGCTTAGTTGACTTACATATGTAGTAGTTAATTGGATATGTTATATTTCATCCAGGCTGGTTTCACCTTTTGTTATGCTACATGTTAATAATGTAAAATTTAACTATGCATCTTCAGAAGAGAAGGAGAAATCATTCCCTTTCCTGTCTATCACATGTAATGCTGTGTGCCTTGTAGACAGACATTGTAAACTGCTTGCTGAAGTAGCAGTGATTTTCCCCACTGAATTTATCAAAGCATTTTGCCACTTTGTACTGCTGTGCTCATTTTGTGTGTAAGAACGTGAGGGCAAGGAGGGAAGAAACTGCTAGGCTAAAGTTACCTAGGAAACCCATGACAGACTGGAATTAGACCCTCTGTGCTCACAAATCAATGCTGGATTGATCAAGTTTAATCATGGTAAATAATGATACTCAATTGCAGTACCTCTAAGGCCTCAGGTGCAGCTCTGCAGCCTCTTCTTGATAAGTATTCAGGTGATATATTGATTCCTACTGAAAGGAAAGGACATTAATGTCATTTGAGATTACCTCTAACTTTGCAGCACTGTTAAAATCAAAGGGTTTAATGCATAAAATAAATGTTTCTTTAAATAGACCAGCTTAGGTGAAATTTAATTCTGGTTATACAGATGTAAATCTAGAGTAGGAAAAGTACAAATGCAAATTGAATTTAGGAAACTGATACCAATTTTACACATACTAATAGAAAATGGTTATACTTACGTGAATCTGTCTTTGGGGCTTGATGGTGATTGTTACTTGGACTTCAACACCTGCCACACTTGAAACGTTAGAACACAATTGCTGTCTGTACTGTCAAATCAGACTTAAAACTGTGGGTGGGGTAAGCAAAATATTCCTGAGTAAATTAAACCTCTTATATTTTGATAAATCACAGTTGCTTTATATGAAAAATAGAGCACCCCTGATATTAATCTAATGTTTGCAGTGATATAGTCACCTAGTATCGTGTTTTGGGAAAGCTACTTTTCTCACACATCCTTATTTAGGAAAAAACCAAAATGTGAAAAATTAAACTTTCCAGTTCTTTCTGATGTACTAGAAATAGTGACCTGTAATGCTTTGTGTTACTCAATTAATTTTCTTTCCATGTTCCTTGAACTGTCTTTCTTAAAAATAATAAATAATATTCTTGAAGTTATTATTTTATGAAATTGCTGGATGTTCTTCTTGGCCTTTTTTCTGATAAAATTAACTGTACATTATGTATTAGAGCATCCATAAATATTTGGGTGAATAGTAAGGACCTTCAGGTGGAATTATTTAAAAAACCCCATGTTTCTGCAAAGTGGTTTTTCCTGAACTGCTGTAGTCTCGGTTGAGAGCTGGGTCTTGGGGAAAAGTCATGTTTTACTTCTGATCTGTGGTGATTGTCTCTGTCTTGGCCCAAAATGAGGACTGTCCCTAACCTCCAACAAACATTAGATAATTTGTTTCTAAGTTTCTCCATTAAGTTTAACCTGAGGTTTCAATGTTTGGCAGCAGTAGTGCAATTTGCTACCTGTTTTTTTTCCCTGGAAGTGTGGTAGCACTGAGTGTTATTAACGTAACATTTAACTGTGCATCTTCAGAAGGGAAGGAGGAATCATTCCCTTTCCTGTCTATATCATGTAGTGCTGTGGACCTTGTAAACAGACACTGTGGTTTTACTTTACTTTACTTTACTTTTTACTTTATCCCCTCCTGTGGAGGGAGTATAGTAAAACCACACTGTGGAACCAAGCCAGATTTTCTTTGGTATTTTTCTTGAATTAGGTCAGTACCCCAGTTTCAGTCACAGGTGTGTTGTACGTGGTGTGCAGGTACCACCTCACCTAGAGTGTGTTAAAGCAGCAGCAATCAAAAAATGAGAGGAGCATCTTTGGCTAGTCTTTCTGCTGAGCTTGGCAGTGAAGCTGCTGCCTGAGCAGCTGCACAGTGAGTGGGGTCCGTCTGGCCTGGCTGCTGGGAATTAGCAGTTCTGGGGATGCTGGAGTGGCAACGTTATTGACAGGCTAGTGGCTTTGGTTGAGGTCTGTCCTGGGATGTAGTCTCTCTTGCAACATTTCTTGTGTTTACTCAAATAAATTGTTCATTAGAGCCTTGCATTTGGCGTCTTTCAATGTGCAGTCCCAGATGAGGATACCTGGGAGCTGCAGGTGGGATGGTGGGTGTTGTCTAGCTGCTCAGAGAACAGGGGCGGACCATCTTTGCATAAGAAACACTAGACCAAATGCTGCACGCTTATAGCTTCTCTGCACAGGTGCTGCAAGGGAAGATTCCTTCCAAGCAGTGTTGCTGAGGGCTGGAGTGAACTCAGAGGGCTTCACAGTGGGGGACACCTCTGTGTTCCCACACCCCTGACGTGGAAGTTTGTGCAGACCCTAATGTGGCAGTTTCCTTCCTGGAAAGTCTCAAACCTACAGTCACTGGTGTTTTGTCACACGGGCTGTTGTGGTTTCCTAATTTCAAATCTTGATTCATCCTTTCAAAATCTATGAGAACATGCTTCCTAGTTTCAGGGGTATTAATACCCAATTTACTACTTTGAATTAGGACCATATTTCTTCTAGTCTGCAAGAGAATCCTAATGATTTGGAAAATTGCCTGATTTTATTAGGAGGGGGCAGGAGGGTGGGAACAGCAGTTCTCAAGTCTATGCACTACCCCCAGACTTAATAGGTTCACCATTTCCTCTTTCACTGTATGGTATGTGAGCTTGTGACTAATCTGTAGCAGCTTTGGGCCTTAAGATGACTTCCAGAGGGTGATGCATACTCCAGGCATTCATTTGCTTTCTTTCTCTGCTTTTGGCAGACTGCAGAGAATTGTTTGTTCAGATTTGGTAACCCAGCAACAGAGGAATATACTGTGGGTTTGAAATACGATCTACAAAACCTCAGCAAAGGGAAATGACATAGATCAACTTTGCCATCCAAATGAATGGAGGAGCCTCCATTTCAGAGAAGAGCTGTAGTTTTAGGTATAATAGCTGCAAACTGTAGGGTTTTTTTCTTAGTTTCCCCATTCTCCAGCTCATCTTCCTTCTTTCTACCTCCTACTTTCCTCACCCTCCTCCCTTCTCAGCTGTCTTCACTGATCTGGCTGAAATACATACCAGGCAGCGGATATCAGGCTCACCTCACTTTGGAGTAGGGACTTGCCTGAGGAGTCTGCTGAAAGGTGTGGTCTGTCTTGCCCACAAACAGACAGTTTTGCCACTGGGACTCTGGGCAAGCAGGGACATGGGGCTAATTTTGTGTGTTTGGCCACAGCATAGTTGAAGCTCATTATGGGAATGGATATGGATTCTCTGCAGTTCTGTGTCTATGTTCAGGAAGCAGCTGTGCCATATGAGGACCTATACAGCTCTTACTGAAACAAGTGGTGTGTCTGGTGGATTGCTGGGTTGTGCTGGATAACCCAGACTCTGCGGCATGCTGCAGTCCTTGGTCTCCTTATATTTTTTTTTCCACCCCTTAGTCGTTGCCAATGTGCAGTGTGGAGCTTGGGAAGCTCCCAGCATGGTGCAAAGTGCTGTGCTGTAGGCAGTGAGATAGTATTTAGTAAGTTCATTAGGAAGTCCTTCTGTGTGTTCAGTGTCAGTGCTGGATGGAACTGGGCCTGTAGTTCAGCTCTGGCTCCAAGGCAGAAAAATATACTGACCTAATGCCATAACTGGCATGTAACATGCCCAAACCAAACAAGATTCATTGCTTCCTGTGCACAGTTTGTTGCATCTGATTTTAGTCTCCAAGGTCAGAACCCACTGTATTTTCTGATGATGAAGGATGATTGTTTGGAGCTTATTCTATTGTATGAATGGGTAACTGTAAACCAGAAGGCATTTTCTCACATCTTTCTGCACAAGGCTGTATGTGTTTTGAGGGAGAAATTTGGTTGCGATGCTCAGAGTGGCTGAGTAGCGTGACACATTGTCTGTAGTACACTCAGCCCTCTAGCTCTTGGAAGCTGTGGGTGAAACTTCTCAAAACTGTGATATGAGAAAGGAAATGGACAGAATTCATTTTCAAGCAGTCAGTATATAGTTATTTAGTGGTTTTCTATGATGTCATTTGGAAAGAGCATTTGGCCTTTGAAATAGAAATTGGTTATTTTTGGATGAGTGTAACTGTCCCCAGCGGGTCACCAGCAGTAACAAGTGTGTCATGTAGCATGTGCCCTCAGCTTTGGTGCATCCTTTCAAACGAAGGAAGGTCATCTTGCCAAAACATACTTCCCTACTAAGTTTAGGTCTCCGATTCAGCAGAAATCATTCAGCAGCGGTCCCGATTCAAATTTTTCTCTGGCTCACTTTAATACAGTAGCTTTATAAGACTTGTATCCATGTGAGTAAAAGCTTCTGTCTAACTTGTATCTTGGTTCACTGTGTTCAACAGCTGTGCAAAGCAATTCCACTTGGCTCCCTTTTGGGGATGCTTTCAGAAACTGTATGGTTTTAACCAAGAAATGGCTAGCCAGCTTCACATGAAAGTTTGTTGTTGCGGATAGATAAGTCAAGTCTGACAGTGGTGGAGAGCTGATGGTGGTCTTATACCAGACTTGCCTGTTAAATAGCTTGGTGTTTATCTTCTCTTAGCTCAAGATGGTTTAGTGGGGCAAGCATGCTAGGTGCTATGATGGTGAGCAGCAGAGATGGGAAGGTGCAGCACATAGCTGACTTAGAAACTGAGAGACTGTATTTGTTTGAAAAATCTGTTTGAAAAAATCTGTTTGAACAAGAATTACATTTTCCTGGGTGCCAATCTGAGTGAGAGTGAGATTCAGGTTGCAGTGGTTGGCATGGTAGAAAAGGGTTCAGGATGTGCTGATGAGGAGCATCTGCTGGTAGGAGGGCTCATATGGATATGCTAGACACTTCTGTCTCTTGGTGCAGTTTACAGCGTTGAGTATAGCTTCCACCTGAAGCTCTGTCAGGTTACGTTTCAGACACATTTGGCTCAGACACAAAATGCAAAATATAAGACATTTTTGCAATTTTCTTCTTTTAGGGGTTATTAATTCCTCCTTTTTTTGCATGTATGTTCTCTTCTAATTGGGTCCAGTTCAGGAAGCTACTTAAAGGTGGGCTGAAGCCAAAATATCCAAACTATTGCCTGGGAAACAAGACCACTTGCATTTAATGGCTAAATTAGGGCAGTGTTTGGGGAGTAGGATTGTTTTAAAACATTTCCCCGTCCCCCAACTGGATACAACACTCTTGTTCTAAGATTGTTCAGTAATCGTAGAAATATTTTAGGAGCAGATTTGAGTCACTTGGAACAAGTGTGTGGAGTTGTTCAGCTCTAGCTGTGGAGTTGTTCAGCTCTAGCCTCCAGTATTATTTGTGTTGCTACAGAGCAATCCGTAAAAACTAAAGACTGAGTCCTAGCATGTACATGAGCAACCACAAACACACAAAAAATGTGCCGTGTGTAATTATTTTCTATCCTTTGTCTATAGGTTATATGTGGCCTTCATCTTGGGAGTCACTGAAATCACAACTGGACAATGTCCTGAGCACATGTTTGGTGGTGACCCTGCTTTAAGCAGGAAGGTTAATTGTAAAGAGTAAATGACCTCCAGAGCCCCCTTCCAGTCTTCAGCATCAACAGTGCTACAGTTCGTTACTTTGTTGCTCACATTTGTATGTTTTTACATACCATGCTTCAAAATATGCCCCATAGTTTAAGTTCTAAAGTTTGAACTAATTTTTATTGTTCAATCCCTTCGGCTCTATTTAGTCAGTGAATACACACTGAAGGATTGAATACCTGGAACTACATTTTACTAAGTGGAGCATGTGAGATATATTAGTTGTTTGTCTGGACTTCAGGAGGGCTGAAGGACACTTCACTTGCAGTATTACCCCTTAGGAAAGGAATGCAGAGGAGAGTTAATCGTCTGTTGTTGTCAGGCATTTCATGGGCTTTATGGTTTTATTCCTGCATGTAGGCTTTTGCAGTGATCCTACTAATCACTCTGATGTTTGGCAATTTTGAAGCCCTCATCTCACCCCTGCATGTATTCTGCATAATTCACTTCTCTATACTTGTAAACTGCTGATGTAACTCCTGAAACAACGTGAATGAATTGTGGTTACCTTTAACTACTGTCAGGTTCTGGGGTGCGAAAAATCCTCTATTCCAGGATTAATTTTCACTCATGTGAGCCATTACACTTCTGTCCTCCTGGGTTCACAGTGGAGGTAAGTAGTGAATTGGAGGGAAACTGTAGCTAGGACTCTTCATGGTTTGACTGAGGCTTAAGTAGGTATCTTGTGACCTCTCCTTTCTGAAATCTGGGGGGTTTCAGGAAGTAGAGAGGGCCGCTGAGGGTTGGGTTGTAGGCTTTTTTGTCAAGGTTGCTGGGATAGTGGACTTGAGCATTGTCTGTCCTGGAAGTTTGGAGGAAAACATTCCCTTTGAAATATTCTGTTTTCCAGGCTCACAGGGAAAGGGAGAGCACAGATTTCCTGGCAGTGTCATGTTTCAGATAGCTCTTCCACCTGAGCACTTAATAAATCAGCTTATTCTTATCCTCTCTGTAGAAGAGACAAGGAGAAATACCTACTCATTTCACTTGGGAAACAGGTAGAAACTAAACGAGTACAGTAAAGGAATTTGGTGTGAGAGAGCTGCTAGTACATGCAGGCACACACACACACACACACACACACACACACACATAACTGGTTTGTAGCTGGTTGTTTTATGTGGCCAAGTGCCCTAAAATATAAATGCCTTATTGGGACTGAAGCAAATGGACCCTTTTAATATGACACAAAGCCTGTTAACATTAAAATTGCTCTGATGTTCCCTTTGACCTCCCTATTGTTAGGGTTTCTGAGGAGCATAGTAAGGCATTCATTCCTTTCATGCTCTGCGGTATGAGGGACTACAGCTGGGGAACATCTTGGAATCTGGCCCATCCAGGGAGGCTTTTGGGGTTGGCGAAGCCCCTGTGAGGCATCTCTTTGCTTTTAAGGTTCTTGGCTCTGGGAATTGTGAGAACTGGCCTCAAAGAGCGTTTATCAGCCCTGTCGTCTGCTGCTCTCAATGGGGCTGTGTATGCTCTTTTTCCTCACAAGAGGTCTAAAAGAGCATTAAAGGTTGACACGATATTTTTGTATGTGCCTTATGAGAAATGTATTTTCTTGTTTTATTATCATTGTTCTCTGTGGCAAGGGTTATCTCCATAGAAAAGCATTTAATTTGATGAAAGTATTTTTCTTGCCCTTGGCTCCATTTGTTGCCTGGTACCATGCAGTGCTAGTCACGTGTTAGCTTTGTCTTACTGCACATAACATTAGGCTTTGTATGAAGAATGTGGCCTTAATCTTCAGTCAGCACTGCTGTACAAGGGAACAGAGCCTCCACGAGACATGGAGTTCATGAAGATCCAAGTTTTGTTCTGTTGCCTCTTGGTTCAATGAGGCTCTAAAGCTAGATTTTACTTCTAAAGAATTCCAGAGCTATCAGGAACAGCCCAGTACTTGGTGTCTGTGTACCCAGGAATGCTCTCCAGTGCTCAGACTTGGATTTTTAAGCTCTTAAATTGTTTAACTTCTCTTCTTGTGTTTTAAGATCTGTCTTAATGCTGCCTTTGGAACTGGTGCTGCAGCAGAGTGTAGTTGTAGTGTTTTCCTATTGGATTACTGATCTTGTGTCTTGAAATTTCAGGTCTGTAGATAATGGGTATATGTCTGTTTCTCTTTCTTTTTGCAGAGCAGAAGACTGCAGTAATAATGGAAAAGTTATGTTTGAGGAATTTGAATAACATCTGTGGGAATGGCTAGAGCTCCTCTTACTCAATTTCTTTAGTTTTTTTTTCTTTAATTTTGTGGTCTTCATGTGCATAAAACTAGTGTCTGTTTATAATGCAACAGATCAACTTGCTGAAATTCAAGATCTAAATATGAAATGAACTCCTGGAGAGACAGAGAATTCTTCCTTGTAGTCTTAAAAAGTAAAACTGGTCTGCTTCAGTGTGTCAATGAGTACAAGATGCGACTCTTAGTTCTGTGTTGGGATGGTAATTTTATTTTGAATTCATTGTGCTTTAGACATCAGTCCTGTGTAGATGTTTCATTTGAAGAATGAGCGGCAAGAGTAGCGGTGACAGTGAATGCAAAGAAGTGTAATAGTGTCCAAGGATAACTAAACTAACTAACTCTGAAGTCTTTCCTAAGGTGTTTTTGAGTGCAATACCAGGCTACTTGGTGTTAAACTTTCAAAACTTAAATGTTTAGGAAGGAATGCCCTGAGCAAATGACACAATTACTGGTCAGGTTTTCTCCCAGGGTAGGAGACAAACTTCAGTCTTAGGCTAAGAAACTGGAAGCAGTTAGGGCACAAAGAGGATGAAGCTGCCCATTCATATCTGAAGTGGGCAAGCAGCTGCAGGCTCATGTCACTTCTTCCCACTGATACTTCATCCTGCACTTGGTTTTGTTCCTCTTCCTTGGTTTCCTGCTGAATTCCATTGCAGTCGCTGTTCATCCTGCTGCCACTGTTACCCTGTGCTGCTATTTTGACTGTCATCTCTTATCTTTTCCCTTGGACACATGTTCTTTGCCTCCTCCTTAGAAGATTTGCTTTCTCCCTTGACTCTAGTACTTCTTATGGCTTATCGTCTAATCAGTCTTTTTCTGACAGTTTTCTTCTCCAGCTCCCAGCCTCCTTACCTCAGAGTTCTTTCTCCCCTCACTGGTAAGCTGAGATGGCTCAGCCAGCTGGACAGTGGCTTTGTCCTTCAGGACTGAGGCTGTCAGAAATGTCAGGTGCTGCCAGGCATGGGTAGGAAGTGGAAAGGAAAGGGGTTAAACCTTGGTTCAAGGCCTTGTCTATGCACAGAAATTATTACTTTTCATTGAACTTCTAAAAATAAAGCTGGCTTGAGTTAAACTGCAGTAGGCTTTGGGATGTCCTATGCCAGCCTAAACTTGGATTAATCCAGTGCAGATGTAAAACAGGTATTACTGCTGCAGCAAAATCTGTTTGAACAAGAATTATATTTTCCTGGATGCCGATCTGGAAGAACATTTAGCTTTGCTCCAAATTAGAAGACATTTGTAACAGGCTCCTGAGTGGCAATGGGCTACTGGGAACCCTTGGCAGGGATCTGGCAACCTTCCACCTGAGGCATGTTGTACATCTGCTTTAACAGAGTTCTTGGTGCCAGAAAATACAACATGACACCTCTCTTGCCCTGTCGCCAGAGAATGGCAGAGCTGAGGTCAGTGGGGAGCTTTGTCTGCTGACTGGGCCACCCTGATACCAGAAGGCAGGAAGTGGGCATATCCCCACTACTGGATCTTTGCCCAAACCAGCTGGGTCCCACTGGGCAGAGCTCTGGGTGGTACTGGCAGCTGAGCCCTTCTGAAGGCTTCGGCTCCTCAATGCACTCTGTCAGCCCCACATGCCCTACCCAGTCTGAAAATGCCAATGAATGAGGGGTTGTCTCTGCAGTTGTGATGCAGCTGTGTGCACCCTGCATTCCACCCCATCAATCCAATGGCCTTGAGCAGCTGACTGGGGACAGCGTGGGCTGGCTTTCTGCTGCTGGCCTGGGAGCTGTCACTGACCGCTTGGAAGCTTTGCAGGATAAAGGCTTTTCATTGCTGCCAGTGTCTGCCAACTCCTATTGCAATTAAAGGGTAATCTTTTCTAAATGGTGCTAAATTAAGGCTTAATCCTTCCCTCATGCCACATAAGAGGATGAATTCCTGGTTTTCTGAAAACAGCTTATTGTTTGGGCCACTGTCCAACCGACCCTTACAACAATGGTCCTGGACGGTTTGTCTGTGGAGAGGACTCACACTTTTTGATCAGTCACCACCTCTGTGAGGTGTATGAAGAAGTAGAGGAGTTATTTACTACTTCCTTGTATGGCTCATACCATATGAAACTTGGGAGGAGGTTTCCTGTTGCTGAAGTTCTTACCCTGGATGCTGTGGTGATGGGAGATGACTTTGCCTGTGACTGTGTGTGCCGGGTCCATGCTGTTGGCTGTCCACTCACTAGCCACCAGCCATGCGCTGTGTAAGTGTTGCGTCAAGGCAAACAGTCCTGGCAGCATGGGTTGGTTTGTTTTAATCAAGGCAGCTGTGTGCATAAAGCTGTAGTTTAAATTATTGTTGTTACATAAGGCTACTGTCACAACATAAATCAACAAGATGGGAGAGGGTAATTTTTCACTGCTCTTGGAATTGCTGATCTGGATTAATAAACAACAAATTTCACCTTTGGGGACAGGAGAAGACTGCCTTTTGAGCCTTTTTTAAGACCAGGCTTTTATGTCTCTCCTTAGGTGAACTACTGTGTCTGTAGAGCAGGATGCAGTCAAAATGTTTATTTACTCATAAATATGTGGATTTGTTTAAAGAAAATGCAGTCAAATGGGATGGAGGGAGGGAGCAGTAATGGGGACACAAGTTTGTGGGCAGCTCATCAGTGAAGCTTATCCAGAAGCTTGCTTTGATTCCATGTTTTTACACAAATTCCTTGATGGGAAAAAAGCAATCTGGAGAATTTCAGTGGGATATTTCTAGCAATAGGATCTGAAATATACTATTACATAAAATCCTCTTAAAATCCTTATTATGTAAGACTTTTTTTCCATCCTGTTCACTTATGATTCTATGTAGCAGTGTCTGTAGCACTACTACAAAGATCAGACCTGGTGTGGGCCTTCTTGATCTGTCTGCTGCTCAGGAGTAGATGGCTCCTTAATAGTCTGGTCCTCACCCAACTGCGGGAGTGAGTGGTTCTGGTGGATCCTAGCAGAGGGGTTCACACGTATCCCCTCCTCAGGGTGTGACCTTAGGCAACTGAACCTTCACAGAGGTGTTTAAATTATTATTAGGGGCAACAAAACCTGTGTTGTGTTTCTACTGAACATGAGGTCAGAACTTAAGATGTATTTATTTAAGATGCGTTTTCAGTTAGCAGCTACATGAAGGGCCGCTGGCTGGAGGATGGTGACAGGCATGAATGAATATGTGACAGACATTCCCCCATCTAAGAAAACAAAAACACAGGCAGAACAGAGGAGCTGGCCGAACAGCTGTTGTGGTGACATGTGGCATTTGAATTAATGCTTGGAACAGTTAAAGAGTGATGGTCCCTTACATGTCCAAAATTCCAAAGGAAGTTTCCTGTATATATTTTTTAAAAGATGATAATGACATTGATTTCTTTTCAGTGGATCTGGCAGTGCGAGCACTGCTCCGGAATGTAAACATTCCTCCCACTTCCTGCTGCTCAGCTCTGCTTTGCTACAGTGTCCTGCCCTGCTGAAATCGAGGGTGTGATGAAGTTATGAGCACAAAATAAGATTAGGTCCGTTATTTGGAAGAAAAATGCTTCCTTTTAATGCTTGAGTAATACTTTATTGTCTCTTCGTTAGTACTCCTTATAAAAAGAGAGTCTGAACTTAGCCCTTACCTCTGTGTGTGCAGTTCTGGCTTGTGGTGTTGCAATTTGGGATCTGCTATTTGTGGTCAGGATTTTGTTTCTCATGATGGCTGTATTTATTGCCTACCATACAAACCATATAGTTCTGTACACCTTTACACGGGGTGTGAAATCATACGGGACCTGCATCAGTAGCACCTCATTTCTGGATTTGCAGTTGGAAACAAATAACCATGGAGATTCTTGTCTGCTGAAATGATGAAGAACATGTAATTATTTTTATATTTGTCTGGAGGGGGGAGAAAATCAGTTCCCTTTTTGTACCTACAAAGTCTCAATATAATTAGTGAGAAATTAATTCTTTAATGAAATACAAGATGTATTTATGGTTTGACTTAGCTGTGTAAAACTATTTTAGGAGCTCTGTGATCTGATTTCAGTCTCCCAAAATTCACAGACTTGATTTGCTGCCTTTTAATTCTAAATGTCCAAGGCCTTAGGATAAAATAACAATGTAGATTATTCAATTTCTTGTCTTTGACAATCTTGAACAGATTTCCTGTCTAATGGTTTTGGCAGTTTCTCACTATGTGTGAATCCATCATGCTGTTTCAACTCTTTGTTGTTTCGCACTGGATCCTCTGAAGCACTGTTGTCTTTCAGGTTTCAGACCTTGGCCTTGGACTCCCAAGACAGAGGTCTTTCAAGACATCCTTTGGAACTTGTAATGATACATATTTTTGTGAATTTCTAATTGTAGTTAACTGCTCTTTGCGTGTAATTAATGTTTGCTGAGCAATTTTCTGAAGAGTTTGGTAATTATGTCTTTCCTATGTTGACTCCTATGAGTTCTGATGCATCTTTTAACTTTGAAGATTTTTTAAAATGTTTTTCTTCTCTGACAAGGTGTTTTACAGTTCAGCCAATAATTTAAAAATCTATACAATCTCTCTTTGTAGTCTTCTAATTCATAAAAAAAGACCACCCTTTGCCACATCCAATAATAATCAGGCTCTTGTCCTGTTATTATTCAGTTGTTTATTTTAACCAATTTTGCTCTCTTTTCAGTAGCCAGCAATTATGTTTGATTAATTTGAAATCTGAGGATAGCTTTTTCTTGACCCTTTGCTGTTGCTTGCTTGTTGCTGCATTTCTGGCAAGGACAGAACATTGTGGGCTTTGTTTGGGTGTTTTCTGAAGCCCCATTTTGATTTTTGATGGGGATTTTTTTGACTTTTATTTTTCTATTTTTAAGGAATGTTTCTATGAAAATTTTCTGAAGTCAGGAGCAGACTGTGTTCCCAGGCTATTTTTGAGTTTCTCAGATTGCATCTAATTTAGAGAATTCCCAAGTTTGTCTTGGTTTCAGACATTATGTTGTGCCGAGGTAAGGTCTCCTGTTGCAATTAGCAGCTCTGTCTTGCAAGCAATGAGACTTGTTGACTTTGCATGGTACCATCAGGCCTTAACTTTTGAGATTGTGGGTTTGCTCATAAGGAAGAAAACAAAACTGAACTTAAATCATGACAAATATTTGAATGTTTGGAGAGAAGAGGCACTTGATTTGCAGCTGATAGTGTCATGGTGATGTAGGACCTCTCAGATAGCCACAGAGCAGTGACACAGGATAACCTGCAGTCTCTTTAGGTGAGCTGGATGCAGCTAGAATGGGCTTGAACAAAGGGGCAGGATCCGTAACATCTTCAGCATGTAGGTGACGGTGTGCAGGTGTCTCTGCTCTGCTGTCCATTCTAGCCAAAACTCTTGCTCTTGCCAGCAAAGACAGTGCCTGTTACTGTTCTGTTTTGACAGCCATTCTGCTTCAAAATGGGCAGTGACTGCTGTAATCCTGACAGGGCTCTGTAAAAATAGCTGCTGGTATGCTTGTGCTGTCATGTGTTGAGGGGCTTTCTCCCTTCCTGTGCAGTGCTGCTGGGACCCCTCCAGGGATGGGGCCCTAAGGGAAGCCTCTGCTTCCTGTTTGCCAGTGTTTAAGTCATGCACCAGGGCTTCACTTCCTCCTGTATTTTGTAGCTCTCTCTTTCCTAATCCTCCCCTTTACTCCAGAAAACATCTCATGGAGCTGAGCAGACGGAAATGCACTTGTCCTCCCTTTTTGAAGCGATGGCAAAACCCTGTCCTTGAATTGTTTCTGACACTGACACCACTAGCAGACAGACAGCTGAGGGTGCTGGGCAGTACCTCACCAGCCACATTGAGTATTGATTGAGCTGTGTGCTCCAGATTAGCTGGTGCACACCAGTGATTTGGCCATGTGGCTGTTGCAGCTGGCAGTTGCGCTCTACAGGGTGTTTGTAGAAATTGCATTATGAGAAGAAGGCTGGATTTTGTCCCTCTCCCTTCTTACTTTTTAACCCAAACTTTAAAACAGAGGTTCAAATATGTCTAATGTTTATTTTTTAAAGCAATACATGACCATGATGGGCAATGGTAAGTGAACATGCTATAGTATAATGTGAAGCCTACATGTAGGCTGCAAGCAGAACACATTAGAGGGAATTGAGAGGCTCCTCTGGAGTTTGTTTGAATACTGTGCTAGTAGGACACAAAAGATTATGCAGTTGTCTTTAGGTTAAACTCTCTGGACCTTTGCTTAGGTTCTGGGGGGGGGGGGAAATAAATTTGTTATTCAGGTGTTATGAGTTCTCAGTGAAAGGGCACTTAGACAACAAGAAAATGTCTGCTTTTTCCATGCAGAACTAGCTACCAATGGTACATTTGATGAAATGCCTTGTGCAGTTGTGTGTGTGCATGTGTGAGAGTGATTGAAGACCCCTAAAACCAGAAAGTCTAACTGCTAGTTTTGGTTTCTGTAAAGGTACGTGAACAACAGAGCTCACATGAGCACAGGTAACTTTGACATATGCAGGAAGTGATTCCACACTTAGCATTAGTCTCCTTTAATACTTCAGTGATTAAAAATCTGGTTAGGTATTTTAAATAATTAGTCTGAGATTTTAAAGATTTATTTTATTTTTCCCCAAAGTGCCTCCTGTCCTGGTTCATTCTGCTACCAACAACTAGTAGGGATTTATAGGTACTGGGCTGTGTTTATGCAGCCATATTTCTGACTCCTTGTAGAGCAGGGTTTGTTCCTGGAAGCCTCTATTATTGTCACGCCAGGGGAAGTCACTGTGCTGGTAAACAAGCAGCAGTGTAATAAACTGTACATTACATATGTTTTCCAGGATGCAATCTACTTCCTTGTTTTATTTCTAGAGTGGGTGTGCCTGCGCAGCAGGCAAGCATTGTTCTTAGGAGGAGTCCTCATGCAATGAGATGCTAATGCTATTAGCTATTGCATTAAAAAAAAAAAAAAAGGAAAACATTTCCTTGAGTATCACTGGAGGATTTCATGCTTGCTGTTATCCATACAGATAAAATATCCTTGGTTGGGGAGCAAAGCCAGTGAAGAGGATGGAAAGTATTTTCTATCACCACTCTGTCTGTGCATGTATGTTTGGTTACCAATAATTAAAGAGTGAGTAGAAGCTGTCTTCTCATCTCTAACCTCTCAGTCTCACTCCCAGTTAAAACAATTATCTTCTCCTAATTTCAATTGCTGGGTTGGGACATAGGAGGTGAGAGAGAGGTTAAACTTAATTTTTTGGGACTGGCTGCTGAACCAGGGAGCAGTTCCTTTGTGCCAACTTAAACTCTTGGTTGAACTTGTAGAAGCCTGCACTTAAACATCGGTTGCTGAAGTGGATTGTGCTCATATGAAGTAAATGATCTTTCTTGTGTGGGAGCAAGGATGTTATATCTTGTGCTTTATTATTATGTTCCTTTTATAGAAAAGTAGTTCATAATATTGCAGCAACTTTTCTCGGTTCTGGAGTTAATCACATTGAGGCACACTTCAGGCTTTTACAGCTGTAGATGGGCAGCCTGATACTCCAAATTTCTACAGTGTCACTTTGTTTCCTTACAGTGTGTTACTTAACAGGCACCTAAGGGTTAAGTGAGCTGTGCTGTAGGGTTGTGCTGCAGTGACACTGTGGAAGGTACAATCCTTCTCCCGTTCACACCACAACATTTTATGGAAGGCAGTCT
Organism: Rhadina sibilatrix; assembly: GCA_013400275.1. Lineage (NCBI taxonomy): Eukaryota > Metazoa > Chordata > Aves > Passeriformes > Phylloscopidae > Rhadina > Rhadina sibilatrix. The sequence continues at coordinate 28,779 of VWYO01019116.1, forward strand.
AGAATTACTTTGTGTGTTAACTGGGCTTTCTCCAAAGAAAGTGTGAACCATTATTTTAAAAAAATGAAAGCCAGATCAAGGACTGATCTCTTTCCTGGAGTGTGCACAAGTCTTTACTGTTGCATGACCTTTTGGAAGATGCTTGATGTCAATATGGGCTGACATGATGGGAAATGATGTAATGTTTTGAAGAGCCTCACAACTTCCCTGAAGGTACCAGATCTCCTCTGAGCTGTTGTCTGTGAATCTAGCCTGCTGCTTTGTTGAGATTTGTGTTTGGCCCCTGAGGATATTTGAATGTGGGAGAAGGAGCCTGCTCCCAAACTCGTGGGTATGTGAGAGCTTTTGTGATGGTGAGGAACAAATGAGGAGCTGAGATCTGTACTGGCACTCAAGTGGTGGCTGGCCACAGGGTGAGTCTGGGCTGGGGCTGTGGATGAGGGAGGTAATGGTGCTGGGCTGGAGATCCAAAGTTGCCAAGAGGAACTCGGTCACACCTGCTACTTGCAAGGCCACACACATTCCCGGTGCATATGCATGACAAACTGCAGGCAAACTGTTGTGTTCAAATAGAAAAAGAAAGATTTTTCTTGCAAGTCGTGTGTAGGGCAGTTAAACTATTTCCATTTTGGTCTAATGTGAAGGACAGAATGCATATACTGGCTTTGTTAAGTATAAGTTGATTTCAGTAAGTTTATAAGTTGCCTTTGGTAGGTATAACTCCTCCTAACTTTAAATACAGCCACATACATGTTTAGAGGACTGAGATCTCACTTGATTTTTCTTCCATGCTGTTGGAGGATCTTTTAGTGGTAATGTTGTGTTTTAACTCCATCCAGCCTCCAAGCCCCACACAGCCACAGGATGGGTTAAGGTGATACCAAAATGGGCCACATAGCTTTCTGACATGGTTTTCAGTATTAGAAAGCAGGCATTCTTTATTGCAGCCATGGTCACTTGGAGGATCCCTCCTCTAATTGAGTGCCCTGATAAACAGAGATTTTATTATACACACTGATTACATATTCATTAGCTATCCCCGCTTACTTGATGCATATGTGTTACTTTATTTTACATAGCTGCCCCCCCTTCTTAAAAATCCTTATGTGTTCTTTAGTGTCTTCTTTGGTGGTCTTCAATTTCTGGTGTCCTTTTTAGGTGGCTGTTTTTCAACCCCCAGTTTTGAGGAACTGCAATGTCATTGTTTTGCATGGCTTCTGCTTTGTCAACTATATCTGTTTCTCCAAGGCTACATTGTACCCTTTATTTGATAAGAGTAAAAAAAAAAAATATTGTTCTATTCTACTGTCCGTATCAAAGGTGAAGATGAGAAGGAAAGCAGTGATGTCAGCAGAGGTATTCCATGATGCATTTGCCCAGTTTCCAGTGATTTATTGATTAGGCGCTCACTGAACAGCAATGGGTATAATTTCATTAGTAGCACTAAAGTTTTTTCTTCTAATAATTATTACAATAAAGGCTGTGTGAGGCATGTACTTAAGATAACCCTGCATTGTCCTTTATGAAATGTGTAATTTCAGTAAGATCTTGTTGAGTTTTAAGTAAAGAGCTAACATTTTAAGAAGGAACAGCCTGCTTCTAAGGTTCTAGTGTCCACTGCATCCTTTGAAGGTTCATAGCATATCTTCTCAGGACTAATTATGGGCGTTAGTGAAATTATTCTTTGAGGTCAGCTGCTAGAGATCTAGTGTAGTACTTACAGATCACTGCTCCTGGTTTTCGGTTTCTAAAAAATTACTTCATTATAGATCATACCTACATCAAGTTTCTGCACAATCATTTGTAATGCATGTCCTGACAGGTGCTTAACTCGAGTGCCTGCAGAGGAGCAACAGTCTTAACTGGACACTACTGTACAGAGTCCATTTGCAGTCACTTTTTGTTTCGTATGCAGGAGAAGATGACCCAGTGATCTGCTAACAGGATCAGCTGACATTGTGAAATGGTCTGTACAAATAAATAATTACATCAAATTAGCAGAAGGGTTTAAAAATCAACAATTGATGATCAAATTTCTTGCAGTGTGGCTTCTGGGAAGAGTGAGTTTGAGCTGTGTTTCAATACCACAGTGGGCAGGTAAGGGCACCCTTTGCACTTGTAAGTAGAAATCTCTAGTCTCTTCTGCTGTCTAGCTCCTAAACAGTGCTGATGTTCAGCAGCATTAACTCCTTTTACACATTTCCATCTTTCCTTTGAGGCTTGGTCTGGAGCTGTGTAGATGTTGCTTGCAGCAGTTCATTGATCTGTTATGATGCACAGCAGAGAAAGATGCCTCAGGATAGCTTGTGGTTTTTTTTGTTTTTCCTTTACCCATCAGTTGAAGTTATCCTGAAAGGAGTACTTTTTCTGTTGACTTATGTGTCATTCTACCTCCCCCTTCTCCGTTCACATGCCCCTTTTCTTTATTTATAAGAAAGCAGAAATGTATGCTCATCAAAACTTCCATTCCTTTCTGGTTTAAATTCAATAGAATGCAATTTGGTCCTTTTTAATTCTCCTTCCCTGTTACAGTTACAGGTATTTTTCTTACAAAAAAACCCCAACCAAAACCAAGATCCCAGGCTTTGGGCTGAGTGCCCATTGCAGTCAATGAGAGCAGCTGGACTTGCTGGCAGGCTACGCAGGGGGCTGCTGGCTGTGTGGCTTTCCTGGGAAGGTGACTAATGATGAAGGCAGCAGCAGGTTCTGAGGTGGCCATGGGGACACCATCCTGCCCACTGTCTCCAGAGCAGGACATTGGGGATATGGAAATGCTCCACACTGTCAGGGAATGTGCTTTTGATGTCAGTAGTCACAGGTGTTTGTAAGTGATAGAGACCACATTTTGGGAGTGTATTTAGCTAATTTTTACCATGAGCTTTGAAACAAAATCAACATTCACATCTTAAAGAGCAGCGGTGCCCACAGTCTTTCATGGCAGTGATGAATGACACTGGTAAATGAAATGTCTAATGACTAATGTCCTTGGCTTTTAACTCCAAGCTTTCCAGGATCTCTGCTTGGAAGTCAGAGTGGACAGTAATGCATCCTGGCAGGGCTGGCTTTGCTCCCTTACACAAAAGGGAAGGAGCATGTGTACCTTGATCACAGTTTGGTGCCTGCAGCTGAAGGAGGGGAGGATAAGGGCTGATCTCTGTTAATCAGTTGAAAGCCTCCCGGAAAAAGACTTGAGTCTCTCTTGAGTAGTGGTAGAGAGCGACTGAAGGAAAATGTCTTGTTTGATGTTTAGTCTCATGATGTTTATCCTTATTTTTAAAAAAAGGGTTAATGGCACCTTTTATTGGGGGCTTAGATTTTGTTTAATTTTTATGGGTAAACCGTCCTTTCACTGCAAAAGTAGCTAATGATAGCCTTCTGAAAGGAGAAGTTTCTGCAAATTCTTCTTGATCTTCAGCACAAAAAAACCAGAAACACATCTACTAGAGTGCTCTCAAAGCTCACCACAAAGGTGAATAGGCACCTCTGTGTGTGTTTCCTCTGGTGATGGACGTCCATGGTATTGCTGTTACGGTGCATGCATGCACACAGGCATCGCTCCGCTTTTCAAACTTGTTTGAGAAAGGCAAGGGACTCTTTTCAGACAAGCTCTCCTTTTTTCCTGTACTTATGTCAGCTTTTTTTGTCAGTGAGTTTGAAATTAATTCCTCTTCTTCCTAACATACTTGGAGGAACGTGTGGATATTCTGGTCTGCTTGTGGTGGTGCAGCAGCCATGTTAATGTGACTGTGATAGCAAGAAGGGCTGAAGAATCTCCCAAACATCACTGTGTGAGTGAAGGAAAGGGTTAATGCCTCATGCTGCTTCATCTGTTGAGGATGGTTAGCATCTTATAGCAGTGTTTCACTGCAAAGAAAAGGCCAGTATGACATTTACTAAAGACTGCTCCTGCTGTTAACACTTCAGCATCATGTGTGGCTGGATGCGCAACCTGGAAAATGGGAGGAAATGAGGACACGCACAGGCGAAGGAGGCTTCGTTTGAGAGGAAGTGAGCATAGGGATCGATGATGTCCAGAAGTTGATTTGTATTGTGGAGTTCTGTGCTCTTTTAAGATTTTCCTCTCTCTTTCTTATTTTTCAGCTCATGTATAAGCAATTGTCTCTCTTTGACCCCTCCCTACTTCTTTAAACTGAGAACACAAGTTCAGGTTTAGGTGACAAATGAATTTTTAAGCAGTTTCCTTTATGAAACTCCTTCACTGAAATATTTGTGTTGTTTTCTATTTGCTTGGGTATGTACCTGCATGGCGCAGGAACCTCCCTGTCATTATGACAGAGTGTGAGGGGGATGTCACTTCCTCTGTTTATCTGTGTTATCTCAGGGTGAGTGGGCTGGGGCTTTCCTTGACAGTATATCTGCTTTAATATATAGAGATTTTTTTTTTACCCTTTCCTAGTTACTGTGGTTCAATGTGTGTAGGAAGACAGGTACAGAGTGAAGGTAGTACCCTAGAGACAGTGCAGGGCAGCCTTCAGAGCCTCTAACCTAACCCTAACAATGCAGCACCTAGATTCTGTTCAACTCTTGACAGGCCTTTGGGGACACCAGCTCTTTTCAGAGGTTAGTAGAGTGTTTGAGATCATACTGGGTTTGTTCAGAAAAAGCCCTTTCCAGCATTTCTTTGGGGGATTTTATTTGATAGTGGCATCCCAGTATTTTGTGTTACTGTTTTTATTAACAGTCTAGTTCAGGATCCCAGAAAATATGGAAGCGTAACCAGCATAGTTGGATGACTTTTGGGCTAAGTAGAGGTCTGGAGTGACAGATTATAGAGGCAAATAAGGCAGAACTGTTCTGATTTTCCAGAAGGCCTGAGAGTCTTGCTTTTGAGCATGACTGAGATCAATCTGTGCATCTCCCGTATCACAGCAGCTGTTCTGAGAGAAGCATCTGGAATTCTCCAAGAAGCATGTTTCAGAGATTCTTCACATTTTGTGTTCTGTGAACAGCTGCACTGTGATAAAGAACTTCTTTCAAAAGATCATGTTTAAAATTTTAACAATGTTTTTAAGAACTTGGTATCTTAGCAGTACGCTAAACTTCACAGAATTGGGAAAACTTCTTTCTCAAAACTTGGAGTTTTATATGAAAGCATCCTTCATGCAAAGGATGAAGGATGCAAAAAACTATCTGCATCTGCATGATTGAGATCTTGTTCCTCTTGCAACATAAACGGACGAATCCGTGTTATCATCAAACCTAGAGGAAGCTTCAGCTTTTAAGAAGTGTGTCTTTTGGACATCAGTACTTTAAATTCAGTCAAAATGTAGTTTGATCCAGGGCTTCGTTTGAAGTGAGCTGACCATTTTATGTAACCTTGCAGTTTTTGGATGAATCTGCCTCATCCATTTGCTGCCCAGATTCATTTTTCCATTCATAGTTGTGGAGAGCTTTAAGACATCATTGTCTGAAATTTGTAGTAATCTCTTTAATTTAGCAACAATATGTTCCAGGCTATTTAAGAATGTGGTAGCATGTATTTGCTTCATGCCTTGAGTCTGCTAATGTAAGTAGTTCTGCAAACATGAAAGTTGATTTAATAGCATTTTTGGTACTAATTTTGGCAAACCTTCAGCAGCAAATTATGGTAAATCTTCCGTGTGTTTCAGGGATGTTATAATTGGCCTTTGGTCAACACTGTGTAGTGTATTTGAAAGAAGAGAGAAGGATCTCATGGACTGGCATGGCTGGTAGGGGATGGCAGCTTGACCAAAGGAAACCTGTCAGGGTTTCAGTTGATCTGCAGCTTTGGCAGCAGGTTATGTGAGCAAGAACCAAAAATTAGCATCGGAATGATTTGGTGCGCTTCTCTAAGCTCGCTGCGCTTGTGCCATGTAACTGCGAGTCCCCAGCTGGGAAGTGTTTCATGTGTGCTTGGTCCAGAGGTAAATGGCTATAAAAAATTTGGAGTTGTGTATTACAGAATTTGAGGTTGTGTGTTGGGGAGTAGATACTCATTTATGTTGGTTTCAGATGGTGTTAAACCCAAGGAGGGCTTTTGATGTGTGTCCCGTGCAGCTTTCTGAAGAGATAGTTGTAAATTGTACCTTTGTCCAGAAAAGTGCTTTCCAATGCACTGACAAGCACAGCTGAGCAAATAGCAGGACAGCATTTTGGTTCATTAACTCTTTGATTTTGCTTTCGCCCTGATCTTGGAAATCTGGAAGCTAAGAACTTTGTTAATCCCTTAACATTAGTGTCTTGTAGTTCCTAGAGGCAGCTATTAAGCAGAACATGATGTTTTGCAGCCTTCATGTCAGAAACTTTGTGAAGGGATGCTCCAAAGTCTGTCTTACAAATGTAACTGTGGACAGCTTTCTTCCCTAGTAGATGGAAATAAAGGTTTTGGAAGAGGAGGAGGAGTAAGGCAACTTTGAGTTCTGCTCCTGTGTTTTAGATTATGTTAAAGTAAAAGCAGATGGGCAGATGCTGGACTTCAGGATATATGAAGGTTTAGGGGTTTCATGCATGGCAGTAAAAAGTCAGTTTTCCTTTTACTACACGGATTTAAGACGGGTCTGGGCTGTAGCTATGGCAGGTTATTGCATTGCCCTGTAATTTTGCACAGTTTTGTTAAAAGTTACATTTCCTGTTCTACAGAGGAATTACGAAAATGGCTTGTAACAGTAGTGTCTGAGGTTGTTTCTAAGTACATATAAGAGAGAGAGCAAAGCTTGGTTGGAATGGAAGTGCTTTTCAAGTGCTCTCTTGTAAATGCACACAGCTTGAATTGTTGCAGGCTGCCTGTCCTGATGACCACAGCTCTGAAAGAGGTTTCTCTTGTTCTGTGTGTCAGAAGAGGCTGTTTACACACAGTGCTGTACTCTAGACAGTAATACTGAAGCTAACATCAGGGTTTCTGCTGACACTTCGTATGCATGCTGCCTGAGAGCAAATAACAGCCTTACTGTGCAGAAATAATTGGAGCCCACAGGGAACAGCAGCATCCTTAGGTAGGAGTGACCATGAACTTGTTTCTGCAGTTAGTATGTGTGAGCAGTTCCTGTTTGGTTGGGTCAGCTGTGCCAGCTAGGACAAGCCATAATAAAAGGCAGTTTCTGAAAAGGGAGTCTGACTATTGTAGTAAATGGAAAAACCTCACGTACATAAAAGTAGTGATAACTTACTGAGCTTCACATCTTCTCTGCCATCACCAGAGAATAGAGAGTTCTGATTGATGTCTCAAAACATAGTGAATGATTGACAGTTGACAATGGAATTAACAACACACCTTCAAGCCTCTGAACAAAAATATGCATTCTTATATGGAAATGTGGGAAACTTGTGAACTGACAAAAAACTGTCACGTGAGAGTACAATTTCATGTATAGAATTCATTGTTGTAGGATTTTACTAAGGCCAAAAAATGCATAAACCTCTGAAAAACAAAGAAGTGTTTTACATGGGTAATTCAATGTTAGTAGCTCTTCCAAATTTACATTAGGCATTCTCCTTCGAGGTTTAAGGCAATCCCCAGCTTGAGGAGATTATGTGATTTCTTGCACCTTTCTCTGAAGGATCTGTCATTAGCCTCTGTAGAAGACAGGATATTGGATTAAAAAAAATAAGTCTCATTCTGTGTGGCCATTCCTGTGTTTAAATATTCCCTGTCAATTGTGACTTGGGCAAAATTATGACATTTTATTTCCAGATGTTAAAGAAACCCAAGGCCTAGCATCTGCCTTGGAACTTTCATGAGCAAATTAGTCATTATTCTTAAGAATCCCTCCCTTAGTGGCATTACTGAGCTCCTTGATGGAATCATGCCTGGACTCGGAGGTCTGGCCGATCAGCTGTGGCTTTAAGTGTCCTGAACTTCCGTTTGCTGTTTTGGTATCCTGCAGCTGAGCAAATGGTGCTGCTTCACTGGGCAAAGAGATACCTGTTGTCCCCTTCTCTGTGTCAGAGATCTGTCATATATGCTATTCTATAAAAGGTGGATCTTAATTTATTACAGGGAAAAAAATAGTGTATTTGGGGAGCTGGTATGCTTTTTGTTATCCCTTTAACATTTATGGAGATCTTGGGTATTAGGCTTTTAAGCTGCTTTGTTGAAATTCATTTGACAAGGAATTGCACAGATGGTGCTTTTTGTCTGAAATATGGCACTTTTTAATTTCCCTTAGGTTATCTTGATGAATCTGGCTAGAATTTCTGCAATGGATATTTGTCTTCTGTATCTCTGACTTGCTTATCTGAAATAAAATTTAGTCTGATAGGAGCAATATCTGTATGCCTTTAATCATAGGCAGAGCTAGCATACTTGATCAGTTTCAGCACTGGTATAGTCAGTAGTTTCTGTGCTGTTAATGCATCTGCTGTAATATAAAAGTAATAAAACACTGAAATCTGTTTCTCTTCAAAGCAGATGTTTTCTCTGACAGGATTTTTCTGAAGAGCTGGCAAAAGATGATCAGTTGAAAATGCGTGACTAGATAAGGAGTTTCATGAGATGCTTCCCTGTCCTTGACTTGGCCTGATATTAATGTTGACTAGGAAAATCTGACATGTTTTGGCATCCCAAAAAGATAGTGTGGCACCTGAGGACTCCTTATACGCCTTGGGTTGGATTGTGGTGCAAGCATGTGCAGCACTTAGAAAATCGCATTTTTAATCTCCTTGAATATGGCTGATCTGCCAGGCCGTGTGTTACAAATTTAACTACTGGAAATGGCCAGCTCTGCTCTCCATGTGCCAGTGACAGCCGCAGGCTGTTCTGTACCACAGCAGCTGGGGGGGTGTCTGTGTGGGCTGGGGACACGTGTGGAGAACACTCCCACAGGGGCCATCACCTGGAAGGGTTTCTAGCAAAATGAAGACCCCCAAAAAGAAATGTGAGGAGGCAAAATAATGGCAGTGTCAGCACTAGCCAGAGAGGCAGGCTGTGCCAAGTGGGTTGGATTTCTGACCTGCCTCTGAGTGCCTTTGCTGGCACACTGCTGGGGATTGCTGATGTCTCGAACTGGCTGGGGGATTGTCCGCTGACCTACTTCAGCCAGTGTGACCCCACTGGCTTAGCCTGGATCCGGAGCAGCCCTGCTGATGTCGCCAAGCCCGGGGGAGGGGGCTGTAATCTTCCAGCCAGGAGCAGCTGCTGGGAGCTCTCAGCCTGGGAAAGGGAACAGAGGGCTGATGCCAAATGTGTTCTCAGTGATTCTGGTTTTGCAGAAGTGAATCTGACCCCACTATAGAGAATGTGTGTGTGCAGCAGTGTCTGGTCATCCTGCAGTCATCTGGTTGAAAGCCAGTCATGTTAACAGCAGACTACATTTTTGAGTCACTACATTGTTGTTCCCTCCCACAAGGGTTAATACTAAGTTCTACTTAAGCATTCTGCATCACAAAGCACTGTTTGGGTGCTGTGGTTTACTTTCAAGATGCTGCATTGTTCACTTATTAACATTTGTAAATCTGACCCCAGAATTGCAGGGTGTAGGAAAACATTACATTCCTTTGCCTTGAAGAAATATATGAGGGTAAATGTTTTCAACTATTTAAAATTGAAGTTACCTATGGAGAATTATATAGGTTTACTGAAAAAAGATGTGTTTTCTGACTGTCCTAGGCTTTTGGACAGGCTCATACCAACCACAAGAAGGTAGCAGCAGATGGAGAGAGCAGAGAAGAAACCTTGATTCAAGAGTCAGCTACCAAAGAAGAATACTACATGAAGAAGGTTATGGAGTTGCAGACAGAATTGAAGCAGATAAGAAATGTCCTTGCCAACACACAGTCTGAAAACGAACGCCTTAATTCTGTTGCACAGGAACTGAAGGAGGTGAGTGAAGATGCACAGGGTGCACTGCAGCTTGGATTTGTTACATTTTCTGGTGCTATGTAACCAAAAAAAGGTAAGATTCTTGAGCTGAAAAGTCCACTGAGCGGCAGATTTCCAGTCTGCTTCCAGTGTCACTGCAACTAGATGTGATATTTCTTTCCAGATGCTCCCACATTCTAGTCACCTTTTAAGGAGACATAAAAATGTGAATTCATGTCAGCCCTTAGCTTTCCCTGGTTTGTGCAAAGATAGACAGATAGCACTTACTCAGGCATGGCATATGGGATATAGTGACTTGTAATTTACGTTGGTGTACTGTAGCGTCTGATTGCAGCAATTTTGTTTTCTTGGTGTGTTGTGAAGTTGTGCTCACTTTGCGGATAAAAACAAAAAGAAAATTTTCTATGGTCTAATCTTTACCTGATATGTGTGGGAATTGTAAATTCAATTTATTAGTCTTAGCAGTTGCAGGTGATTCAGTATTTGTGTTCAGAACATTCCAGATTCAAGTCTTGGCACATGCTCCAGCTGCAAACATTTCCCTTATCTCAGTGTGCTGTGTGTGCCTATTGGTACCCGTGTGGTTACTCAGTGGACATCTGCTGCACGCTCTCAAGGGCTGAGACTGAATTTAGTCATCGGTGACATGCCTGTGTCTGGCCGGGAGTAGAGAGCTTAGGGGTAATCTGAGTTTGTAGGCCTGAGGCTGAAGCTTGCTTGGCTGGGCTGCAGGACAGGTGAGATCAGGCAGCAGGTCCCATGTGCCAGCTAAAGTGACAGGCTGTGTCTGTCAGCAGCTAAGCAGTGGTTTTGAATTAGAACAGTGGAAAACCACCCCATCGCGTCATGGGCACAGCTACAAAAATACTGTTTTTCTAGGCAGTCTTATTCCCTCTTTGCCAATATCTGAAGCTATGAATGTTTCAGAGCATACTTTTCACTTTGTCTGAATTAAGTGTTTGAAGATAGGGCTTGAAGGAAAATAATATTGGAAAGCATACAAGCTAAGTACAGTGAGCCATTCCTCTAGCTGTATATATGTTCCAGCTCCATTTATTCAAGTGTCTGTATATACTCATGAAAGATCCCAAGATCATACTACACCAATATATTGGTTTTTACTTCTTCTCTATTTCAAAACAATGGTAACTTTTTCTTTGAAGTCTTTCATTAAGTCCTGCATAAGTCTTGGGGCTGAGGGAAGGGAGTATTTTATGTCAAACAATTTCTGGTTTTTTCTACCTGACATCTTAGATTTCATGAGCTTTAACTCTGTGTCTCTCTCCAAAAGGATTAATTGTATCATATTTTCAAGTTATTGCTCTGGGTATAGAGAAAATATATGTTGAAAAGCAGTAGCAAATACATGTCCAAATAAGAACATCTGGAGTCGTCTGAATCTGTCTTTCTCTTGTGAAAATGCCCTTCTTGTTAAAGTGGAAACAGATTTGGGCACTGATTTCTGGTCTGGAGTACTTTTGCTGGTTACTACAGCCAGTGAGACAACACAGGTGTGAATGCTGCTTTCCCTGCTTGTTTCTTGACTTTGTTCTGAGTCAATGGTGAGAATTTGTAAGAAAAGCAAGAATGCAAAATCTAATTATTGTGTAAATTACTTGGTTTTCTGTAATTACAGGGAGTGAGGGAAAGAGTTTCTGTTTCAATATTATTCAATTAATTAGTGCACATAAAAATATATATAAAAGACATAACATTTTGGAATTGTAGTTGACCCAGTTGCCATAATTTGGGGGCTTGTTTGTTTTTCCAGGTCAACCAGAATGTGGAGATCCAAAGGGCCCGTCTGCGAGATGATATTAAGGAATATAAATTCCGAGAAGCACGTTTGCTGCAGGACTATACTGAACTTGAAGAGGAAAACATCTGTCTCCAGAAACAAGTGTCTGTCCTGAAGCAAAGTCAGGCAAGTTTTTCAACCAGTGAGCATTGCTTTGGTAGCACCAGTTAATTCCTGTGTTACAGTATGGTTCTGTCTCATTTGAACATCCAACTACCTATTTTCTACCTTCGTACTACTTTTCAGACTATGAGCTCTACATTTTAGCACCAAGACTTGTCCTTTCTGACTCTATTTATACACAGTCATAATACTTAATTGCTTCTACTTTGACTTCCAAGTTCTTCCATTGCCTTCTTTTTCTCTGATGGAAGAAAAGTCTCTATCACTCTGCTTTGTTACTTGGTTTAGTCCTATTGCTACAGTAGTTTTTCAATGTCACTTTACAATGCTCCCAATTCATGCATCTTCCATCCTTCCTCTTCTACAGTACCTGGAAATGGGGATGTTTCTGAAACATGTTTTAATTGCTGCTTAATCCTTACCTTATCATTCTGTTTCTGTGCTCCTCTTCTGTTCTAGCTACTTTCATTTAACTTGGAATACTGTTATAGTTGTTCTACACTGTCACATCTATATGACTGCTTGTCTGAAAGGTCACATTTAATTGTGCAGTTCCAATTATTTCCATAGTTTTAGAAAACTGCATTCTTGGAAATTCTTAAGAACTTCCCTGAGTTATCATTTGTAGAGCTAATTAGATTAGATGTCATCTTTGGCATGGTTCACTTATCTTCATCTATCAGTGTGGGACTTGCTATTTTTAATCTTCAGGTAGCTGTCAGTCCCATTGCATAAATAAAGTTCAATTGGGAAAGTCGAGGACATAGATAATAAAGATGCTGCAAGGGCTGGAAACAGGTTGGGAAAGCTGGGAGTGTTCAGCCTGGAGAGGAAAAGGCTCCAGGGAGACCTTCCAATATCTAAAGGAGCTCCAAGAAAGCTGGAAAGGGACCTTGGATGAGGGGGAATGGCTTCTCACCGCCATTCCCTCTTGTCCTTCCTTTGTCCTTCTCTGCCTGAGGGCAGAGATTGATGGGATGTTTAGTAGAAGTTTTTGGCTGTGAGGGTGGGAAGGCCCTGGCACAGATTGCCCAGAGCAGCTGCAGCTGCCCCATTCCTGGAGATGGTTAAGGCCAGGTTAGACAGAGCTTAGAGCAACCTGGTCTAGTGGAAGGTGTTCCTACCCATGGCAGGGGGAGGAATGAGATGAACTTTAAGGTCCCTCCCTGCCCAAACTTTATTCTCTGATTCTACAATTCCATGACAGTATTCCTAAAATCAAAGTTCTTTAGAAAACTCAATGTTAATACCATCTGTTGTAGTCAGCACATAGTAAAATCTCTTTAGGATTTGCTGCAGAACTCCTTCAGTGTTCTCAATGAAAGCTGCCCTGCCAAGTTAGAAAAGTGGGATATTGAATGTATTTTATTTATGTCCAAGTGAAACTCTGTGTTAGTGTTTATTACTTTGGGCCTCACTGCCCAAAATGAGGTTCCATGTTGGACCTGTTCTCATCTGCATATATTTGGTCTAATTATGCAGTTTTGGGTGCCCTGACATCCTGTAGTAGAGACAAAAGGGACTCTTGGGCTCTAAATGCAGGCTGGAAGAGAGAGGGAACTGGTAAAAATCAAACCTATGTAGTAGGTTACTTTTGGGTTTTACCTTTTTTTCTCATTCATCGTATTCAGAGCAGCAGGTGAAAGTTCCCAGCACCATGTTCACATTCTAGACTGGCAATAATGGAGAATGCTGCCATTCTGACCTGAGCCAAATTTAACCTCAGATATCTCAGTACTTGCTAGTAGTTATTGACTGCTGTATTTTTATTCTGGAAGCTTTGAAAATAGACTACTATCTGAAATACTTTATTTCAGTGGAAGCATACAGAACCAAGAGCTTATTCTTTTCATGGTAGTGGATTATTTAATTTTCTACCTTGTCCTAATCCTACTTGATGAACTTCTAATTATTCTAGTTTGTAATTATTCTAGTTACTGATGTAACTAGAAGCAGCTGTCAAGTTTTCCCAGGCAACACTGAATTAACATGCTTGATTCCTGGTTTGTCAGTTGGGTGTGGTTCAGCACTCCCAGGTTGCTCTATGTTGACATCTAAAATTCATTTAGCAATTGGCAAAAAATAAATGATGTGACATATTGTATGGTATGAGTTCCTTTCTTCCAGGGTAAGGAAAAATATTCTTTGTTTGCTTCCTCCCTGCTTTCCCCAAGTGATTAAAAATTTTACATAAATCGTTTGTGTACATAATTTCAGTGCAAGTGAGATTTTAAAAAGTACAGTATTAGAGGTAACAGGTAGCATGCCATCAAACTCATCAATGTGTTTCAGACTCTCAAGTGTAGAGTCTGAATTGCAGCCCTTTCAAGATGTGCTGAAATGATGATGAGAGAAATGCTAAAACATTTTATTCTGAATGTATAAAAGCAGAGCTTGATCACAGTTTTAACCCAGTGGTGTATTCAAATGGCAGTGAAGCAGAGTACCAAGATGTACCTTTGTCATTCCAGGTTTTAGAAATGTGAAACTTAACTTTGTAGGAAGGCTGGCCAGGGAATTTGTTAATCAAACAAATGTCACATGCAGTGCTAGGAAAGACTGTTTTGGGATACTTCTGTGTTGGAGCCCAGAAATTACAGAAGCCACGTTTACAGTCATAGCGCTAAAACTAGACTCCAGAAACTAAAATAGTATTCTATTGCTACAATATTTAAGTGACATCAAACATTCAAAAGCAAAATTACTTGGTGCTTTGCAGGTAGACATTTTCATTAGGTTTTTCCCCCCCGCCCCATTTGTATATCTCCAGGTGGAGTTTGAAGGCTTGAAACATGAAATCAAAAGGCTGGAAGAGGAAACTGAGTTTCTCAATAGCCAGCTGGAAGATGCCATCCGACTGAAGGAGATCTCTGAGCGCCAACTTGAGGAGGCCTTAGAGACACTGAAGACAGAGAGGGAGCAGAAGAACAACCTTCGGAAGGAGCTGTCTCACTACATGAATATCAATGATTCCATGTACAACAGCCACTTAAACATCTCTTTGGATGGGCTGAAGTTCAGCGATGAAGCCACAGAGCCCAATAATGATGAAATCATGAATGGATTTGAACAAAACTGCCTCAGCAAACTCAGCAATGGCAAGAATAGTACTTCAACACCTAAGAAAAATGAAAGCTTCCCTCCAGCCCCAAGTCTGGTCTCAGATCTTCTGAGTGAATTAAACATTTCTGAAATCCAAAAGCTGAAACAGCAGCTTGTGCAGGTAAATGGGCTTCCTAAACAGTTGTGCACTTCAAATAGCTCCTAAAGTTTGTTTGGGATGTAATTTCAGTCTTTTTGGTATCCCATGTGGTACAGTGTATACTGTATTTTTAAAGGCTTCGATGGATATAGAATTTGAGGATGTTAAATGTTTGTCAGTGAAAAACCACAGCTTTTTTCTTTTATTTTAATGCAATGGAATTGGCAGTCATGTCCTTTCCTTCATGGAAAGTTCTAATGCATCTCTTGTGCGATATTTGCTGTGCAATACTTCATTATGTTACTAGCAAGAACAATAGTGGTTTGTTTCAAAATTGAAAGTTACTCCAATCACCTTCATCAAAATGAGTTTTGTACTTATATTTTCTGTAATTAGTTCAAACAGCATGAAGTCTTAATCAGCACCAAGCATTTCTGTGCTATATTTGTGCAATTAGGAGGTTGGGGAGTTTAGAACAAGGCGCATATTTCTGTTTCCTACTAATATTTTGTGAAGTGTGTTTTAATTTATCTTTTATAAGAAAAAGCCCTTGTGCAAAAAACTGTCAAGATTTTTTAAAAGGAGACATTTAAGAGAAGAAACTTGAAAAAGTTTTGGTATTTCTGAGTCTTTCGTGAAGTTCCAAGCTTTCACCATAGAGTAGCTGTGCGCTTTCTAGAATTTACTTGATAATTTAGAAGATAGCTATAAACTTTAGCTTGTTGTTAGCTGAAAGGAAGCTTTCACAATGTGACCATCAGTTAGGGAATAAATGTATAAAAATGTGCATTTTGAAGAGGAGATATGAAAGAATTGGCAATGAACACTGTACTTGAGATAATTTTAGAATACATTGTTGAGCTTTTCCCATAATGTGCAAGTGACTGGACTTCTGTAACCATATGGACCATTGGCTAAGCTGCTGTCTCTTGGAGTTAAAACCATTTCAGTCATACAGTTCCCTTAACGTGGATGTCTGTGTTCCTGCATTTCAGATGGAAAGAGAAAAGGTTAACTTGTTAACAACACTGCAGGAATCTCAGAAGCAGCTGGAAAATACACGAGGGGCCCTCTCAGAGCAGCATGAGAAAATTGGCAGGCTCACTGAAAATCTGAACGCCATGAAGAAGCTCCAGGCGAGTAAGGAGCGTCAGTCTGCCCTTGACAATGAGAAGGACCGAGATAGCCATGAAGATGGGGACTATTATGAAGTTGACATCAATGGGCCAGAGATCCTGGAGTGCAAGTACAAAGTGGCTGTGGCGGAAATTACTGACCTGAAAGACGAGCTCAAAAATTTGAAGGCAAAATACAAAGATTGTGAGTCTAAGTATGAGGAAGAGAAGAGTAGATATGAGACTGAGAACCAAGCTCTCACTGAAAAGATCACCTCACTGGAAAAGTCCGGTTGGCATGATAGAGAACAGATGGCCAGGCTGGAGAAGGAGCTGAAGAAAGTCAGTGATGTTGCTGGAGAAACACAGGGCAGCCTCAGCGTGGCCCAAGATGAACTAGTTACCTTCAGTGAAGAGCTGGCCAATTTATACCACCATGTGTGCATGTGCAACAATGAAACTCCAAACAGAGTGATGCTGGACTACTACAAGGAAGGTAAGGGTGGACGCAGTAGTCCAGAGGCCAAGGGAAGAAGGTCTCCCATTCTTCTTTCTAAAGGGCTGTTAGCTATTGAGCTGGGAAAGGCAGAGAATGGAAGTGGTGACAGCAGCCCATCCCCGGTGTCATCTCTGCCATCCCCTGTGTCAGATCCTCGGAAGGAACCGATGAACATTTACAACTTGATTGCTATAATTCGGGATCAGATCAAACACCTGCAGGCTGCTGTGGACAGAACAACCGAGCTGTCTAGGCAGCGTGTCGCTACTCAAGAACTTGGGCCAGTGGTGGACAAAGACAAGGAAGCTCTCATGGAAGAAATCCTGAAGCTGAAGTCCTTGCTGAGCACCAAGAGGGAACAGATAGCCACTCTGAGAACTGTGCTGAAAGCCAACAAACAGGTAACCAGGTCTTAGAGGTTCAAAGGTTACAATGTCAGGGAATTAGGTCATAAGTGCAGCAGAATTTACGTTTGAGGTCATTCTGCCATTCCCTCAGTTCTGTGGGGCTTTCATTGCTAGTCTGAGGCTGAAGCTGGCTGTTTCATGAGAGGCACCCAGCTGTCCCTCTTAAAGACGAGCACAGGGACTGTAACTGACTTCAGCTTCTCACATACTCCTGAGACTTTATTATGGTTCAGATAGCTTCAATCTACTGTCTGTCTGAATTAGATCAGGTTGTATTTAATGTAGGACACCTAAAATGAAGAGGTGATCTTATTTTCTACTTGAAAGAATTCTATAGTTACTCTTAAAAGTTCTGAAGTTTAAGTATTGTTCTCTCTCAAACTGCAAAATAAAAGAGAGCCCTCCAAGATGAGAATGTGATATAAGAATGTGGTCAAAGTAACAGAGGTGAAAGGTAAAATTAGTCTTTGGGGATTGGACATTCAACAACATTAGCAGTGCAGTAGGTGAAAATAACTGCCATGGAAGCACCACATGACATGCTTCGTCTTCTTCTCTATAGTTAAATTGAAATTGTCTTTGAAAAAAGTATAGTGTTGTTTAAGAATGAAATAAACACATTAAGTTTTCTTTTGCACATTTTAATAAAGGTGTCCAGAATATAAGATAGGTAAAATACTATAATGGTTAGAGAACTGTGCTAATGATTGACAAATGCATTTAAGTATTGAGATACTAAGTAGATTGTTTTTCCCTTTGTGTTGCTAGTAGATAGGTTTCACTACATCTATATTCTCTAACTTCCTTGATGCTGCTGCATGGTTAATGGGAGTAGGAGACAGCTGTTCCCAGTGTTCAGAAATGAAATTTTATTTTATCTGTACAAGATAAGTTGACCACAAGTTTAACATTCCAGTCCAAAGTTAAATGTTTCATTATGTGAATAGTGATTAAAAATCTTTTAGCCAGCTATTGGATGAAGAGTTTCATTAAATGTTATACTTTGTTTTCCCTGGTAACCAACAGACTGCAGAAGTAGCCCTTGCCAACTTAAAAAGCAAGTATGAGAATGAGAAAGCAATGGTTACGGAGACTATGATGAAGCTGCGAAACGAGCTGAAGGCTTTGAAAGAAGATGCTGCCACCTTCTCTTCCCTGAGAGCTATGTTTGCTACAAGGTAAAGACAATAGTGAGCTCCGCAAAATTTACTTCCTTGCTTGTGTGGGGAAGAGTTGAACATCCTTCCCATCCACCCTGCAGAGAGTGGAGCGGTAGGTGCTTTTTCCCAAGTTCATTGCTTGCAGTGTGTGTGTCTGTGATACACTTCTATTGATGAGGAACATGCATGAATAACAAAACATAATGATGTTGTGGCAGTATTTATTCAAGTTGGCTGGGAGATTACCTGTTATCTGTGGTTCTTGAATCCATTAGCTCTGAGAAGGAGTGACATTTCACAATGCAAAATGAGCATTTATTGTACACTGAAGATGGGACTCTTCTTTACCTTGATGATCTAGAAAAAGGTAAAGCTGTTGCAAACATCTTGGTGTTCTTAGGTTGTCCATCCTGCATTTGGCATCTGTCGTTTCATTGACCTGTGTCAGCTGATTTGATTGCTTTGTCTTTGGAACTTGCTTCTGCTTCTTAGTTGTGCTTTGTGGTGTTAACAGACATAAAACCCTGCTGACACACAGAATCACTGAATCATCAAGTTTGGAAGACATCTTTGAGGTCACCAAGTCCAGCTGTCAACCTAGCACTGCCACTTAACCTCTAACCCACATCACCCAGCACTGGATTCAGATGCTTTCTGAACACCTCCAGGGACCTGGGCAACCTATTCCAATGCCTGGCCACCTGAACAGTGAAAACATTTATTTAATATCTACTCTGAATCTCCCCTGTCTCAGCTCAAAGCCAGTGATCCTCTCACTGCAGGCATGGCAGAAGAAACTGGCCCCACCTCACTACCACCTTTCAGGCAGTTGTAGAGAGCAATGAGATCCTCCCTGGGCCTCCTCTTGTCAAGACTAAATAAACCCAGCTCCCTCAGCTGTTCCTCATTAATGTTCAGAAGAGCCAGACACAGAATATGTGACTGAGCATTTCCAGAAAAGGATTCCCAGATGAGAATAACAGCATTTACCTCCTGTTCCTGGTGCTAGATCTAGAAGTGGTGAATGGTACCTAGGGACAAAAACGGTCTGGGCTGCCAGCATCCATGTGAAAGCAAAGAGATGTCGAGACAGTACAAAGGCATTTCAATATCCAAGAGGCATGCTACAAAATCTTATAAACGATGTTGTGCATACACTCACATTTGTAGCACTGAGGTGCCTGCTCTAGACTACGTGTCTGAGAGCTAAAATGTAATGCTGCATCCGTTGAGATTCAACCTTGGTGTAGGTGCCTTTTCTAGATAGATCCCAGACCTGAGTTGTAAGAGTCTTCTTCCAGGGATTTGTTGAAGTGTCTATATCCACACTACCTTCCTGCTGCTCTGCTTGAACACTGCTGCTAAGGAGAGTGAACCACAGGATGCATTCCTGTGGACTAATAGTGGTGCAGGGAGCTCCTCACAGTACGCTGAGCCAGCTCTTGTTTGCCAGTTTGTCTGCGCTTTGGTTTTAATCAAAGTGGAAAGTGAGTTACTTTAAAATATGGGAGATTACTGCAGCAGCAATTACTTATCTCCATGGTGTTTTAGATTGGCAAGTCCTGATTTTGTTTGACAATTCATAGAAACGGTCAGTGCTTGTACATTGTAAAAAGCAATACACAGCTTGTGTGGTGTGGTTTGGAGAGAGCTGAAGAGCTTGGAATTAGATGCTGGGATAAGGAAAAGGTGGGGGAAAGGTGTTAAAAATCTGTCTTTAGTATTAATTTCTAATATAAAGATTGAGTTAGAAACAGCAGGTGGCTGATCTTTTACAGCTGAATGCAGTCACTGCTCATTTACATGTCATTTTCACTCTATCTCTGCTAATACATTTCCCAGTTTTTAATAAAACTGAGAAATTGTGATTTTAATCCTGCATATTTGAATCTCCTTAGTGGGTTGACAATTTAATCTCTCGAGGTAGAAGTAGTTGATGCTTCTCTCTAAAGCCTCCTTTAGTCACTGTTGAGTCATCTATCTTGTTTCCTTGGAGGTTGTCACATGGTCCTCATTGATTTCGGGGAAGAGGGGAAAAATACCGGTATGCCCAGGTGCCTTTGGTTACATCACTTTTTTCTTTGGTTTTTGGTGGGTTTTTTTGGGTTTTTTTGGAACAGAGCTTGAATCACTAGTGAATTTACTTATAAATGGTATTAAAACTATTACATGCTGACCCTTACATCAATTAGTCTGTAGAACTAAGGCCAAACCAGTGTTTGTGGGAAGCAGTGGTATGCAGCTTTGGAAAATGCCAAGTTAGGTTTTTCAATAATTTGGCTTCAGAGAGTTTTAGAAGACTTAGATTTTATTTCTCATCATTATATTTAGGGTTAACACTCAGGATGTTTATTTTCTCTGTGTAGATATTTATATATAGCTGATGGTGTTTTTAAAAATCTAGTTGATGTTTCCTTAAGATTCTTTTTTTGTTGTTGTTAATTACCAGAAGTAAGAAAATGGGCAGCATCAAAGCCTTGTGTTCACTATCAACTTAAAGCTGTAAATGTGTGAAAGTACAGCATGCTCATACTAATTTCATATTCTTCCTAAATGTGTGAAAGCTAAATTATTCTCTTTTAAAGGTGGTTTTAAAAGAAAGACATCTTCTAGTCTGATTTTATTGAATATATAGCTGGGAAGTAGCCTAGCACATGACAAATGGAATTCTAAAAGGGAAGGAGCCTTTATTGTTCTGTCAAACAAAGCAATAAAAATACACAGAGCACAAAGATATGGCTGCTTTGTGCCATAGCTGCTGCTGCCAGCTAAAGCAGATCCAGAGCCTGTGTCGTCCTGGATGGTTTAGTTGGAGGTTTAATTGGATAGTTTGTTGGGGTTTTTGGAGAAAATAAAATGGATAGTCAGTGAGCAGCATGAAGGAAGAAAGTGCGGCTGATCTCAGTCCACCTCTGTGTGCAACATCTACAGCCACTTCTAGAAAACTTCTCACCCCTTTGTTCCAGTAAATGATTGCTGTGCTTTGTAAAGTGTGATGTTTCTTGACTCGGGTCCGCCGTGCTTGCACCAGGGTAAGGTTTGAGTCTGAGGCTGTATGATTCCTTTTGGATTAAAGAATCAGGAAAGCAGGTTCAGGATGCAGGATGGTGTGTAGGCAAAGTAGTTAACACTCCTGGCCTCTTGCCCAGTTGTCTCTTCTATAGGAGAAAACAGTTGCTCAGGTACAGGTAAAAACTGCAGCTGCATATATGCTACTGCCAACATTTCCCTTTTGTGGGGAAGAAAAGAAAAACTCCCTGAATAGAGTTCTATGGAAAACAAAAAACCAAGCAACCAGTTTAGGTATTTGAAATAGTGAATACCTTGTAATTTCTAATTTCAAGGAATTGAAATTGTAATTTCTAAGGACAGTCAGTTGATGTTGTAAACTTTTGTGCTAACAGGAAGCTCTCTGAGATAATGACTTGCTACAATAATCTTTTGGAGTCAAAATCCTGGCTTTAATTACAGCTTGACTCACATGGGAAAAGACTTCACTGCTTTCTAGACTATGCCAGGCATCTGTGTCATCAGTCAGCCATTGGCTTTGCACTGGCTGTGCTTGGTCAAGAGGCAGGAGTGATACCAGAACATAAGTAAGACGGTGTGGGAAGTCCCTGTTCTACTTTACTGCAGTGGTTTTGTTTTCCTTATCTCTTTTTGTTCCAAATGGGGTGGGGGTGAAGAGATAGCAAGTCCCTTTGCTTTGGCTGGCCTGGATTAACACTTCTTTGTTGCATGTCAAATCAAGGCAGCAGCAATCTTGATGTTGTTTCCCTGAGCTGAAAGTTTTGGGGCTACATTAACTTCATGTTCTGTACAAAAACATGGATATGTGTTGATTCACAAGAAAGAAGCTGGAAAAGTGCAGAGGGAAACCTCCACATATTTTTATGTTGCCCAAATGTTTTGGAAGGGTAATAACTGAGCATGAAACAAAGGGAACAGGGACAGGTCACTCCAGTGCCAGTTCATATTTTGCTGAAGCAATCACATTCCATTCCTCAAGAAATTGGTAATGCTATTCTGGACATCCCCCTGGTTTGCAGTAGTGAAGGTTGGAAGGAATCAGGTTTGAGGTATGCATAGAAGAGAAAGCAGAAAGGTCACTTCTGATATAACCAGACCTTGCTTTTCACCTCATATGTCATGAGTGCGTTTGAAAGCTGGGGCGAAGCCCCACAGCCTCTCTGACCTCCCAGAAATCTTTAGTCTGTGTCTTGCTTCCACCCCCAGGGGAAGAAAACACATCTTTGAAACTCTAGAGCAGCAGGGCACAGGGTCAGTAGGATGCTGGGAGCAGTTCAGTTTTGTGACCGTGCCCCTCCCTCTGGAGCTGCTGACACCTTCCCTCAGAGGGGAGGACTCTTATGCTTTCAAAATTACTTTACTCTTTTCAGACTTCCCAGGGCTGTTTCAATTTCAGTTCACCTCTGGAGCTGAAATGGGTTAATGGGACAAGACCTGGCCCCGAGTCGGGCTTCCACTCCCTGGAGTGTAGCAGTTGGTGTAGGTCCATCTAACCGCAGTGAGAAGGGTAGGTGCTGGTGTTCCAACAAGTTTAAGCTTCCTGGGTTTGTTTGGTTTTTTTTAAAAATAAAGACCCCTCATACCTTGGTTTCTCCTGGGCTGTGCAGTGTGGGAGAGCCTGTGAGGAACTCCAGAGCAGGATGGCCAGAGATGCGAGGGGACAGATTCCTGTTCATGTGGGGGCCCCAAACACACCCAAACTTCCTGGTCTGTAAAGCTGCAGCACAGTTATAGTTCATGCAGTTTTATGTTTATATTTCTGAGTTACTGTTTAATCTCTCTGTGTATTCAAAAATAAAAATCCGTTTTTTTCTTTTCCCTATTTCTATTCCCAAGCAAATATAATTAGGAATATAGGCCTAATCCTTCTATTTACAGTCAGGGGGAGTAGCATAGAATTTGAGGCTTGATAGTATAAGCACAGCTGATGAATCTGTATATCAATGCGGTTTTGTTTTGTGGTGGGTTTTTTTCCAGTCTGCTTTATATTACTTAATGATAAATGTCCCTTTAAGTCAGGGGCTTTTCCGTTCAAAATTTAAAGGAACTTCTCTGCTGATATTTTTGCTTGTATGAAGAAGCTGTATTTTGCAGTTGGAAAATACAGCTGGTACCTATTAATATTTACTTCTCTATCCATATACATAAATGTTGTCTCTGTGCAGTAAATATGCACCTACATGTAGGCTTTAATTTTTCAAGTTGTTCATGCTGCAAGTTAAGCAGCTTCCAGGCTCAGTGACAATGATTGTAGATGGAACAACTTGAGGCATTCATACAGCTTTACCACAGCCTTCCCACTAACTCAGTTCCTTTAATTGTTTTAAATTTGATTTTGATGGTGAGAACAATTAAATAAAGGCCACTTGCTATCGAGAAGACAGCCACTATTTATAGCATAATCAGAGTAGGTTAAAGTAGAATTCTGAAATACAGTTGTTTTTAATAATGCTGTTCAGTCACCACTGGAGATTTGTTACTTGGACTTTGTGTAAAGTAACAAATGGCACAGTTCAGGTGGTCATTTCACAATGCTGCTCTTGCTGCCCTCAGACGTTTTCCAACCCGCAGCTTAGAACCACTGTGATCTCTGTAGGCAGAGGCAAAAGCAATATGACTGCATGGGGTCTATTTCCCGTGGGAGGACATCTCACTGACATTCAGACATGAGTACAGTTACACTCCACACTTGTGCTCTCCAAGGAGGCTGTTAATTGTACACCATCTTGAAAGGCAAAAACATGAAGTGCTGAGTATGAGTTTTTAAGAACCCTAATGAGAAGTAGTGGTTTTCTACAAGTTTACTTGAAGTTCATGTTTAAGAGCATGTATGTAAGCAGCTGCAAAGCTATCATTGCTATATAGGCTGGACACAAGGGCTTGTATTGGAAGGTGTTTATAATAGAACCAGGATTGCTAAAGATTGATGTATTTCATTGCAGATGCGATGAATATGTCACACAGCTGGATGAAATGCAGCGGCAACTTGCAGCAGCTGAAGATGAGAAGAAGACTCTGAACTCCTTGCTTCGGATGGCTATCCAACAGAAACTGGCCTTGACCCAGCGCCTGGAACATTTGGAACTGGACCACGAGCAGTCCAAAAGGGTGCGCACAAAGTCTGCCTCCAAAGCCAAGGGCAGTAACCCCAGTGTAAGTCACGTTCGGTCCTGTGGAGACAGGTCTGAAGGATCTGTCTTGAACAACCAGGTGTTTTGTAGTGAGAAATATAAGATCTACTGTGATTAGGACACATGTCCAAAAAACCATATTCTGCATCTTATTTTATGCTGTAACTGTCAGCGTAAATCCCCACTATCTAACGTCACAGTGAGTTGACTTGTACTAGTATGTTGTTGAACCAGGTAATACAGACTGTATTACGGTGATCTTAACTGTAACTAATGCATAAGTATGGGGATGCTATTAACGAGTTAATAGTGGAAAGCACTTAGTTTTTTCCACGATTAACATGTCTGGGGTTTGCTGTTTATGGTAAGTGTTAAGAGTACACTGGATAGAGTATATATCTGGTGTTACTTACTGTAGTTTGTATAGCACAAATGTGATCCTTTCTCCAGGGTTGCAGCATACTTCAATAAATGCTTTCATAGGCAGAAACAGACAGAAAACCTTCCTTGTTACTGTGGCTTAAGTGGTAAAAAGCAAAGGTTAAAATTAGAGCTATGTCTTGGGAATGCAAAGCATTTGGAAGCTGGATTCAAACTTAATTTGCCTGTGTTAGCGGATGTTAAATACTTGCTGTTGTATCAACACTAACCAAAGTCCTAAAGCTTTTATAGGCTATAAAAGCTAGAAGAAAATGTGGCATTATCTACACTCTGCGTCCCTCTTTTCAGAGGGATAATCGGAAGAAGCTTGCACATTTAAATTAAAAATATGCAATATTAACTCAATCTGGTACAAAATTTAAAATGTTAAGAATTGGGATTCTACCTGGTAGACAGTTTCTCTTTAAGAACTTATGTCCTGAAAGGATCTGTGCGGTCTTATGTTGCTCCTTGCAAGCATAACACTTTGGAAAGAACCCGTCTGAGATATCCTGTACAGGAAAGAACCTGTAGCCACACAGTATGTATGTGTAGAATTAATGTGACTATGGTCTAGCATTGTTGGTCACAAACAATTTTTCTCAGCTCTCAGTATTAACCTAGATAGGTAGCATTTCAGAGCTCTTACAATTTTAAGTACACAGAAGATGCTGCATTCCATATGCAAGCCATGTGTTTCACAGGGCTCTACGTTAGAGGCACAGGAAGTTGATCCAGTTCATCCTGCTAATAATGATTTATGAAGTAGCTTAGTGCACATACTAATCTTTAAAAACAAATAAACCTTTGTCTGATATTGAACTTTTAAGGGGCCTTTTTACCCACTTAATTACAATAAGTTTGATAGTATAAAAGTGTACTTTCTAATTGGTGCCTACATAAGAGAAAAAGATTGAAAATGTTGCTTCTAAAATTGTGGAAAATTTGTGGAGCACTGAAAGGCACAGTTCATTGTTTAACCCGGAGTTTGAAGTGCCTAGCCTCAGACTTTATTTTAATGTAAAGCCCTGTTCGTTTTGTACTCTTTCAAATGCTTTTGTATGCCTGTAATGTTACTAAAAGAAATGCGAGCCTGTGCCAGTGAGTGCTGGATAGTGTGGTTCCCAAAGCCATTCTACCCCTGTGCTGTGGTTGTGCGCCTCTGCCCGTCCCTGTTGATGCTCACAGCTTGCTCCGTGTGCACGCAGGAGATACCCCAGTGCTAACAGAAGCTAATAAGAGCGTGGCTGGTTTTCCCACTGAGGGGAAACCATGGGAGATTTTGGCTTCCCAGATATTTTTAGGCATGTTGGAGAGAAGTCTTCTAAATTAATGAGTGAGATTTGAAACAAATGGAACTTTGCTACAATACTGGGGACCATGGAAATGCTGCAGCCCAGAGCCAGAATTGCATTTATTGATCTCAAGAGGAAGAAAAAAAAACCTCAAGTGATTAAATTCTAATACATTTCTAAAACATGACTGCTTGGGGTTTAAACAAATTTCAATTCTGGTTTTAAAAACTAGACTCTGTGTGTCTGTTATTACTTCTTTTAGAAAATACTGAATTATCCTGAATTTGAGCTTTAATGTTGCTAAATAGCAGGCTTGATATTTTAGAAGAGACATCTTTTATGATTTTCAGTCCTGCTTTTCTCTTTGCTGCACAATCTTCCAAAAGGCCTTTATTCTTCTCATTCCTACATTAAGTACAATTTAAAAATATGTGGTGAAAGCAGGCCTTTGAGTGCTAACTTTCTCTGCTCTAACAATTCTGCTTCCACCATAGTAGGGAGCTTTAACACAGTTTTCACTGCATCCATGTCTCTAGTGACAGTACTTCTGCAAAATACTGATGGCAAAAAGGTAAGCTGAAGAAACTAATTGAATGCATTATTAGGTTTCTATTCAAATTAGTTGGAATTTTCTGTAACAAATTTGGTGTTACGAGACAGTGACTATTGCTTTCAAGCTTGGCTCATTCTTTCAGTTCTGAGTATGAGCAATTTTGCTATTAGCCCAATAGCCTTAGTGTTCATTTCCATCTTCAGTAATTTCTGCAAATATTTAAAAAACCCTAAGAGCCAGCCTGACTGTTCTTTGAGTCTATCACCAGTATAGTTTATCCTGTCAGAAAAAGAACTGAGGAATGGTGTAAAGTGACTTGATCCTGCTGTTGGTATTTTTAGGTAATATTTAAGACTGAATCTTTAAATTTTTGATTAACAATTTCTTGAGATGTTCATTTGCTGTAAGTCTTTCATATCAGTCTCAATGGGTTGCGGTAAAGCATGGAAAATTCCTTAAGCCATCACCTACCTCTGTAAGCAGGTTCTTCTGAATGATTCTCTGCGTAGGCCTGCATGATATACTGACCTGCATGTTTCTGGAGAACCTAAAGCTTCACTGAAAACATTTCTTGCACACTCACTGCTTTTAACTTAAGCTTGAAGAGCAAAGCTTTATTCAGTACTTGTAAGAATCCTTCTTTCTGCAAAGCTATTGCTTCCAGGCTGAGCCCACAAAGCCTTGTTCACCCACTGGGCAGGCATCTGGGAGCTGGAGTGACTGCTGTTCCTCCAGCCAGCTAACAGACCCTCAGCCAACTAACCTGCCTGTGCAGCACATGGATGGGGTTGAGTTTTCAGTTGATTTAGAAATAAACACTGATTTTTTTTCCTAATGCTATTTTATTTTTCCATTTTTCAGCTGTAGAGTAGTCCCTGGAGAAGGCCTTTCCAACCGTGCAACAGCATTTCTTAGCCCTCCTCACTGTGGTTTCAAAGTGGTGGCCCATTGCACACAGAATGGAAACCACTGACCCGATCCTAACTTTTGAAAACGCCTTTTCTTATATACTGCCTGAAACCTTCCCTTACTGCCTGAAGCTGTAAAACAAACAAGCTTTACCTATAAGTGCTGCTGCAGTAAGAAACCTTACAAGTGCTGAAGAAACCTACTTCAAATGTAATGCTTACCATATTAGTCTGTGCTCTCCTAGAAATGTTGGATGGGGGAATTTACTTCATTGCAGATGCTCATTTTTTACCTGATTGTTAAACCTGTGCACTTTTGATATTTTTCTTTAGCTTCTTTAATTTCTTGTGTAGAAGCGTTTATATAAATGCAGTGGTTTGTGCTCATAGTCTCTCTCCAATTTGAAACTTGTGATTTATGAATTATATATCAGCATGTGGCAGAGATTTGGGCGGGGCTCTAGATTGTGATTAGAAAAGAATTTCAACAAAAAGCAGGAGCTCTGCTAAACTATGTGCTGTGCTTCAGCATCTTTTTTTATTAAAATATTATGCTTTATATGTTACTGATTTTTTTTAACTGCCATGTTCATTAAGAAATCCAGGGTATTCAAATTCTGGGGTTTTTTTCATATTGTATTATTATTCTTAGGAATAGTTCAATGTAACAAGAAGAAAACTTGACTTTACTCTGGTTAAAACAGTAAGAGGCACTTGAAAAATATTAAGTAGTATTACATATAAATTCCAGAATTCCTGGGTTTTAGGAAGTTGAAGTATTATCGATTAACAGAATTTTATACAACTATACCAGTTAAATTCCAAATTGGAATTGTTTTGTTACTTTTTCATTTTATTGTGCCAAATTATGGTACATTTAGAAAGAAAAATTCTAAAGTGGTCAGTGATAGGGTGTTATCTGTCAGCGCCTTTCTGTCACTCATTATTGCCAGTAGTGCCTTTGATTATTTGAAGGGAGACTCTTAGAGTAGCATAGGCTAAGTCCTGTCACTTAGGAAGAATGGAATGGCTGGTTTGGAATTTGTTAAAGAAGTGGAGCAATAAGTGCAAAGTGAACTCCCATTTCGCACATTTTTAATGGTAGGCTTACTATAGAGTTTATATATTCAAGGAATTGTAAAAAATTCTGTTAGTCCATGATATTTCATCATGCAAATCTGTGCAAAATCAGGGGTATAGAGGGGAAAATAATCAAAACCACAAACCTGAACAACCCCGACTACACTTTGGGAACCAAATGGACTCGTGTTGAACAGATGAGCAGTGTATAACCACATTTATGGTATTGGTCCGGGAAGGTGTCAGGAATGTCGCTGTCTGTGGGCAGTGGCAGGAGCCACAGCACTGTGTGATGTGATGTGATGTCACAGCAGATGTGAACCGCAGCACGTCGGGAGCTCCTTTGCATGTTGTATCTAATTGTCATTTCAGCAAACAGAAACAGAGAAACGCATCAACAAGCCATGCCGGGTTCTCAGTGGCTTGGTGAGGCTCATGTGGATGATTAAATTGGTACTTGCTGGAGGGGAGCCTTCCCACTTCTCAAAAAAAGTACAAATTGAACTAATATTGACAGTGCAGAAAAGATTTCTGTTTGCTGGAAAAAGCATTATTATTCCTAGATGTGGGGACTTTTTATTTCCATCTTCTGTTACACTATTGATTCATAAGAAATATTGTTGCATTTAAAATTACTACATTTGTATGTGGGTATTTATTTGAAATGATGTCAAAGTACTGTATTATGGTCTATGTGCATTACCTTTTAGTGGTGGGTTGGTCTCCATTTAACGTCCTGTGCATGTATTCTTGCCAAGTAACCTTTATGCAGATCTGAAAAACAAAAAAGTTAAACTTCTTAAAAGGATAACTGTGTGTTAATTGGATAACCTTAGGAGGAGGGGTGGAAGTCAAAACACTGCTTCCAGATTAATAAAACAGTTTTTAATCTAGGAAAGCAATGTGCCTGCATAAAGTAGTCACATTGGCAGGAGCAATAAAAGACAAAAGTAATTGCGTGTTCTGCCTGTTGGTTTTGTGATTTAAGAAGATGCTGGTTTAAGTCGTCTGCTGAAGGGATTTTCAGCTGGGGCCTAAATAAATACTGATTTTTGTCTGAAAGAAACTGAATACATCACATGAAGTTTTCTGCAGAACTAGAAAATTAATTATTTGTGCTCACATTCAGGGAGCACCATCCTCTCCTATTCTGTGACATCTGTGTGGATTAGTTTTGGTCTGGATCAGACTGGTTTACTGAATAGCTTTGCAAACACCACTTGTACAACTGGTACAGGGAAAGTACGGGTAGGAGGAAGGCTGTGATGTCTGGTGACAAGCCATCCTGAAATTACATCCTAATTTCTTGTATACTCTTCAAAATACTCACATATTCTTAGGGCTCAATCTAGCCTGGCCCTGAGCACTTCACTGGAAGTATTTCCTGGCCTGGCAGTGCTCCCTGAGCACCCTGGTTTAGTGGGAGATGTCCCTGCTCATGGCAGGGGGCTGGAGCAAGATGGTCTTTGAAGTCCCTTCCAACCCATCAGGGATTCTGTGAAAATGCATTAAGTTGATGCTTCTCCAGTAGAATTAGCAAACGAACTCACAAAAAGTCCATGAAGGAGAATGCCAAAACTCTGAGGGCAAGGCTGAGGTTTGCCCCATCAATACAAAGATATTCCTGGATCAATGAGTTCATACTGTCTCCTACAAACATTAAATATGGTTTTATACTCTAGTTTAACAACTCTTGTGCCCTCAGGTAGGATTCTTAGAACCATTCTGGTGATTGTTTCTCTTATCTGGTAGCAGTCAGCTGCTCGTCAACATAATTTAGAGCTGGAGCACAAGATGCCAGTTTGTCCTTGGGCTGTGAAAACACTTGCTCAGGGGTATGCAGTGAACTAGCAGAGCACTAGTGCTGGGATACTTGCCTTGTTTGTAGAGATCTGCATTTTCTATAACAGGAGCTTTACCTGCAGGATGATCTACAGAAGAAACGTGAATCCATCTGCTTGCCTGTGAGAGTTGACCTGTGAAACAGTAAAACAAGGTGATTCAAGAATGCTTTTCAAGAAAGAAAATGAGAAAACCGTCAAAGGAGAGTATTTACATTAAAAGCTTGTCTAGTGAATGGCTATTGATTAAAACAATTTCTTTGACTCTTTTCTGTGTAGAAGAATCCCCTCCTTAAGCCCTGGGGAGAATGTTGCTTTGCCGCTGCAGAGATGGAGGGTGGGTTCAGCATTCCAGCTGCAGATGTGGCTGAAGTTAAGTCTTTGGGAGAGGAATCTGCCAGCAAATGTCACATTCCTGCTTGCTGTGGAGTTAGTAATTCAGCAGTGATCTTTTGTTTCTTGAAAGAGAGGCTTGTAAACAAATTGCTCACTTCCCGAAAGAGGAACAGGGCAGTTTTCTGAATGTACTGAGATGCTTAATAATCAGAGGCCTGGAAGTTCCTAGGTACCTGGTTTTGTGGGATGAAGGCAGTCAAAACTAAGACAGAAGTGCTTTTTGGAGATAATATGGTAAAATTCAGCTAGACAACTATTTACAGTAGTTAGAGTTTCAAAAATATATTCACAGTCTTGGGATTTTTAAAGGCTGATGTAGTAGATGGACCTACAAGATGAGGAAAAGGTATTTTTTCATCTTCAAGAACTTTGAAGAAACAATTAAAAACTATAAAGATCACCTCTGGGAGCTCATAACCAAGCAAAGCAGCTAGTTAATGATTATTCTGAGTATATTATTATTTTTGAGTGTTATTTTGAATGTTTATCTATAAAAGCTTCAAGCTAACATTCATTAGTCGTTGTTCGGAAAATCACTCATATTCAAAACACTCAAAAGATAGCTTCATCTGTTCTTTCCCAGGAAAAAAGGAAAAGATGCTGCTTCCCAGTGCAAATCCAAATTTCCCCAAGAAGGAGCTATCACAGCTAGGGGTCGGGGGAGGAATGTTTTTCCTCATCCTTACTGGTATCTCAAAGATAATGTGAGAGCTTGATCTGCCCCTCACCCAGTCCTGTGACTTTGGGACGTGCTGCTCCTGAACTAAGCCTTCAGCTTTGATAGTTATCAAGTGAAGGAGTTGTAAAATACCCTAGGTCCAGCAACTGTATAAAAAAACAAAAAACCCATGAAAGCCAGCTAACAAGCTGAATCTGGTTCTAGCTGTTAGAGTACTTTTGAAGCAAAGGTAATACACTGCATGGGAGCAGTGTAATGAAGGCTGATTGTTGTGACTGGGCTGGAGAAAACCTGAGAAAAATTTAAAATTTAGACTGAATCTATACTGATATCTAACTAGACAATGTATGTAATGTGCTACTTACAGGTGAAAGTTACATACGTAAACAAAACTTGTAGATGAGGTTGGTTTAAGGCAGACTGAGGTGAGTTAGTGCATGTCCAGACCTCCAATAGCCTCTTGAGAATAAGGATTTAACTAAGCTGAAAATTACTTTCTGGGCAGAACCCCCAATATTGTAGCTTTTGACTGAACCAAGTGGCATATTAGGACACTGTGTAGTCCAAACATACCTTTGTGATTCTCTTTATGTTGCAAGAATTTTGAACAATTTTATATATTTGAAGCATCTCTGTTGTTACTTTTAAAATAAATGTCAGCAGGTAGACATTTGGGCTGCGAAAATCCTAGGCTAAAATATTGTAGCAGACTTAACAGGCAGGAGAAACTTCCATACTGATGATATAGTTTTAAAGTAATCATAAGAGGAAAAAAAATGCCAAAAGAGCAAAACTTTTAAAAATAACTTCTCACTAGAAATTACGTGATCCATTCTAAATAACAGCATTTTAATTTTTTTTTTTAAAACTGATTTCTGCTTTTCAAACAGCAATCTATTTGAGGACTTACAATTCTCCATTATTAAGTTTAAGGAGAGAATAAGAAACAATTCATTTAACTATACACTTCTTTGTATTGCTTGACATAATTTCTTCTATATCTTCTCCACAAAACTTTACTCCCTATTTTTTACACAGAAATTTTCAATTCAGCATTGTCTCAGCATTCAGATACATGCTAACTTAAATTTAGGGAAAACACTCAATTTGGCAGTTCCATGATAACAAACATTAATTTCTGATGGTGAGACTGCTCCTAGCTATTACAGTTATTTCTAATTATATTGACTAAACATTCAGGCAGCTTCTACTAATCTCAAATGTTGCTTAGCTTTTTTCCTCTGTAGCTTTTACCCTGGAATTCAAATTAATGCAGCTCAAAGCTTTATCAAGGGATGAAGAATGAAATATTTGATCCAGCAGTGAGACATCAGCTTCCTGCTATTGCCAAATGAACAACAAATCTTTATTGAGCCACATATCAGAGTCCCAGAGCCAGAGCAGAAATCTCTCTCCTGTTTAGCAGCCCGATGTCTCCATCATGGAGCAGAGTGCTGACATGTCATGGATAGTGTCGGAGGGAGGTTTTATCGTGTAATCTTACTTGGCTCTAAGGAATATCCTAAAATTACCCTGCCTTGTTAAGATGGGAAATGCATTAATTCTTTTTAGCTGGTAATCAAGAGGTTGTTTAGTAACAGGTCACAAAAATAAGATTCAGTTTGTAAAAGTAAGTTCCTTGTGGTTTTTTCTTTCTCCATAGAGAAAGCTACTGGCAGCTGTGTGTGATCAGGGAGCCTGAGAGACAGGCTCTGACAGGGCCTGAGAGAGCCAGGCAGGGCTTGAGAGAGCCAGGCAGGGCCAGGGAACACTAGCCAGAAGGGCTCATCTGTTCACAGGACCCTCTGCTGCTTCAAGGAAAATGGGAGCTGAGAGCACTTCTTCCATATGAAAAGATTGACTGTTGTCTCAAGAATTCTCCCCTTCAACCCTGCCCTTCTCCCTTTTGTTCAGGTTTGCCATGGTTATCCATGGTACCATGAAAGGGACAGAGCTCACCTTGGATGTATCTCTTGCTCTTTCAGCAAGTCACTGGCTTTGCAGCTCAGGAGTATGAAGCTTTATAAATGGATACCAGTGCTGCAAGTGATTATCCTGAGTCACATGACAGACAATAAATGGAACCACAGTTGTGAAGAAGTTTTTTCCACTTCCTGAGTATTCACCATTTGTCCGTGTGTCACATAACTATTCTGGGCTTACACAGGATCTGTTGTGCATAGAACTTGCCCTGCTTGTTGATTTCAATGCCTAGCAGGAATGGGTTGGGGTGGGGCAGCAAAAGCTGTCTTCAGCGGTGTGCTAGGTCACAGGTTTGACAGAGTGGTTGGCAACCAGTGAGAGTTTGGTCTGCACCTTCCCCTTTGCCCATTCATAACTCTGAGTCTGAAAGCGCTGCTTCAATCAGCATGGCCAAGGTTTCATCCCAGCTGAGTCCAGCAGCCAGTGGCCAGGCCGGGAGGTGTGGCTGCCTGTAAGTGAGTACTTCTGTGCATTCTCAGCTCACCACTCACTGGCATTGCCAGCTTGCAGGGGGGCTTTGTGAAAGGTGAAAAACCAGGCAGGCAATGCCAAGGATCCTGCAGCAGACATCATCCTATTGTACAGAGAGGAACAAAGCTGAAACTACTGAAATCAATCAAAAATCTCATTATGTAATGGATAGCATGGCTACATACATGCCACATACATGCCTAGTTTCATTACTTTAGGAGTTTTGCTGCCAAGAGCTGGTGTGGAAACTACAATAATTAGTCCCAGTGGTATACCTGCTAAAATGTGCAATTTCTCACTAGCAGATCAACCTGCTACATGAAGAGTAGTAAATAGTGATATTATTTAAGCAACAATTAAAGGCTAATAGCAGTTCCAGAAAGATTTGATTTCTCTCAGAGATTTGAAGGTACTCCACCAGAAACTCCACTCTTGGATCTGCAGTTCATCTCCAATTGTATTTTTTAACTTGTGAGTGAAGTCATATGCTGGAACAGTTGCTGCTGGTGGAAAAGTATTTAAGCCTCACAAATGGATTGCTGGTTAAGACCACATTACTTAAAGCCTGCCTTTGCTCATCATAGTGACAGCTAAGAAAATACAGGTATGAAGACAAACAGATAGTCTAACATCTCCTGTCTATTAAATATATCCAAAATGTGTGCACAAGATAAAAACTAAATCTAGTATATATTTTGGGAGATAAATATCTAGAAATGAAAGTGCTTTGGCTAAAAAGCCACTCACAGATTCTGATTTTCAAGGAAGTTCAGGCTTTATATAATTGTACACACACATACACATATATATATATATGGGGGTTGGAATTAGATGATCTTTAAGATTACTTTGAACCCAAACCATTCTGTGATTCTGTGATTTTAAAAACTTTTTTTGGAAAAAGTCACTTAAGGTGTTCATGCTGATCCATCGTACCCAATACATTATGTGTGAGGGTTGGCCCTCTGACTCCTTGAAGACAGGAGATGCAAACTGACTGTGCTTTAATAAATGAGGTTTATTTACCTGCTTTCCTGGGTACAGATGTGACATGAGATCTCCCATGTGACAGAAAACAGGCATATCATTGCAGAGCAGAAGCTTTATGTAGACCTATCCCTTTGCCTCTGCTTGATGACTCCACTAAGCCCAGCCCAGGCTGGGCAGGACTGTGGTGATCACCCTGGGCTGTAACACATGTGGCTGCAAGGGCAACTCTGAGGGCTGCAGGAGTAACTCATGACACTCTTGCAATCTCCAAGATCCTGGTAACACAAAGACCAACCAGGCTTGTGAGTAGAGCAATTGATGATGACTGGTGTGAAACTTTATGAGAACGTTTGAGTAGTTTCATGAAGAGTCACAGAGAATCTGTTTTTTGAAAGACATACATCTGTATTCTGAATAATTTAATAATAGATTACAGAAATATTGTACTAACCATTTTGTTTTGGGTTTTTTTCAGAGTAAAGTTTTTCTAAATAAATTATGAAGGAGCTGAAATAGGAGCTGAAAGGGTCTTCTGGGTCACTGAGTTCACCTCCACTGCTGCAAATTAATGTGCACATCTGACAAGCTGACAGCTTTAAGTAATTTAAAAATATAAACGGAAACCCACAGTAACTAGAACCTAATCTATGCACAGAGGTTTCTATAACACTACTGTGCTCTGTCATGAATTCAGCCCTGGTATTCTGGCAACAGCCAGAAAACAGAGACATCCACTGACAGGTGAGGATTCTGCTGTCTGTCACACATGCTGGCTGTTAGCTAGTGGTCAGCAACACCTCCCCATCCTCGTAATCCTCTCTGCTGAGGATGGACGGTCACACATCAAGCATAGCCTTTCTAACAGGCTTTCACTAGGAGACTCATATTATGAGCCCCTTAGTGATCCACCCTTACTTCATACCCCAGAGACAGAAGTGAATGGATCTACCACCCTTGTAGCTCGTTGTTTTTTGTCAAGCAATGGCAACAGGATTACTGTTTTCTCCAGCCCAGCGCTTAAAAGATGAAGAATGGCTCTTGTGTCCTCCTTGGACATAGAGGACATTTTCAGCTGTGAAGATCAGGCTCCAAAAACAGGTGGTGCACTGATCATTCATTACCTGTTGTATGAACCTAATTCTGCTTTCAGAGAGCCCATATAACAACTCTGAAGTATATCACCCTAAAAAATCACCTGAATCAACTTAAATGAAAAAAAAAAAAATCCTATTAAGTCAGTGTATAAAGAATACCAATGATACTAGAAAGTCCAGGACTGGACATGTTTCAGTGCTAAGAAAAATTAACATTCAAGCCCCAGTAAATATCTAAGTTCAAGTGCTTCATGATGTGCAGATAAAATACTATTCCACTCTGCTTAAAAATCTCATGCCAGAGTTTAAAAGCTGCCACAGGACCTGTGTCACAAATGGAGGGCTGCTTTACTTTATCTGCAGTTCCTTATTTCTGTATATTGTTCTGTGGGGTTTTTTCCTCTGGATTCTTGGCTGCTGTGGTAAGTGGGGTTGGTGAATAGGGAATAGATTTGCTTTTGCCTAAAATATTAAAAAAAAACAACACTCCCCCCCTCAAAAAAAAAAAAAAAAAACCCTCAACAAAACAAAAACAACCCACAACCACAACACCCCAAAAAAACAACACCAAAAAAATCAACCCAACCCAAACCCTACCACAGTATGGTTTGGCTTAAAAATATCTTGCCTTGAAAACCACCTTTGATCAATTATTTCTTTGCCGTAAAATTTAATTGTTTTTATTGCATTTGCTGGTTTCATCTCATTGTAAATGAGAAATAAAGCAGTTCTGCTTTATCTGCAAGTGCAAAGGCTCAGCTGCAAATTCATGAGAATGAGATTGATGAGATTGCACACTCACTCAAAAGATGTCACAGTAATCTTCAAATCTTCATTTTTGCATGAAAACTAGTTTTTTTCAGAAAGGAAAAAAAAAAAAAAAGTCCAATCAAATTCCAAGATTTATAAATAAGGACTCTGTGCACAAAGGAACTCTGTGTTTGCCATAGAGTGTCATATGATGGCAAAAGAACCTGAGGGTCATGCCAAGGATTACATGATCCAAAACAAAACACAACATGTATCTCCTGCAGGAAAAGCATGTCAGACAAAACCATGTATTTGCAAAGCCTTGGCTTTTTGGTCTCTAATGTCTCATTAAATCCAGAAGAGGTTATTCTTACCCTCATTATATCTATCTTTCCTGGGCATGCAGTGGTAATCCCCATTGAACTGCAGTGCCTACCATGAGGGAGAATGACTTTGTATCGAGAGCTCATCTTGTAACAGAATTTTAATGCAATATGACAGGCAACTTTTTTTTTTTTATTTTTGGAGAGAAAGAATATTTGTATGAACTTCGCTAACCACTCACACTCCATTTATTGGCCCTTTACTCTTACCCTTGCACACATGTGCATTAGATACTAAGGGATTGAAAACAATTAAAACCAGCTCAAGATAAAGACCACATTCAATGGACATTGCCCAGTGCTTCAAAGCTTAAAGAAGTTCATTGTATTGGGCACAAAGTAGAATTTGCAGCTAAGATTTAATAAAACTAAGACCTTCGAGTCTTCAGCAAGGTCCAATTCATTGCAGAAGGTTTTCAACCAGTTTCTAATCTATTTAAAAGAATCTTCAACTTCTTTGAGACTAACACGCTGATTGGCAGAAATGACAGAAATGTTGACAAGGCAGAGTTGTTTCTATTATGACTTCCTTCATAAGACATGAAGGGAAATAGCTGAGGTGCCTGAGACCTTACAAGAAAAGGGCTTTACAGGGCTGGCTATATATCTACTGCCTGCAACTCAATGAAAGGTGGCATCCCATGCTTGTTACTCAAGAGTCGCAAACTGTGCTGTAAATGGTCCCAGGATCATTTTGCTTCTCACAGTTTTAAAGGATTGCATGTCTCTCAATTTGGTGGGAAGAAAGTTTCAGTATTCAGGGGAGATGTCGCAGCAATTTCTTTTTTCTTCCCAAATCTGCACTGTTTTGCTGCTAGTGTCAGACCACCTTCTTCTCAGCTTTTATTCCTTCTAATCCCAAATAGAACTGCAAAGCAGAGCCCTTCTTTTATTTGTTGCTAATCTGCTGAAACTTCTGAGATTTACCTTGGTTGGAGACATAGGGTTTATGTCTCCAACATAGGGTTTATTATATACGGAGACATAGGGTTTATTTCCCAGATGCAAAGAAACTGACACTCGCCCTCTGTTACAATTTTGCTGATAAAAAGCAATGGCTACAAGTTGCTGAAATTCCACTCACAATAACTCACTCCACAATAACTTGACTGATTCTGGTCAGAGATACAAATTAAGTGCTGCAGATATCCAGACTGTAGATACTGAGTGCCTAAAATGAAAAATG
>VWYO01019119.1:0-12963 GCA_013400275.1 Rhadina sibilatrix
GA
This sequence comes from Rhadina sibilatrix, assembly GCA_013400275.1. Lineage (NCBI taxonomy): Eukaryota > Metazoa > Chordata > Aves > Passeriformes > Phylloscopidae > Rhadina > Rhadina sibilatrix. The sequence continues at coordinate 3 of VWYO01019119.1, forward strand.
GTTACCTGTGAGTCCTGGAGGGAGTCACCTGTGAGTCCTGGAGGAGTCACCTGTCAGTCATGGAGGGAGTTACCTGTCAGTCATGGGGAGAGTCGCCTGTGAGTCCTGCAGCGAGGCATTGATGGCCCATGAACAGGAGATAGCCCGGAGGGAGGGGCACTGCCCCAGCTGGTTCAGCAGCTCCTGGAGCTGGTGATAGGATACCTCCCTTGGGCACACCTTACATTGTAACCTCGGGCACGAGGTTCACGCAGGAAACACGAAACCTACGCGATNTCACCTGTCAGTCATGGAGGGAGTTACCTGTCAGTCATGGGGAGAGTCGCCTGTGAGTCCTGCAGCGAGGCATTGATGGCCCATGAACAGGAGATAGCCCGGAGGGAGGGGCACTGCCCCAGCTGGTTCAGCAGCTCCTGGAGCTGGTGATAGGATACCTCCCTTGGGCACACCTTACATTGTAACCTCGGGCACGAGGTTCACGCAGGAAACACGAAACCTACGCGATGCTTTACGCAGTCACGGCAGGAGAAGCCAAACCTGGCAGCGTTCCGCTGGCTTGAAGTTAGAAATCCTCATCTCCTGCAGCCCCCGTGCTGGGGTTGAATCCCAGGTGGAAGCTCAGCCCCATCCAGCTGCTCACTGACTCCTTCCTGGTGGGATTTGGGAAGAGTTGGGAGGGGAAAAGTGACCAAAATTGTGGGTTGGGGTAAAGAGACTCGAGTAAGGAAAGGAAAAGCCAAACAGGGATTTCATTCCCCTTTTCCCAGGGCGGGGCAGACTCTGTCTGTGGTTTCTTTTTGTTTGTTTTTGTTTGTTTGGGGGTTTTTGTACTACTGCATTTTTATTTTACTATTCCTAGTCAAGAACTGTTATTCCTGTTCCCACATCTTTGCCTGAGCGCCCCTTAATTGCAAAATTATAATAATTCCAAGGGAGGGGGGTTACATTCTCCATTCCGAGGGAGGCTCCAGCTTTCCCTGGCAGACACCTGTCCTCCCAAACCAAGACACCAAGCCATTCCCTGTTTCCCTGCTCCCATCCCATTCCCAGCCTGTCACCTGCCCCGAGGCTCCGAGGATGTCACCATGGGAAGGAGATGTGGAAGTCAAAGTTATTTTGGGAATTGCCAGGAGGTCTGGGAGGAGCCTGCAGACTCCAAAGGGGGATTTGTGCAAAGCAGGAAACTTCCCTGATCCGAAATAATTTCGGGGTGAGTTGTACCATTCCAAGAAGCGGATCTTGGAGCAGAGCTCCATTCCAGAGGGAACAGGACTGACCCTGCTGGTGGATCCTGACTCTTTATATCCAGAAATCACTTCAGCCACCCCAAGCTCTGTTTTCTGCAGAAAAAAAAAAAAAAAAAAAAAAAAAAAAAAAAAGCTGGAATCCCATGGAAACACTGGGCACAGATGTTCCATTTAAGGCAAAACACTTCTGAGCCTCGAGCACAATCCTGGGTTTGCCTTCCCAGGCATTCCTCTCCGTTCCTCCTGCTGCTCCATTCCAGAGGCTTGGAATGAAGGAGGAGGTTTCCTTTGGGGCTGGAATAAATCGGGAGCAGTGCATTAAGGAAGCAGGAGCACAAAATCCCACTTATCTGATTCCAAGTTGGTTTAGTGGGATGATTATTTTATTTTTTTCCCAGAGAGTCAGCTGTTCCATTCCTTCCCGTGGGCAAATTCCGGACAAACTGCCAGGGCCAACACAGAGAGCTGCTGACAGAATAAATATGGATTTTGGACAAAAATAGAGAAATAAGCAGAATCAGGGATGGCTCTGCAGGCTGGCTCAGCCATCCGAGTGGAAACAAGCTGGGAATGCGGCATCAAACCTCTCCAGGAGCCAAAAAACGGGGAGAACAAATGGATTTGCAGTGGGAAAAGCTTTGGGATACAGCAGGATTTTACAAGCACGCACTGACCGTGTGGGATGGGATCAAACGCAGACAAAAGCTGGGATAGAACTTCCTCTGGAGCTTCCCTGAGCAAAGGAGGCTCTGCCTGTGCCAGAACTATGCCCAGGAGAGGAAAATGGGAATGTTATTCCCACAAGGAGTGGTGTTGCCCCAGGGTTGGGGGTTTTCCCTGTGCATCCCTGGATTCCCTGATGGGATGTTTTCCCCTGATTCCCTGGATGGGATCAGACCCAAGGGACACCTCTGTCCTCGGGTGGGCCCTGCTTGGAGGCAGTCCCACATTCCCAGCATTCCAGCTCACCCCATTCTCCTTCCCTGAGTTTCCCCAAGGCCTGGGAATTTTTTTTTTTTCCCCAGCCAATCTGGTCAGGAAGTGTCCCTGGCTCCTCCTCTCCACAAATATTTGGGTTTATTTTGGTTTACTGCCTTTTTTTTTTTTTTCCTTTTTTCGCCCCTTTTCTTCCTTTTCCCTCCTTCTTCCCTTTATTATTTTTCCCTTGTTTTCTTCTTCTCCTATTCTTTCTCCTTTTCTTTTTTTTCTTTTCTTTCTCTCTCATTTTTTCCTCTTTTTTCCCCTCTGCTCCTTTTCTCCTTTTTTCTCCTATTCCTCGTTTTTTTTCTCCCTTTCTTCCTTTTTTCTTGTTTTTTCCTCTCCTTTTTTTCCTTTTCCTCCTTTGTCCTCATTTTTCCTCCTTTATTCTCCTTTATTCTCCTTTTCTCTCCTTTTTCTCCTCTTTCACTTTTCTTTCTTTTTGTTCTGCTTCTTTCTCCTTTTTTTCTCCTTTTTCTTCCTTTATTCTCCTTTTTGCTCCTTTCCCATCCTTTTTTCCCCCTTTTGCTCCTCTTTCCTCCTTTTTTATTTTTTTTTTCATTTCCCCACCTTTTTTCTCCTTTTCTCTTGTCTTTTTTTTCTCCTCTCATCCTCCCATTAAGAGCAGCTCTGGCATCTTTTAAATTAACTGAAGTTGTCTTCATTAAGAGCTCAGCCACATCCGTGGATATCAAAACCTCCTCCTTGCTCCGTTATTGTCAGGATTGTTTGTCTCATTCCCAAGGAAATGCCCATACTGGGCGACTTTCCCACAGATTTTAGTGGATCCCAGTTCCAGCTGGGCACAAATGAACAACAGATTTCTCTCCACAAAGCCTCGATTCACCCTGAAGTTTAATTATAACGATTTATTGGGAACTTTCTGGGGTTTTTTTTTTCCCTCAAGAAAACGCCCCAAGAAAAGAAGGAATTATCCTGAAATCCAAACCTGGCTCCTGGAGGTGACACGATGGTTTTTGGTCAGCTAAGAGGGGATCTGATCTTTTGATATCATGCAAATCCCTCCTCGTTACGGGGCTTTAATTCACATTCCTCGTTTGTTTTCCTTTGCTAATTCCAGATGTTGGGAATTGTCTCTCCTCACAATAACAGACCTCTGATTTATCCCTTTTTGGACGTGGCATTGCCAAGAAAACAATGGATCACTTGGGATAAGAAGGGTTGAGGGCTCTGCAATGCTTCCCTCCAATTCGAAAGCCTTTCCTTGATGATTCCTCTATGGTTCCTTGATCCCACCTCACTGTGGCACTTCCAAAATCCCAAGTTATTCCTTTCTATCCCTGTCTCAGGGAGGGCAGAGCAGCCCCAGGCTCTGCTCCAGGCCCAGCAGTGGCCCCAGAGCCCCGGGCAGGGGCTGATCCCAGGAATTCCCCGGCACAGGAGGCAGAACTTCTGCCCGGGGCAGTGCCCAGCCCTGAGCAGAGCCCAGAGAGGGGCTGGAGTCTCCTCCCTGGGGATGTTCCAGAGCCACCTGGACACAACCCTGTGCCCTGAGCTCTGGGATGGCCCCGCTGGAGCAGGGAACTGGGATTGGATGACTCCAAGGAATCTCAGCAAGGATTGCTAAATCAGGCAAAGCATTACTGGGATTTTTGCACCTTTTGGTGGCAACATGAATGTCTTCCTTCCCTTGTTTCTTCCCAGGGGACATTTGGAAAACAGAAAATGAAATGAGAGTTCCATTTCCATTTTTTCTTCCAGCACGGAATCATTAAGGATGGAAGAGACCTCCAGGATCACCAAGTCCAACCTTTGACCCAGCACCCCCACAGCCATTTAACCGTGGCATGAAGTGTCTCATCCATGCATTTCTTGGACAATTCCAGGCAGGACAGCAGCTTTTCCCAGAATATTGTACTTCCATCAGTTCCCTGTATATTTAATGGCCTTATGGAATTTAAAATCGAAACCTACTTAAATACTCCAAACCTTTGATATTTGTTCTGGACACCATCACGCAACAACAAAAAATCGCTTCTGAACACTTCCAGGGAACAGTGACTGCACCACTTCCCCGAGGAGCTGGTTCCAGTTCTTCCCTCTGATATTTCCAAATATCCCACCTGAACTTCCCGTGGTGCCACCTGAGGCCAAATGGCAAAGAGTGGGAAACCCTCGGGGGTTTGCATGGACACCAATCCCAAAGGCTGCTCAGTAGGATCATGGCTGAATCCCAGCTGCTGCCAGCGGCACTTCCAAAGACCTGATCTGGCTTCCCATTTATCCCAAAACCCCAAGGAGAAGCCATGTTCCTTGTCCGTTGCTTATGGGACCTCCCAAGCCAAGCAGATCCAGCCCATGATCCTGCAGGACCTTCAGCTCCAGCTTTGCTGTGGGAATAGGGGTAATCCTGGAATTTATGGACCATGGAAAGGAGTTTTCCATGCCCAACACACAAAATCCTTCCTGGATTCCACAAGCCATGCGAGGAAATTGAGATGAGATGTTACCAGTGCAGCTCCTCTCCAACTTCTTCTCTTGGTGCATCTCAGATCCCATTATCCAACAATTCCTGCTGCTGCCTGGAACCTCCACGCAGCATCATCCCATTGGAAAATCAAATGTTCATGGAAAATACCCACAAACAGCTCTGCCTTTCCCAGTACAGCAGTTGGGAGAATTATTCCCAGTCCTTGACCAGAATCAGCTGCAAAGGGAGGTGGGACATCCCCACCATCAGCAATTTTCCAGCTCCAGCAGATGCTTGGAGCAGGTCGTTGTCAGTCCAGTTCCCTTTCCTAAAATTTACCCTAATGGAGCAGAAAATGTCCCAGTTTCCAGTGGGGTTGAGCTGACATTCCATAACGGAGCAGCTGCTCATCGTGGTGTCCAAACCCCAGCCTGGTGCTGCCTTACTGCCCACAAATGAGTTATTTTCTGATTTATCACCAAAAAAGATGGAGCATTCCACAGAAAAAACATGGGAATGTGTTTGCCACACCCCTTCCAGTGCACAGATCAAGGCTACCACTTCCAAACTCTTCCGAACTGTCTTTAAATGTGACCTCCAGGAAATCATCCCAGTTAGGAACTGGAAATTCACTGGGGCTTCAGTTTCATTCAGCTGAAGGAGATTTCCCTATAGGCTGTGAAAAGAAATGCAGCTCCAGCTTTAACATCCTGGTCAGAACTCCTGGATTTCCATTCCCAGGAATTCTCTGTGTGTCCAAAACATTCAGATCTGACTGAGAATCCACATGAGATCTGGGAGGTTCAGCAGCTTGGAAAATCCCAACCTCCCTTTGTGCCTCATTTCCCTACAGGTCATGAGCTTCAGCTTTAACATCAGGGTCAGGACGCAGGGATTTCCTTTCCCAGCTCTCTCAGGAATTGTGGGTGTGCCCTCAACGTTTGGATTGAGAATGCACACGGGATCTGGAAGGCTCAGCACCCTGGAAAATCCCAACCTCCCTTTGTGCCTCATTTCCCTACAGGTTACGAGAAGTGCGGCTCCAGCTTTAACATCCTGGTCAGAATCCCTGGATTTCTATTCCCAGCTCTCCCAGGAATTCTGGGTGTGCCCTGAACATTTGGATCTGGCTGAGAGATCACACAGGGTCTGGGAGGCTCAGCAGCTTGGAAAATCCCAACCTCCCTTTGCGCCTCAATTCCCTACAGGTCATGAGAAGAAAGGTGGCTCTGAGTTTAACATCCTGGTCAGGATTCCTGGATTTCCACTCCCAGTTCTCCCTGGAATTCTGGTTGTGCCCAAAACTTTTGGATCTGACTGAGAGCCCAGACAGGCTCTGGGAGGTTCAGCCCCTTGGAAAACCCCAACCTCCCCTCGTGCCTCAGATAATCCCCTGAACGAGGGCGTTGTGCTGCCACAGCAGGAACATGGAGAGCCTTTTCCAGGCTTCTAAAGCCCAACATCGTTTTCCAAAGAAAAAAAAGGAAAAAAAAAGTGGGATAGAAGTGGAAATCATTGCTAAAGGCACAGTAGTGTTTAAACACCATTAACAAAAAAAAAAAAAACAAACCACAAAAAATGCCAATAGTAACTTGATTTAAATTGAATTTTTCCCCACTCAGAGACACAGGCAAGTGTCTCTGGATCCCTGGAAGTATCCAAGGCCAGGTTGGATGGGGCTAGGAGAAAATTGGGATCATGGAAGTTTTCCCTGAGCATGACAAGGATGGAATCGAGATAATTTTTAGGTCCCTTTCAACCCAATCCGTGACTCTCTGAAGTGCTTTTTAATCATGAATGAACGTCCAAGCCAAGAATGGGAATTGTGGATGTAATTCCCACGGGATGCCAGTGACAGCCCGCTGATGGTGACTCACTGTGACACAGCTGGAAAGGCAGCGCTGGCAGCTCCCAAATTTGGCTTCTTTTAAGGCAGAAATGATTCAGATTTTTGACGTCGCTGCCAGAGACAGGGCTGGAAATGTGCTGTGGGAGAAGATCTGAGCATGAGTCACCCTTTTCCCTTTCTTCCAGAGGCATTTGATCCGTGCTCTCCCCCTAACCGTGCCGTGTTTCCATGAGGATTCCTCAGGAAGACGTGGGAATTCTTTTTTCCAAAGACTCAACGCGCTGCCCACGACTGGGAATGGCACGAGCAGGAAACCTGATGGTGCAGGAATTTTGTCCTTCCCTTATTTCTTCACAAAGAACATTCGGAAAATGGGAAACAGGCTGATAATTCAGCTTTAAAATAAAGTAATTTTTTTAAAAAAACCTTTCTCTTCCAGCATGGAATTGTGGAATCATTAAGGTTGGAAAAGATCTCCAAGGTCAAAACCAAAGATGTCACCGAGATCGCCAAGATCAAATCCAACCTTGGACCAAACATCCCTGTGCCCATTAAAAGATATCTTGAAGTGCCGCATCCATTCCTCTTTTTAACACTTCCAGGCAGCTTCTCCCAAAATTTCGTACTTTCAGCGGTGTCTGTTTAATGACCTTGTAGGACTCAAGACCAGGAATTAAAATCAAAATCAATAATCAAAATAAGAATAAAAATCAATAATCAAAAATAAACTAAAACTAAAACGACACATTAAAACTAAAACTAAAACTGAAACTGAAACTAAAACTAAAACTAAAACTAAAACTAAAACTAAATATATCATAAAATAAATATAATTATCAATATAAGTAATCATAAAATAAATATAACTATATAACTATATAACTATATAACTAACTATATAACTATATAACTATATATAAATATATAAATTCAATAATCAAAAATCAAAATATACTTAAAACCTCACTATCTGTGATCCTTGCTCTGGACACCACCACACAACAAAAAAAATGGGAATGGCTAAGTCTCTTTTGGGACTGCTGCAGAAATTCCTAAAAACTTTGAATTTTTGGCGCTGGGGGGGTTTAACGGCACAGTTGGGAAATCGGGGATGGGGAAGTGCAGGCGTACAGGGATCACGGAATTCCTGAGGTTGGAAAAGCTCTCCAAGATCCTGGAGTCCGACCATTCCCAGCACTGCCAAGGCCACCACTGACGTCTGTCCCCAAGTGCCACCTCCACGTGGATTTTAGATCCCTCCAGGGACGGAGGCTCCACCAGTGCCAGGTCTGGACAATCCTTTCCATGAAGAAATATTCCCCAATATCCAACCTGAAGCTCAGATGCCTCGTCTTCCCAAAAAAGCCTCCTCAAGCACAGGGCCCAGCCCCTTCCAAAGAGGTGCCGGCAGCATAAAACACCAGCAGAAACTCCTGGAAAATTAATAAATGACTCCTTAAAAACCTTTTTCCCGATCCTAAATTTCCCTAACGCCATGCCAGCGCTTCCATTAGCAGAGATCAAACAGGTTTTGGTTTGGGGAAGGTTTTTCTTTTCCTTTTTTTTTTTTATTTTTCCTTTCTCCTCCGCTGTGCTCACTATTCACAGCCCACTTCTCACCTTCAGAGCACATTAATTTCCCCAGTATTCCTCGGATGCGATGATTAGTGGGATTTTATGGCTTTTATGGGTTTTATGGATGAGGAGAACGAGGCAGGGAGGTTAAGTGACTCGCCCATGGCCAAGCTCTGTGGATCCATAAAAAAAGAAGGAGATGTTTTGCATTTATTAATTTTAAGACCCTCTCAGCCCCGCGGAGTTGGACTGGGGGTAATTAAAGTTCTAATTGTGATGTGCAAGGTGAGGAACGCGGGGAGTTCCTTAAAGTCACCATAAAACAGCCCTAAAATGACTTCCTGGTGCTCTGCAGGCACGGGAAGAGTGGGAAGATTCCCATATTCCTTCAGTCTGGATCAGGGATAGGACCTGCCTGGGGTTTGGGGGCTCAGGATCAGCCCTGGACAGGCTTTCCCAGGGGATTTGGGATGATGGGCGAGGAAACTCCTGCACTTCTCAAATTCTAAGGAAAGGTCTCCAACTTTTAATTCTGTCCATCCCATTAATTTGCACCTTATAATTCAGGAAGTTGTCCTTCGGATTATGGATGGGTCCTGCCTCAAGTTTGAATGCTCAGGACCAGCCTTGGAGAGGCTTTGCCAGAGAATTTGGGACAGCCCTACAAGGAAGCAACTCCTGAACTTCTCAAATTCAAAGGAATTTTAAAATGCAGTTTAAAATTCAGTTATTTCTCACTTTATAATTCCAGAAGATGTCCTTGGATCATGGACAGGACCTGACTGAGGTTTGGAGGCTCAGCACCAGCCCTGGACAGGCTTTCCCAGGGGATTTGGGATGAAGGAGGAGGCAACTCCTGCACTTCTCAGATTCTAAGGAAAGGTCTCCAACTCTTAATTCTGTTAATTCCATTAATTTGTACCTTATAATTCAGGAAGTTGTCCTTTGGATTATGGATAGGACCTGCCTCAGATTTGGATGCTCAGGACCAGCCTTGGTGAGGCTTTGCCAGAGCATTTGGGCCAGGTCTGCAAGGAGGCAACACCTGAACTTCTCAAATTCAAAGGAATTGTCCCCAATTTAAAATTCAGTAATTTTCACCTTATAATTCAGGAAGTTGTCCCTTCCCAAGCTGTGTTGAATCCCAGAACCCCAGAATGGTTTGAGTTGGAAGGAACCTCAAAACCCATCACATTCCAACCCCCCTAGGCAACTTCCACTATCCCAGATTGCTCCAAGCCCCATCCAGCTTGACCTCTCTCCATGCAAAATCAAAACTTCCTGCAGAGTCCAGCGAGTGAGAGGGAGTGTGAGCACCTCTACCAAAAAAACTCTGAAACTCTTCCGGACTTTCTAAGAAATAATTTGTGTTTTAACTCCAGGAATTCCCAGAAGGGCAACTGAACACAGTTAATGTGTGGAAATCAAACTGAACTAAAATCAGGTTGGTTTTGTGGCTCATTTTCTCCTCCACATGAGAAATAACGCAGGGAAATACCTTGGTCCTTAAAACAACCCATAAACCTCCCAAAGTGTCCCTCAGATCCTCCAAATCTTTGGGAATTGCCTCAGTGGGTACCACTGGGGCTGAATGGAGAACCAGGCAGGAAGCTCAGAGCATTGAAAATGCATCCATGAGGTTTTTCTGGTCTTTTACCTTCCTAGGAAATTAATTTGGGATCATTTTGGAAGTGGGATCCCCTCCTGAGCAGGAGTATTTCGTGCTCTGCATTTATCCCCGAGCACCAGGTGAACCAAATCCATGGCAACCCTTCATTCCCTGCAGGAAAGATGAGAAATTCCCACTAAAAATTCCCGAAGTGTCTCTTGGATCCTCCAAATCTTTGGGAATTGCTTCAGTGGGTACCACTGGGGCTGAATGGAGAACCAGGCAGGAAGCCCAGAGCATTGCAGATGCATCCATGAGGTTTTCCTGGTCTTTTACTTTCCTGGGAAATGAATTTGGGATCAATTTTGGAAGTGGGATCCCCTCCTGAGCACCAAACTTTGTGTTCTGCATTATTCACAGAGCACCAGGTGAACCAAATCCATGGCAATCCNATCATTTTGGAAGTGGGATCCCCTCCTGAGCACCAAACTTTGTGCTCTGCATTTATCCCCAGAGCGCCAGGTGAACCAAATCCATGGTAATCCTTCATTCCCTGCAGGAAAGATGAAAAAAATCCCACTAAAATATTCCCAAAGTGTCTCTTGGACCCTTCAAATCTTTGGGAATTGCCTCAGTGGGTACCACTGGGGCTGAATGGAGAACCAGGCAGGAAGCCCAGAGCATTGAAAATGCATCCATGAGGTTTTCCTGGTCTTTTACTTTCCTGGGAAATGAATTTGGGATCAATTTTGGAAGTGGGATCCCCTCCTGAGCACCAAACTTTGTGTTCTGCATTATTCACAGAGCACCAGGTGAACCAAATCCATGGCAATCCTTCATTCCCTGCAGGAAAGATGAAAAATTCCCACTAAAAAATTACTTAGACACCGATCTTTGGTCAGGAAATGCCCAATTAGCAAATTCCCGGGGCCTGGGAAATTACATTTTGAGGTTGTTCCTCTTTCTCTCTTGTTCCCTGGACCCTGCTTTGGATCACTGAGGGAAACAAGGCTTTGGGAAAGAGTGGGAATTTTCTAAAGGGGTGCGGCTGAACTCCTGCTTGTATTTTCTATATCGAAAAGTCGGTTTTATATTGCAAAGTCAGCGCGAAAACAGAAAAAGTGAGACAAAAACATCCTTGGCAAAATCCTCACTTGGAAAGGGTTGCCTTGGGATGAGGAGTCACGCACTGGGAACAGCCAAACCCTGCACTAAATTCCTATAAAAATCCCTTTAAATTCTGACTTCGTCACAGCCACCTTGCAAAGCAGCCCCAGCACCCCGAGCACATCAACGTTTCAGCTGTGAAGATAAAACTAAACCCTTTAATCTGTTCCTTCCTGGTCTCGCTGCTGCCCATCCCACCCCTTCCAGGGCTGGAATTCCACCAGAGCAGTTTTCCGTGGCAGTCTGTCACTTCCTGCTAATCTCCCAGCGCTGAAAATCATTTTAAATCCATCCCTGTCTTTCTGCATTTGCATAACTGTCTGGAAAGGAGACTCCAAAAAGGCAGAGTCTGATTTAGTGTGAATGAACATGTCAGAAAACATCGGCGGCCCTGCAGCCCTCCTGTAAATCTTTCATGATTTAAGAGTTGCCAAGTTACCAACACCAGGAGTATCAGAAAGTCCTGGGCTTCACACAAAAGGGTTCTCAGTCAGGCTTCCCTGCTCTCAGGGGATGAATTTCCTCAAGAAAGCAAAGATTTCTGTGCTGAAGTTGTTAATTTTTTTTTTTTCGCTTGCCACCATAAATTCAGGGGAGGTTGAAAACCTGCTGAGAGTTTTGCCAAGAATAAGGATATCCTGAGCATTTTGCTGTTTGGATGGGGAATGAATAAAGGTTAAAAAAAATAATTCTTTTCTTTTGGTGAGTTTAAACACCTTTAAAATGTGCCAAATTTGGACAAATTTAAAATGTGTCAACACTTGCCTGAGCACCCTCGTGGGGTTCCTGGGATGCTCTAACCCACATGGGCTGCCCAGATTAAGGATGGGATCAGCACGAGGAGGACCCAAATCCTGGCCCAGGGTGTCCAGAAAAGCTGTGGAATCCCAGTCCCTGGCAGTGTCCAAGGCCAGGTTGGATGGAGCTTGGAGCAGCCTGGGACAGTGGAAGATTCCCCTGCCCATGGCAGGAGTGGCACTGGCTGGGATTTAAGATCCCTTAGGATTTGATGATTCCCCAGCATCAAGACTCTGACAATATTCCGCAAAGGCTGCAGGAATTGTGCATCTATTTTCCAGAAAATCCCTGGCTCCTGCCTATGGATTCAAACATTCCCCTCCCGCAGCACCATGCTGGTGGCCACTAACTGCCAAATTACTGGCACAGAGCTGCAGAAATAGAGAAAAACGGGGAAAAACACAACTTTTTTCCTCTAACAGAGCCAGCCTTGAAGCACCAGACACCCACCAAAGCTGGAAATCAGAAAGGACCACGTGGTGCTGTGAGGTTCTGCTTCACACCACCCCAAAAGCAAACCCACCCCTGATAATTCATCCTATCTCACTTGAATTTGGGGATTTTAATAAATTTTCATTTCTCTGGCTGCCATTAGAATCCCAGAATGGCTTGGGTTGGAAGGGACCGAAAAGCCCAGCCTCATTCCACACATTTTCCATGGGTAGGACACCTGCCACGCTTCCAGGGTGCCCCAAGTCCAACCTGGCCTTGAAGTCTCCACAGGTTTTATGGGACTCCTTGAAGAACAAGTTGCAGTTTTAGTGTCTGTGTTTCTCCCACAGGTATCCAGGCAGGACTGGGGTCACCAGAAGGTTTCGTTTAACTCTGATCCTGCTCTATTCCAGGCCTGCTCTGAGGGGAGCCCCCAAATGCTGCTTTTCCAAGATTTTCTTAAGAAAGCTCCTCCTGGGAATGATCCAAGCCTGGCTTGGATCAGGAGGATGGCCCAGAGCACCTCTGAACACTTCCAGCCTCCAGGTTTAATCCCTCCCCTGGGAATATCCGAGTTTGTTTCCCAGGTGGATGCAGCGAGCTTTAAATATGACCTGTAACACCATTTTTCCTGTTGTTAACCTAATAAAGTCCAGGGAAACTCTTCCGAGGTTTCTCTGATTGGAAGTTTATTGACTTTCTGCCAGAACTGCCAGGGAAAACACGGAGCAGGGAGGGAGGGGAGGGGAGTGTCAGAGAAGAGCTGCTAAAAATGAAACCCAAAGTGGTTTCGTCTAAAAGGAGTGGTTGGGTTGTTAGAAACATTGGTGGAGGAGAATCTTCATCACAGATTGTCCTGGGTTATGGAACCCAAA
>VWYO01019122.1:0-21985 GCA_013400275.1 Rhadina sibilatrix
TTATAATTCCTTACATTAATCATTGCAATCAAAAATGTGTTTCCATTTAAATGAATATGTTGATGTTTTAAAATTAACAAAGGGAGAAAACAGTGTCACTGTTTATTTTTGTTTCCTAAACTAAACAGTATTCCTCAGAAAACAAACAAATATTTTTTGTTTTAAAAAAAGAGTTGTTTTTTTCAAGTAAAATGAAAAGACAAAAGTTTAAGAATGTTTATAGATGTGCCTTGTTTAACAGTTTTGCATGTTGGATGTGACTTTCACAGTCTGTTGGCTGTTGCAGGAAAGCCATCACATCTGTGACTTGGCTGTTGATTAATGAGTCTTTCAATTCTTTGCTACCATCTGAAGAAAGACTGTGGCATTTCTAAGCTTCACTGGTTTACTCGCCTTCAGCTGTAGTCCTACCAAGGTATCTCCCATAAAGAAAATCACACCTGGTTAAGGCTAATGAAAACTTTAATATGTCATTTTCTAGACAAGTCAAAAAGCATGTAAAACTAGACAAAAGATGTATTCAAGCAACATGAATGCAGTTTTGTCATAACCTGTCAATCTAAAGACTAACATGAAAAAGCTTTCTTCAATGACATTTTATGGTGTCAACTATTAGAATGACAATTCTTAATTCCCTCTTTGGTATATGAGGTAGGATGCACAATGGTTTCCCTCTGTTCACAAAGACTAAATTTTGTTGTTAGACCCTAGGAAGAAGTTAAGAGGGGAAGAAGTTAAAAATCCCAATCAAAAGGTTTTTCTGGATCAAATTATCAGTCAGCATCAGAAACGCCCAAATCACAGTGTACAGGCAGATTTTAAACTTACTACTCACTTCACAAAACCTATTAGGAGTTCATGCAAAACTGGCCAACTTTGTTCTATCTGCATCATGACAGTAAAAATTCTGAGGTCAGTGGACTTGGGGAAGAAGCAGTAAGATCCGTGGGACTTGTCATTCTTTCTTAAGGACTGCCAGCCTGGCAGGACAGAGGAAGTACACCCAGGAAAGCCACGTGAGAAGCAATACCTTGGGAAGGCTCTAAGAGACAACATTTACAGCTACAAAGGTCTGGGATCTGCACTGCAGCCACCACCAGTCCTCAATACTTGCTTTGTGGTTGCAACAGTGAATATTTCAAGGTCAGGAGGAAGTATACAGTCTTCCTCATCTCCTTCAGAGGAAAACTAATGGGACTACCCTTCCTAAAATGAATGTAAGGTAATTGAAATTAGATAAGCATTAGGATCTCACTAAAGCTGAGTCACCTCCCCTTTGCTGCCACAAAGGAACTGCGCATAGCAACAGCCAGCACAGATCAGCTACTATGCGGTATCTTAATCTTATCAGCTACTATTTGTATCTTAAATTTAGCTGACAGAGATAGGTTCTACTCTTTGCTTTCCTACATACTGATTTTGCCATGTAGAAGAAACCTTAAAAGTGACTTGTGTGACCAGATTTTCCATCTGTTCAACTCTGATATTAATACTTCCCCCTCTACCTTACAGGGGACTTGCACGTCTCAGCTCATTACAGCTTGCAAAGAAATTGAGATCCCTGTATGGAAATTGAATTACTCTACATTACTAAAACTTTGATGAAAAATCCCTTATCTAAAAGCGGCAAAAGGAAGAAACAATGCCTTGATGGACAAGACAGACTTTTAGCTTGTCAGCTTGTGTCCTGCAGCCTCTTCCCTTGCAGGTGTAGCAAGAAAGTCTATAGATAAGACAAGAAGCTAAGCCACTGTGTACAATCAGGGAAGTCAGTACTTTGAATGCATTAATTCACATTTACACATTTAGCAATTACACATTATACTTATATTACACTTACAATCACTATATAAATATGTATCTATTAAGAATGAAAACTTGGATCAATAGGAGTTTGAAAGAGGAAAGAGAAAAGAACAGGTAAGAAAAACAAACATGAGTATCTCCACTTAAGAATTCCTAGTGAGAACAGGATTTGAGACAGATTGAAAGGAAATACCTGTTTCTAAGAAAAGCCACCCAAGTCACAGGATAGCAATCACTAGGTTAATTAGATAGTGATAAAAATGCCGAAGAGCCAAGTGATGATTTGTAGCACACAAAAATACCTAGATATGAAGAAAAGATGCATACTTTTAAAGGAACCAAAGAATCCTACAATAAATACACAAATTAATTATTAATACAATACATTGAATATACCTAGCAGTATTCCTATCAAAGCTGTCCTGGTTCTGGGCAGGACAGAGTTAATTTTTGCAGTAGCCAGATGGGGGCATGGCTGAGACCTGGAGGTTACTCTATACCACCTTATGTAATTTTCTGGGGATGGGGAAAGGGCTCGCTCTTCTGGGTCAGTGTAGAAGGGTGGAGGGAGCAGTTGGATATTATCTCTTGTCAGGGGGTTTCCATTGTGAATTGTTCACCTTTTTCCTGTACCCTCTGTTGTTTATATTGTTGCTATTACTACTTATATTCTTCTTTCAGTGATGTTTCCAGTAAATTACTCTTGTCTCAACCCATGATCTTTATGTTTCGGACCTCCAATTCTCCTCTCCATAGCACTATGAGGCAGGGGGAAAGAAGAGTAAGCAGTGGTTTGGACAGTCTCAGCAGGAGCACTAAATTGTAGAGTACCATTTCTAAACCAAAACAAAGTATAACAAATGATATAAAAATGCAGACAAATGTGACCTAATTTAAATGGGGAAGCAAGATACTGTAAGACATTATTAGAAGAAAGAGGTTTGGATCACAGGCCTCTGCCCTAGACAACATGCTGTGTTTATTTTACTTTTGAATGCAAAAAGATGTACCAGCAATATTTCCTTCTTTTTCATTCATTCTATTTTCACTTTTTTAAGAAGCCAAGTTTGATCATCAATGAAATAGCATCAAATTAGCATGAAACTTTATTTAAGCAATTTTACAGTTGTAAATTGAAAGAGAGCTGGTAAGTACATACTTTCATATCGGAAGGCTAGCAAAGGCCTCATCATAAAGGACTTCCAAGTATTAAAAAGTAGCTCATATTAAGAAAGGTTAAATGTGATACGGCAATCCTTATGTTTTTACTACTTTTTGTTGGAGATTGTCACCAGAGAATTTTTTTATATGATTAATCAATATATCTGCAGAAGAGAGAGACTGATAACAATAAGAAAAGTGGTGAGCCTCATCTTTAACCTCATTTACTTGGGAAATTCATGCTGTAACTGTATACATGATAGGGGCTTGAACGGCAGTCAAACAGTGTGCGATACTGTTCCCTTTTGCTTACTGATGTATGTTCTGCCACCAATGCTTGAAAGTGCCAGGCAGGGAACTAAGCCTACTTCTGACAGATTTTTTAAGGTCACAGTACAGTTTGATTAGCTATGTCAGAAGAGGATAAGCAGACGAAGGATAATCCTTATAGTGACAGATGTGACATATACCTTGTTATTGACCAACTCATTAATGGAACAGGATCCTTGCTTACCCAGAAAGGTCAAAGTGAGATTTTCCACAAAATCCCATTGGCTTTTTTTGGTACATCCAGCACTAGGTCCAGTCTAAACCCGACTTCGTGATTAACCAAGAGATCTACAATAATAGATTAACACCTTTCACCTGCTTCTTTTCATACAGGAACAAAGAGACACTACCTTTCATAGCCACCCATACATTATAGAAAACCTGTTCTCATATGCATTATAAAGGCATTTTTTAGAGTAACACCAAGCAGGTGATGATTACTGCAAAATTAATGGCATCTTAGCTCTTCACCAAACATCTTTAATAGTTGACTTGTAGCTGTAGCAACAAAATGAATTTCTAATATCCAGCAAATTTGGATACAAAAGGTCTGAGAGCATCTGCAGTTTAGAAGACAGATTAATAAATAATTTAGATATTAATTAATAATATCTAAAAGTATAGTAGATGTAAGACTGCTGTCCTCTGCCATGTAGATAAGCTCTCTGTCTTGGCATCATGTCAGTAACTGCTCTTCCATCATTTGTTTCTTCCATAGAGAAAATTGTTAGAGAACTTCCTACCTTTTAATGCTCTGGAGCTTTTTTTTCACTCATTCCACAGATTTAGGCTTTTGTAAAGTTTTATAAAAAATCTTTGACAGACAACAAAACACATGCAGTTTGCTGGCATTCTTTTCAGTTTCAAAACCACATAATAAATTTTTCCACACATTGATAAACTAGATTTTAAAAGTGCATTTTCTGGATATCGAGATAATCAACAACACAATGAATATAAACATTTTCTATAAATAGTTCACCATATGGCTATCATTCTCAACAGATGGTGTCTGTGTATTCACTAGAATATACAAGAGCTATGCAAATTTTGCCCTGCAATCATTCAAAATTCTAAAGATTTTCTTACTTCAGTTTTATTAAGCTTAATCAAAGTCGAACACATAATTTTATTACCTAGCTCTAATATAGGGAACAAATGCCACAACTATACCAACCAATAAATTTGTGAAATGCAGTACAGTTGAAAGGATTTTAATAAAGAGACACTAGGTCTCTTTATTAAAAGGTACAAGATTTTCTCAATCCTAGGACAGCACTCTGCTTCTAATGATAGATTTTACCTATCCAAAAAGCAGACCCACTTGTGAAGAGCCCAGTAGTTCATCAGAAAGAATGCAGTCTGGACTGTGTTATGAAAAAATCCATAGTCCAAGGGATCTGAGAGTTTCTATATATTTTGCAGCAAATGTTCTCTCATATGCATTATAAGGGCATCAACTGTAGTAACACTAAGCAGATGATGATTATTGATGGCACCCTAACTCTTCACCGACCATCATTAATAGTTGGCTTGTATCTGTAGCAACAAGGCCTACAAGAAAGCCTACAGATTTTATCCAGTTTTAGTAAAAAACAAACTTACTAATTTTTTACAGTTTCTTTAAAGCCAGTATATAAACATCTCCATGTTTTCTACTTCCAGAAGCTGCTGGGCAGTTCAGAATATCTCAGAAAACAACTCACAACCAAAAGCTGAGTAGATACTTGTCTATCCTGTTCCACCTTAAAACTATTTAAGCTCATATCACTGTATAAACATTTTCTGTAAAGCGCTTCTTGAGCTACACTGGCTTATCTGTTGGAAATCATATTCTAATTTGCAGTCTAGACATTTTTATAGCATTTCTTATTCACTCAAACAAATACTAGTTTTAATTTCTTCAGTTTTTCAAACTTGTTACCATTTCTCACCTGACAGTAAAAAAAATCCCACATTCCCATTCCCCTCTCAGTTATTAAGTTAAGCTTTCTGTTCTGAAGGTCCTGACTGTTGTTGGCTTTGCCAGTCATGAGTTCTTCTCTGTCTATAGCTCCCAGTGTGCTCCTGTACATCATTACAACTAAATTACTACTTGTCCCTGCACAGACACCAGTGCTTCACAAAACTTCCCTAAGTGCAGAGGAGGGAATCACAGTCATTCCTCCTCAGAACTGCAAATTACTGCAATATTGGATAATGGCTTCACATGTTACAAAGATGTCCCTTTTTTTCCTCCTCTTTATAGTGACAGGAATATCTTTACCTTATCATAATGTATTCAGTGCACCTGAAAGTCCTGTACAACTGCAGAAGGCAGGTCACATCTCAAAGCCCAGCAAAATAATAGTATCTTCTAACTATGTATCAGTTGCCAAGATATTCCTCTGAAAACAAATGGTCATAAATTTAACATATAAAGGGTACACAAACAAGAAGGATAATGCATGGTACCGTGCTCTGGAATTGTGCCTCAATGTTGACAACACACCAACTTTTTGCCTACTGCTAAGTACTTCTGGCAGATTTTCAACACACTGATTTGGCCAGACAATAACAATTGTAAATTTATGAGCAGGACATTAACTGGAAGTTGAGAGATGAGTAATTAAGTAACAATTGCTCTTCTTGCTTTATTACATGTATTAAAGGAACAAAGGAACCCCCATTTGCTATTGGAGTAGCTAAGGATGATCAACGAGTCCCACACTTCAAAAAGCAGCATGTGTCTGTGTAAATATGCAGAATATTTTTTAAAACTTGTGTAAAGCAAGTTCATAAGTTAATTGAATGTTAATGGTCATTACTAAAAGATACTGTTTCAAGTATACAGTATTGAGAAATACATTTAAACCTTTATTCTTGACGCTCAAACTATATATATAATATATATACACATACATATTACTTATTTTGAGTAAATTAAAATCAGATGGGTTGAAGTTTATTAAATTGAAGGGGCTTAGAGCTTGCCAAATTAGTGTTTTGTCAATTGATTCAATGTTGCTTTAAACTTTTTCTAAAGCTCCCTGATTTTCTCAAGTTTGCCAGTTAAGTTTTTGTTGTTTATCTAGTCAGTATTTCTTCCTTGCATCTAATTCAGGATACATATATAAACCCCTGTAAGCCCCTTTGAGGGACTCAGTGAAAGGATTCTGTGGCCTTACAACCACCACATCGTTAATTTGAAAAAATTCCTGGACACTTCTACTTTGAGGATCACAGAAATGTATTGATTAGATTCCCATCATTGTGTGAAGCCAGAAATTATTAGTAGATAACAATTCATTCCCTTTTTAACCAGTCCTAAAAGTCTTTTACTTTCCCCTAACCACCAACCAATTAATTTGCCTAACACTTGCTGGCTCTGGGACAATGCTCTCATAACACCCTCTCACTTAACTCAGTCATTAACTAGGTTAGGGGAGCATTTGCCTTGTAAATGAGTCCCCTAAGCATTTTCCATTTTTTTTCCTCAAAAGAAAGACTATGCTTTTTAAACTTCATATGCAACTGACAGTACTTTTTCTTGAAATATGAAAAGAAGGAAATAAATATCATTCCAACATCACTGTGAAAAAATATTTTTGCCTGCACAGACATAACTATTCAGGGAAAGCTTTGGCATGTGTAAAAAAGGGAGTAGTTAAAATATTATGGTGCTCCACTTTATAAACTGATGGTTCTGACACAGTTCAAGTACTGCCTGTGGTTTTGTTTAACTCATCTCAGGAGGGAAACAGTAGAAACAGACTAGGTCCACCATAAATGAGAGGTCAAAATAATTATGCACTTATTCAGCTTGAACATTAAGTCTTGAGCACAAGTAAGGCTGAAATTTATCCAGTTCTAGGAAGGATCATGAAGAATTACCTAAAGACAGGGCTCACCTATGTCTTACTGCAAAGCCTGCTTGAGTAGCCACAAGAAAAGCTAGAACTGTCCTAGTCAGCTGTAAAGTATGAGCTGACACACTTTAGCTATGATAAAAAAGGAGTCAAATAAAGACAATTTGTGTTGACGATGTCAGTTGGTATGGCAGATACTGGATCAGCTACTTTACTTTATGTTTACCGTGGATCTAAGTGATCTGTTGGTTTGTAGAGTGGTTGAAATAATAGATCCATGCTCTAATTATTAATTACTTGCATAATGTCACTTGCAGATGAGACTTTCCTTACTATGTAGAAAGGCAATAAATTAAGACATTTTCAAATTAGGAAAGATGACAAAAGTTAGGACATTTTTTAAATTAAAAACATAGATGATACAAGGGTGTGAAATACAAAGAAGGACAGATGAGGAATACACAGGTGTTTCTTTCTAACACCAATAAAGAGATTTTAAAAAAAAGTGTTTTAAGGGAAAAATGAATATGAAATGTCCACACAAAATGTTTCCTCTGCAAATCACAGCAGTCCTCTGCTCCCTTTGGCTCATACTGATGACAATAACACGAAGTTATTCTTGAATTGGTTCAAGAACCAGTTTTAGTCTAAGAGTTTCTATGACAGTCTTTTTTAAAAGGACAATCTACTTCATTTTTAATGAAAGACATGAGATAGCAATCAACAGGAGAACCATCAAAGAAAAAAAAATTAGTACTGTATT
This sequence comes from Rhadina sibilatrix, assembly GCA_013400275.1. Classification (NCBI taxonomy): domain Eukaryota; kingdom Metazoa; phylum Chordata; class Aves; order Passeriformes; family Phylloscopidae; genus Rhadina; species Rhadina sibilatrix. Next base: position 7,909 of record VWYO01019122.1, read on the forward strand.
GTCTCTGACATTTAACACAAAAAAGTTTGTGAGGTTTCACATTCTGTCTGGTAACAGGTAACAAAGGACATCAAGAAGACAACCGAATAAGAAATTTTTGCTGGCATGATTTTTTGTGCAATTAAACTTTTGGAAAAGAACAATTTGAGTACAGAAAGAAGTAATCTTATCTGAATTAAGACGGCAGACTCAAAACAGACTGTACAAGTATTTTATATATGAAATGAAGGAAGAACTAAATGTTTAAGACTAACTGCTAGTGATAAATGGAGAAAATGGGACAAAATCCCAAAAACCTTTATGACATGCAAATTCTCTAACTTCTGAAATTGTCACTCTAGTTTCTAGATAGAGGAACAGTCCCGTTCAAAAGATAACTGATAGGATCTTATTAGGTATCATCAGGAGAATTCAGAATTAAGAAGAGAGTGTCTTAGTTTAGTCTGCAACATGTAAGTTTTCCAGTTTTCACAAGTGGAAAATATTAACAAAAAACAAACAATAAGCAAACAAAAACATTCCACCTAATTTTTTCTGTATTTAAGAAATTGCTGTTTCTGAATTAAACAGTTACATTTTAGTAGTGAAAAGGCAATAAAACATGAGAATAAGTTTTATTAATTAAAACCTATTAAGAAAACACTTTCTATTTCTAGCTACACTTGTCATGTCCCAAACTGAATTTAAGATACTTTGCAACTTGAGTAAATACAGCCTAAATTGTGTGCCAAAATTTCCCTGAGGTTTGCAAAGGTTATCAATTTTTTTTTTTTCCGAAGCATTATTTGAGTGCAATATCAACATATATTCTTATACTTCTGTCTCAGATAGAAGGAACAAATGATACACCTCAAAACAGGAATTGAAAGTCATCTGAGTATGGATCAAATACTACACAAAAAATGTTGCTCCATTTTAAAACTGCATATTTAAAAAGAAATGCAGCATTTGTTTTCTAAATTTCGCCAATAAAATCTTTGTGTATTCACTATTACAAAGTCAAAAATACAAAAGGAAGATCTGATTTTTTGCCAAAATCCTGTTACCTGTGTGTCAGGAGCAACCTGAAGGCCCTCTGATTCCGTCCCAAATAACCTGGCAGCAAGCTTGACCAATCCCACTTCCATGCAGTAATGGCTGACTGTTGATATATGGCAAGGATACACAGTTAGTTATTAATCAGCATTAATATGATCGTACATTAAAGCTCCAGCTGCGATACACTAACCAAGGAGGGGGGTCTAGAATGAGGACTTAGAAAGGTGATCTCAACCATGTCCACAGAAGAACACTTTTATTCCAATAAAACAGTAATTCATTAATTAAGGACATAGCCACTATTTATAAAAAGATAAATCAGTTTTTTGAACCATATTCTTCCAACTGTTGACAGCATTCTGATCAACTACTTTGTCTGAGAGCTATACTCTTTGTCTGAAAAGCGAAATAGTTGCTAACTTTTTATGTAACAGCAATTTTGCATTGCAAAGAGTTTTTTGTGAAAAATTTGGTATAGCTGGAATTCAGTAATCTGTATCATAATTAGAGTGATTTAATGTTTTATTATAAACAGCATTAAATATAGACAATTTGAACAAATATAACTCCATACTGCTTATTGAATAAACAAAAGCAATCTACATCATCAACGGGCAGACAAAAGAGCATACACAACATTCTTATTCCTAAAAAACTGTAAATCATGTTGCACAACCTTCCTTTTCATTGTTAGCAATGGTCAAGCAGTGACTATAATTCAATCTTCTTGGGAGGAAATAAGTATAAAGTTATTGTCATAACACTAACATAGCACTGACTAGTTAAAAAATGTTTAAGCAAGCCAAAACAATGGAAATGGTAAAAATAAATATTTTTATCCAAATAACAGTGAAGTATAACTTGGAGTGCATCTTTTTATTCCTACAGGCAGCACTTGGTTTCTCTGGGAGAGCAGAATCATTGCAATCCCTCCTCTTCCCTCCATATGTTTTTTATCCTTACTTACTTACTCTCCTTCTCCTCCCTGACCTCATCTTTGCCATGCATGTTAAAGTAAAGTAGAAAAACAAAGATGAAATCCAGAGTATGAAAGGGAAATAAGGGTAACAAGAAAAAATAAAATACTGGAAAAGTATTTTTCAGCCTTTTCTTATTCATTCACTTTCCCAGTGAATGAATAAGAAAAGGCTCCTTGCCAGTGCTCTGGCATCTTCTACATGCACTGGCAATAATTTTCATTGGAAACCAGACACTCAGTTATACTGATCACTGTTTATAAACGGGCAGTCCCACATCACTAAATAAACGTGCAATTTTATGGTAAAGGAAACTGAACTATTCAATAACATCATTAACTTGGAAATAGAATCAGAGAAGAGAATTATGGAATGATTTGGGTTTGAAGGGATCTGAAAGATAACCTTGTTCCAACCCCTTGCCATGGGCAAGGCAGACCTTTCACGAGACCAAGTTTCTCAGAGCTCTGCCCAGCCTAGTCCAGAATGCTTCAAATGGATGGGGCAACCACAGCTTTTCTGGGCAACCTGTTCCAGTGCATCCCCACCCTCACAAGAATTAATTTCTTTCTAATATCTAATCCAAAGCTACTCTCTGTCAGTTTGAATCCATTCCATTTTGTCCTGTCACTACATGCTCATGTAAAATGTCCTCCATCTTTCTTGTAAGCTTCCATCAAGTACTGCAAGGCTGCAATTAAGTCACCTCAAAGCCATCTCATTTCTAGGCTGAATAATTGCAATTCTCTTGGCCTTTCTTCATAGGAAAAGTGCTCCATCCCTTTAGTGATTTTGGTGTCCCTTCTCTGGACCGGCTCCAAGAGGTCCATGTCCTTCCTGTGCTGGGGACCCCAGAGCTGGATGCACCACTGCAGGTGAGGTCTCACCTGAAGGGAGTAGAGGAGCAGAATCAACTACCTTGACTTGCTGGTCATGCTCCTTTTGATGCAGCCCATGACACACTCGGCTNCATGCTCCTTTTGATGCAGCCCATGACACACTCGGCTTTCTGGGCCGAATATGAGGAAAAACTTCTTTACTGCCTGGGTGACTGAGCACCAGAACAGACTTTTTAGAGAAGTTGTTGAGTCTCCCTCACTGGAGACACTGGAGATATTCAAGAATCTGAACATGTGCTCTGGGATGACCCTGCTTGAGCAGGGAGGTTGGACCAGATGACCCACTGTGGTCCCTTCCAATCTCAACCATTCTGTGGTTCTGTGGTTCTGTGATTCTTGACTGGAAAGTCCCTTCCAACTGAAGATATTCTATGACTCTATTGATTCAAAGATTCTACAAAGCATGTTTCTCTGGAGTGAGAAGCCTTGAGAAGCCATATGGAATCGGTATTTGTCTCCTTTTTCAGGACATTAACACTATTATTGCAATATGACAATGATTAAGCATTCATTAAACAAGTAAGAAAAGATATTTTACAGCAACATAACTAATGAAATAGACCAAAACAGTCATACACATACAGTTCATACACAGATTTACTTTATACACAGATTATACTATGCATAAGCAAGGCTGCACTGAAAAAGGATGCATTTCCACACAAGTCTGTAAAGTGAATTTTGTGTCACTGTAATACCACTTTTTTTAAATATTTGAATGAATGCTGGAATCAAAAAAACTTGATGACATATCAAGTATACATGAGAAAGATTGGCGTAATATTTTTTTAAGTATCAAAGTGGTAACCATTAGCGCTTTGTGTAATTAATTGGTCATGGGATGCTCCAGCAGAGATTTCATTTTACAAACATGATTTAAAGAAAAACAGAGAGATGGATGCTTTTTTTGTGTTTTACCCCTACTTAGTCTCACTGGTCTGTAAAATCTATGTATTTCTAAAGCATTCTTTACCTAATTGTTCAACATATCTGTGAAAGACCCATGAGGAAGACTCTAAATGTGAATTTACAGTTCTGATGTGATTTTCCAAAGGACTAAAACTAATCCTACGTACTATTGCACAGATGTTATGAATGTCATTGCTACGATAAGCTTTCCCTCAGAACACTGAACATAGAAAGTGTAAGAAATGCAAATTGTTCTTACATACAATAATTAAGATAAAATTATTGTAATGGCTTTTTGAACATCATGATATTGAGAAGATACCCTCATTAGACTCCCAATAAATAATGTTCCTTTCTTCTTCAATAAATGTGAACACACATAAATAATGCCATTTTCATACATTCTGTCTTTGTCATTATCATGATCATAATAAGACCAACAAGTAAAAATTATACTATAACCAAGGTTTCAGATTTTCACAAACCTGATTGAATACTTTTGCACAAGACTGTCTGTACACCTGGAAAGGGTTGAAGACAGGCTGCTCTTCTCCACCCTTCAGGGTCAAAGGCAGGCATTGACTCGAGGTAGCACCATCCTCAGAAGAATTCTCACAAGATAGCTGCTCTTTCAAATATTCCTTTTGGAAGAAAAAACAACACAGAATAGTACAGGCCATCTAGCTTTCTAAGTGAAATTTGCCTATATTTCAAGCACAAGTTGAATGCTTGATAGAAGTTCCTTTTAATACAGTGCAGAATTGACAATCTCTTAAAAATAGAAACCTTTCTAAGAATATCACCATTTTACAATGTACAAGAAATAACCTTGAAAAACATGCACCCAACTTAAGCAAAATAGAACGATCTAACCTATTGTTTTGAAATTGTTGTCAAATTATAAGTTCTCATTTAATATATATATATGCTAGGTATATGTAGAAGTGAACAACAAATGTTTTTCATGTCTTTTGCATTAGACCTTCTGGAACACAGTCAACAATTGCTATATGACTTGAAATCATTTCTTTGATTAACATGTTCTACATGTTATTTAAACATAGGAAATAAATATTCTCCCACTCTTCAAAACTATTTTTAGCTGCTTAAGCATTCAAAGACTAGACATAGTATGATTTGCATTGCAGTTTTAGAAACTACACTGTAACAGATGCATGATTATTTTGGACACAATCTTTTCTGTTTTCACTTCTAGGACTACTATGTAAATAAATCATCATTGCAGGCCAATAAACTGTTTTGATTAAATAGAACCATTTTATGAAGAACCAGATAATGAAACATTTACACATCCATTTGCTGGAAGGACTACTGTGATTAAACAGTTTATTGTTATTAAAATGAAATGCATAACATGGAGCAAGTACTCAAGGTGAGTAATTAGGATGGGTGGATACAAATGCTTCTCTTATTTGCAGTACTACTGAGATGGAATAACATGCAAACTACCTACTAAGGCATCCTGTATCTCTCAGTAGGTATTTCTAAAAGATTTTCATCATTTGTTTGAACTTAGCCAACTATGGCCTGACCTGAAAGGCACAAGTTCACCTTCACGCCACACAGGCTGTAGCTGTTTCTTCCTTGTGTTGGCACTAGCATAAGTTGTGAAACCAGCCAGGGGGAAAAAAATCTGTTTCATCCAGACAAACTAGCCACATGATTTCTAGTACTAGCACAAAGGTGGGGTCTAGGAGTGGAAAAGAACAAGGGCAAGAGAAAGAGAAGGGCTATCTCTCTGCTGGTTGCAGTCAAATGTCATGTTTGACCAAGAGAATCACAAAATTGTCTTAGTGTATGGAAAAAGGCCCCAACCACCAAAAACAAACAAACAAACCAAAAAAACCAAAAACAAATTAAGCTTTTTTTGTTTAAAACACCATCAAAAGGCAACTGTGAAAACATATCCTCTTTTAGCTATTTTTACTCAGCTTTTTAAAAATATCTGGATTTTTATTTCCTCATTCACTCATTCATTCATACTTTATGCCATAACAAAGATTTCAGAGCCACCGTGAAGGAGGTTATTTAAAAGCTACTTCTGTACATCTACCAAATTTTCATAAATGTACTGCCTTCCATGTACACATTTTTACAAGATCTGTAGACTAAAGCATCCCAGCCCTCTGGATGTAACAGAGCCAGCAGAGGCAGATTGTGCTGCTTTTTCAGATGCAATACTGGAAATAGCTGTCCATGTGTTGCCAGATGAAGAGCTATTTGTTCTGTTGGTGGGAAAATACAATACTTATTTTGCAAAACTAATAGGCTACAGAAAGGCACAATACATATTCTGTAGGATCATGTTAAACATTAACAAAATAATCAACCAGCCTGGGCATGCCATCTCAGCTCCCTTTTGGGAAAACAACACCAGTTCACTTAACAGGTAACTTTGGGGTCTGGGACCACCGGAGACCACCAGAGGGACCCCCGGGACAGATGAACACGTGCAGAGGGAGGGGGGGTACATATTATGGGTCTGCAGGAAATGATTATTATACGTATGTTCGTTCTGGGAAAATCAATGAATGTGTATGTAAAACACAGTATATAAAGCAGGAGCTTTTCTGTACTCGACATGCACAATTTTGGTGGAGATATCCCTGCAGCATCTGGCCCTGTAATAAAGAATGCCTACTTCTTAATTCTACAGTGGTGATAAAAAGGAGATTTAGACCAATTTCGGTAACACCTGCTTGCAAGGGTTCAAAAACTTTAAGTGGTATATAGCTGCCTTCAGTAAAGGTATTTTTCTTTAATTAAATAATGTGGATTTAGTTTTGGTGGAGAGACTTATTCAACAATGGTAAATATATTACATTAAGACCTCCTTTCGTATAGTAAATATTGTAGGCTCTGAAAGGGTCACGTTTCAAAAATGTGAAAATATGAAATCACATCTGTAAATATGAGAACTATATCCTCACTACACTGACTGGGCATCAAACCAAGTATACAGAATATTATTGAGCCTGACAGTTCAGAAGAGTTATCTCTTTAGCTGTCATTACTAAAAAATTATTTTTAAAATTATTATTATTTTTGGCAAGCACATGAAGGGCTTTAAGCTGTTTTGAGTACTGCAGTATCTATTAAAAATTTTTATAAAATCATATCTCTGTTTTTAAAGCCAGTTTCCAAGAATCCATTTCACCTGCTTTTGTGAGGAATATTATCAAGAAAAACAATTTTCTGTCTCATGATTTTGTTTTTACACAATGTTTTTACACGATGTGTATACAGTGCAGCATAAACTACACTACTACTCAACTAATTTTAAGAACACAATTGCTTGACATTCCAAGGAGTCTTTAAACAAAAGAATGGACCTCTGAATAGACAATCAAATCTATTTCTTGGTAAGCAGGCACATAAAACATAACTTGGGTTTTGAAAAATAATATTGAAAAGTGCATTATCATAATACCATGCCAAGCATTACAATGTTTTGTACAATTGAAAGTAATACAGTTAAATCCTTCTTAACTCAAGCTGGTCAGAGTCTCTCTTCTTCTTTTTTAAAACAATACAGTTTTTTTCCACTGAGAAACGTTCTATTTTTATAAAAGTCTTACTAGCTGCAGAAATTCAAGGAGAGACACCTGGGATGTGGAAAGTCAGGCTGAAGTCCCTCTTCCACCTAATTCTCTTAGCCTCATGCCTCCTATTGGAGCTGTTCCACTTTGTATAAATAACCGAATACTCACAGGAGTCAGATCTTAGAGCAGGGTCTCCAAAACCCAGCATGTGTAATCTATTCCTTCAGCTAGAGTATGGTTCTATTTTTGACCCTAAAAATTGCAGAATGCATTTTTACCACTGTTTCTACAAGGCAAAACAACTCCAACAGGGGAAAAAGAAGGAGTTTCATGCTGATAGCTAATGGTATGGAGGTTTGGGGAATTAGTTCAGATATGGGAAATGCAAATTCAATTCCCTGATATAAACCAGGAATTATAAAGATTTGAGCCTGCATATACTGTCCCCTAAGTAACTGTCCTAACTACTGGACTATATGCTATTTTGGTGGTCTTTTCCTCACTCCTTTATACCTAAGAATAATCTTGAATGTGCTCCAGGTGAAAAGGTTTTGTTTATTACAGTAATAACTTTCACTTCACTTCCTAAACCAGTTAACTGTTCAGGAATTTGAAACTTGAAAAGATTCTGTACTGTACTAATGTTAGGTTGCCATATATATAAGCTATATATGCTTATATAACTTATAATGCTTCCAAAGGCAGATTCATAAAGGTTGTTTTTAAGCCTCCACTTAGGAACTAAACAGTTGGATCTGATTTTCAGAAGCAGTGTCAGTACTAAGGTGCTCTCTGTGGCCTTCCTACAGATATAGCTGTCTAGTTAGCGTTTTCTGCTACCAGGTTTTTCAGAGGAAAAATCCTGGCCTATGCCTATATTTGCATTATTTTGTATTTTATTATAAACACTTCTGTACACTTGCAAGGATTTTAACAGCACCTGCTTCTGCATTCAACGAATTTAGTAATTAAAGCTAAAACCAGAATTTTCTAAATTAAGTTGTGTAGATCTGTGTTACCATGCAATTTAAACAAACCTATTTCAGTCAATAAAATCAGAATGCTTTTGGTAATTTGGGGCAATTTAGAACAGCCATAGAAATTTTGTGGTAATTCTTTTACATTGCCAAAATTCTATATGCAGCAAATAAATCTGACTTTTCTGTTTCTTTTAAAGTGCTTTTAAAAGCACTTTAGTTGAACAGCTGTCTAAACTGAGTAAGATTTCATGTGGATGCATTTACTTCCTCAGTACAGACAAATGGGTTACTTGTTTGTTTAAATCAAGAGAGCTAATTAACCACGTGTAATTTTACTTTTTGTAACAGTCAATTCTTCAACAGCCTTCGCTGATATTTTTTTTTTTTTTTACTGTGCTCAGACTCCTAGTATCTGTGGTCTACAATATGAAACTGAAGGAAGTTTATGAGCCATAGTACTGTCTAAGTACCTAAATAAAATCTACAGTGTTTCCTATAAAGTAATCTTTTCCGTAGAAATGCACAAAAGCCTAAAGTGAATGGATTTTATTAAAATACAATATAGGATTCTAGATTGACTTTAAGAACTATTATCACCTCCTTGACTAACCCTTAGCTGCCAGCAGATGTTGCCCCAGGCCAGTACACACTTAATTGCTCTGTGGAAAGGCCGTTTCCCTACCTCATTGAGCCGGATGATGTGATAAATTTGCCTCAGGTACTCGCTACCACCTGGTTTGTGGCAGATATCCAGGACCATCATGTTTATATTATGCTCAGTGAATCCGAGTGCAATACCTCCTTCCTCTAACGTTGCACCTTTAACTGTGATTGAGGCACTAGAACATAGAAAAGACACAGTCCTAAGTTAAATTTCTAAAAACCAAAATACTAATACGAACTCAGCTAGAAATACATGTTAAAAAAAACCTGGAAGTAGTTGACTTACGCAAATGTTGTTGTATAGATATCTCTCTGTATATATTAATAACGTTATTACATTTAATTTTAATCACCTTAATTGGAAAGATGAACACATAAAACACTCTTTACTCTAAGGATATAGAAGGAGAAAATATTTTCGTTTCCCATAGAGAAGTATCTTTGCTACTAGAAATGGCATTTACATTCGATCTCTTGTGCATTTTTCCTTGCTTGTCACAGCACATATTAAAGCCTAATTAACATGTCAGAAAGGTAGCCATTACCTCTAAGTATAGGTTAGAAGTTTTAAATTGAAGTCGGTTTTTTCAACTGGTACGTTGTTAACCATTTTAAAGGTACTTATTTGCCACTTGTTGCATTTTTAGCCCTATAACATTCCTCGCTTTTTTTTGTATTTGTGTGAAACTTCTACCAATGAAAATCTGAAAGTGACATTCCCGTATGCCTCCACAATTGTACATTCAAATCTCTGATCATTGCAAGACTGTACACACAAGCACAAGTTACTATCTTAGTATTGCTGCCGATAAAGTCTAAGAAAGAAAAAGAACCAAAATTTTCCTCAAATACTGGAGCTGCAACACAGGTATTTGACATATACGTGCCAAGAACTCAAAAGATTAACAAGAATATATTGTTATTTCTACAGGCACTATTGGATTAGTTTAAAATAAACCAAAGAAGCATTCTCAATTAATTTAAAAAAAATCAATATTCATTTAGAAGTAAAAAAACCCCAAAACATCAAAAAAACCCCCCAAAATCGGAAAACAAAACTACTGTGGCTACAGTTTACTGTTGAAAGTGTGCCATGGTTACAAAGTCAGTCCTTCTGAAAGTTGCTGTTTGACCTACAGGCTCTCTGAAATGCTGCACAGATGCTAGACATTGCTGATATTGCTTCCACATGCAGTTTCAGAATGTCCTACAGAGCAAATAGTTTCAAAATACAAACTATAATTTTGTTCTTTGCTGAAGGTAAGTAAGTGATACTATGTTATTATGGTGTACTTTACAGAAAAGCTTCAAAGAAATTGATCTTTAAATAAAAGCACACTTAAGGCTGATATTTGATGCCACATATGATACAACCTGAATTTCTTGTCAAAATTCTTAGCAACTAACATTGAAGAAGCTAAGGATCTCTGACAAAGGAATGTATCAGTGCCAGCACCCAAATTGTATCCTTTACTGCCGTTACTGCGCAGGTGAAGCAGATGATTGGATTCAGGCAGCACTATGATTAATGACTTCCTTTCTGGACTTGGGACGGCCTATCAATCATGTCATTAGCAAGAATGTGCCCTGAGAGAGGCAGACCTCAGCCAAGGAATAACTGCATTCATCTTAATCTGTATATGCACCCAGCCAGCAAGGTCAGGGTCACCATGATGAAAAACAATAATCTTCAATTCAACAAATTACTTTGCACAGACAGACGTTTCTTTTCTTCTCAGGATGTGTGTTTTTTGGAATCTAATGTGACTGTTTACAGCTCTGGTGCTACCATAAAGTGAAGGTTATTTTAATGAATAGTAATACTTTCAGGCAGTACACGAGACAGGCAATGAGTGCAACTGCTGTTTTCTGAACCTTTCAATGAAAGCTATAATTTTTTAAATATTCTTTAAAACTAAGTTAATATATACTATTTAGACTTTTTATGTAAGTAGCAATCCTGATAATAATAACATAACACAAAATCAAGCAAGAATTTTACTTACAAAAACCCACTACACTTCAAAGATATTTTTGTGGCTGTGTAGGTGAGCCCCAAATAAATTTTTGAAATTTATAGGGTTTTTATTTCTTTCATACGTATCTATTGGAAGTCTATAAACATTTATAGATATGAACACATACATCCACATGCACACAGCTAAATCAAAAGATAATTTGATTATTGAATGGTTACATAACACCAACTCAGTGTATAGTATATAATTACAATATAGTAATTTCATTCATGAAAGTTTTGTCTGTTCTTGAAAGATTGCTTTCAGTTTAGTAATTATGTGGCACTACTTATTTTAATTGAATAATTGAATTTCAGCTCTAATATATTAGTTTTGTAATTTGCATTTATAATAACATTTATCTCTAGATTTCATATCTCAAATATTTATAAACTGCATCTTATTTTCTCCCAGATATTGACTCATAATATTTGAATGAAAAGTGGAAAACCAGTCATATTAGATTTGTGTGGCAGAAATGCAACTGAAGTCAGGGGAGTCAGTTTCATAACTGCATCAAGTAACTGCTCACTTGGAGAGCAGGTAATGTATTCTTCATTATCCTAAGCTTAAACTTACCAGGCCTAGTCACAATTTAGTTCTGTCTTTGGTTGACACTGTATACATAAAGAAACATTTTTCCACGTTTACTTTCCACAATCTGATACCTAATGTATAACACAGCATTTTTAAAAAAGAAAATACAGTAATATTAAGTTAAAATTCTCAGCTTCAGAAGACGTGCAAATTAACAAAAGTTTTAATTTTTAGGGGTTATCCACAATATTGTCTTCCTATATTTGTGTTTTTAAGAACTACCTATTCTCTCAGTGACATTAGAAATTGTCTTATGGGACCATTGTGTTAACTATCAATCTACAAATTTTCATTACACTTTTTTATTCTACAACTCCTCCAGTCACTGGCATCTGGATTCAAGCTTTTAATCATTGGATTAGAGCTTGTAAATCAGAATTAAATGGAAATGTAAAGATAACAAAGGTCAGTATCAATGAGCATTTGTGTGACACTATTACTGCTTACTGCTACCCACATTAACTGACTACTTCACAGAAACAGGACATTATCCCCTAAAGCACTGCATGAAAACTTATTCACTGATATCACTGATTCCAACCTACAACCACTGTATCCTTTGTTTATATGTTTATATGGACAAATACCAACAAGATGGCAACAACTGCAACATTAAAGAATACTCACTGAAAAAAAACCCCAGCCATCTTACTTTCAGCAGTTACAATTTAATTCTGTAAATCATGTAATTTCAATAAATCTAATCTTGCGAAGTTGACGAATGGTATTTTTACAGAATGATACATGACTGCAACATTAAAACAGACCGGACTACAATCACACTGACATGTACACAACTCCTTGAAAAATCACTGTAAAGGTCTTAATGTCAAATCTGAAGGAAAAATTGGTATTTTCTCAGAAAGAAAGGCACAGCAGGATATTATTCTTGTCCTGTTTTGATATACCTTACTTGCCTCAGGGTTTGCTATGTTTTAGAATAAAGTATGCTTATTTTTTATTCACAGAACAATGAATGCTTCTCACAGTTCCTCTTAATTTAATCACCACTGTAAAATTAAATTATAAATATAATATATATATAAAATACATATAGTATTTAGTACCTGTTCACATTTTGAAAGATAATGGACTTGTCCATATTTTTGGCTCATCAAGAAAACATGAAATCTTGTAGTACTATGAACACACCATTCTCATGAAACAACCATACTTTAGTGTTTCAGCAATGAACTTAAATTACAAACCCATGGTATAAAGCAATCATTGTTAAGGACTAGTCTGTTTCATATAAGATCACTGCTCATCTCTTTTCCTTAAAATTAAGCAGTATCCATAAACATGCCAATAATCCAGTAAAATAAAGGACAAATAATAGCATTTCTTACCAGTCTATGCTCAATTTTCTTGCCTTCAGCAACTGGCTTTCAATCCAGTTAGGTCTTTGCTGCTCAATGCTTTGTATGATCTTCTGGGTCACTTGCTTAGGACCACTTTTCTGTTTTCCCATAATACTTTCCAAGCACACACGAACTAAACTGAGTTTTTCTTTGCTCCATCTGTCAAGTGTTGCACCTGTTAAAAATTCTGCAGTATTTCCATCCTCAAATATCCGACATATAATTACAATCAAGTTCCAGACAAGCAGACCAGCTTTCTTCAATTCAGCAAAGTTTCTTGACATTTTTCTCTCAGCCAGAAAAAAGAAGTATTTAATTGGGGGAGGCAAACATGCAATCACTGTAGGTAACTTGCTGATTACAATAGATACTGCTTGAGCTGCAAGCCTTGTGAAGCCTTAAAAATAGAAAGAAAAGATTATATAATTAACATTAACTATAGTTCTAACTGCTTCTGAATGTTGTATGATAATTTCTAACTTTCTTTTGTACTGAAAATGGGTAAAAAAAGCTTAAGTACTCAACTCTAGTTTCACTTGTATTATGCTTTCTGCACATAAATCCCATAAAACCTAAACAATTACATGACTTAAAAGCAGAAAATTTAGAACTTAGCTTGTGACTCTATTAACAATTACTCCTGCAGTGCACACTCATTACAGGATTCATGAGAAAGACAGTACTCAGCTATTCTGAATTATAAAAAGTTGTCTTCAAAATTGCAGCATTTTTTCAACTTCACAGCTGAAGCATTTTGCTAAATATATCAGAATATTACATACATTTATAATCTCTAGTTTCTTATCAATCCCTATGTTCAAAATGACAAAACTTCACTTTATCATCTTTTTTATAAGCAACTACACTAGATAGCACTGCATTTTAAAGACTCTGGATAATAAAAGTAGTTATAAAAATAACTATAGAGAAATTGTGCTGCTCAAAACCCAAGACATATCTAAAATGAAAAATATAGCAAAAGCTGTCAAGACCTAAAAAAGCACCAACCTACAAACAATCTCCAAACAATTCAAGAAAACCCTATGTCATTGAACCTGTACTCCAAATGTTT
>VWYO01019126.1:1889-36890 GCA_013400275.1 Rhadina sibilatrix
AGAAAGAGACCAACCCCCACCTGACTACAACCACCTTTCAGGAAGTTGCAGAGTGATAAGGTCATCTCTGAGTCTTCTCCAGGCTAAAGAACCCCAGCTCCCTCAGCCATTCCTCATAGGCCTTGTGTTCCCCTCACCAACCTTGTTGCCCTCCTCTGGACACACTCAAGCATCTCAATGTCCTTCCAGGAAAGCTGGAGAGAGATTTTTTACGAGGGTTTGTAGTGACAGGACAAGGGGGAACAGCTTCAAATTGAAAGATAATGGATTTATATTAGATATTTGGAAGAAATTTTTTACTTCAAGGGTGGTGAGGCACTGTAACAGTTTGCCCAGGGAAGCTGTAGATGCCCATCCCTGGAAGTGTTCAAGGCCAGACTAGTCGGATGGAGTTTTGAGCAACCTGGACTAGTGGAAGGCATCCCTGCGTAGGGAACTAGATGATCTTTAAGGTCCCTTCCAACCCAGGCTATTCTGTGATGCTGTGAAATGATTTAGATCAAGAACATGTTTTCAAGCCTAGCTTCTGTGTCTGTGTACCTGTGTCACTAAGCATGCTGGGTTTGGCTGGAAAAGAGTAATTTTCTTCATAGTAGCTGGTATGGGCTAAATGTTGGATTTGTGCTAGAAACAGTGTTGCTAATTCAGGGATATTTGTGATTTTGCTAAGCAATGCTTACACAAAGTCAAGGCCTTTTCTGTTTCTCACCCCACCCCACCAGCAAATGGGCTGGGGCTGCCCAAGAAATTAGAACGGGGACACAACCAGGACAGTCAACCCAACTGACGAAATGAATATTCTGTACCATATGGCATCATGCTCAGTACATGAAGCTGGGGAGAGAGAAGGAAGGAGGAATTACCAAGTAGGAAAAAAAAATACTTGGCATAATTTAAGAAAACTTGGAGAGGGGCCTCTGGTGCAATTTTTCATTTTTTCTTGCCAATTTAGTGATGAGGACAATAGAGTTGCTTCTTTAGACATGATTAAGAAAGGTATCTGAGAGGATTTCCCAGTTCATCCTCTTGCTTCAGAGCAGAATCTATCTAATCAGCTCCTGACAGATATTTGTTCAATCTGGCCTTAAAATTTTGCAGTTATGCTGATTCTTCAGATCTCTCCACAGTCAACAACTGTGTAAAATTCTTTACAGTTCAAAAGCTTTTTTAAAAATATAACTGAAATCTTCAAGTTGCAATTTAGGGCTATTACTTCTTGCCATATAAATGGACATGAAGAACACTGTATCTCTGCAATACTTTCTACATATTTGAGAACTGATATATCTTCCTTCAATTCTCTCATTGCTAGACTAAGAAATGAATTCTTTCAATCTTACCTCATGTGTCACATTTTCTATGCCTCTGAAAATTTCATGGTTCTACTGTGGTTTCTTTGTTGGAGAGAAATCACAATGTTTCTTTATTGTTTGTTGAGTTTTTTTTACAGAATGTTGCTTTTAATAGGTTGTTTGTTTCCTGGTAAAACCACATTACCTCTTATTCATCACCACAGGATTGCAGAATAATTTAATTTGCAGGGAATCATAGGAAGTCTCTAGTCCAATCCTCTGCTGAAAACAGAGGCTATGAGTGATAGCCTAGGATCCAGACTTGATCCTGTTGGATTTTGAAAACCTGAAAGAGCAGAGACTTCACAAGCTCAGTGGACAACCAGTTCCACAGCTTGACTGACACAGGGTGAAAACGTTTTCCCTTAAATCTAGCTTGAACCTCTCACATTTCAATTTATGCCTATTATTTGTCACTCTTTCACCATACAGCAACCTGAGGAGCCTGGCTCCATTTTCTTGATAATTTCTTCTTGCTTATTTTATAGATGCTTAGGAATACTTATTATTACTGTTGTTGTTGTTGTTGTTATTACTGTTGTTATTGCTAGTAGAGACGTAGTAGTAGTAGAAGTAGTAAAAAAAGCAAATAATTACCTTTCCTAAATTCCTGAGGTTTGGATTCTCCCTTTTTCCCATTGATATGCTTGACAATTCCTTTCTTATTTAACTTACATGTTCCTTATTTAGAGAGCAAATGAAGCATTTGCTTCCTTAACAGAGTACTAGTAGAGAATGGTTACAGGTTATAGCAGGCTGACACAATTTAGAACATTTAATTTATCTAAGTTGTCTTTATCTGTTCTTTCCTTTTTCAACCTGGAAGTCTTATTCCATTTTCTAACTTAAAAATGAAAGCAAGCCATCCACACAAGCATTTGCAGAAGTCAAAGCAAGGAGGTAAAAAGGAGACATTAGGAAACACTTCTTTACTGAGAGGGTGGGCAAATTCTGGAACAGGCTTCCTAGAGAGGTGGTCAGTCCCCAAACCTGACAGTGTTTAAGGGCCATTTGGAGAATGCCCTTAATAACACACTTTAACTTTCAGTCCACCCTGAGTGGGTCAGGCAGTTGGATTACATAGCCATTGTTGGTCCCTTCCAACTGAAAGGGAAGCCACCATTATATGCAAGTCAAGTAATCTGTTTAAAGGAAAGTACTTTGAATTAAGTTCAAGATCTCATTGACTGTGCTGAACTCTGATTTGGGACTTTAGAGTCTATGGCTGTAAAGATCAGATATCAGATATCAGCAAATCTCAACTATGCACATAGTTCCTACTGCTTTAATGTAGTCTGTGTAGGTGTGTTGTCTTTATTCAAATATACATGATTGGGGGTGGAATCATAGGATGGTTTGGGTTGGAAGGGACCCTAAAGGTCATCTGGTTCCAACCCTCCTGCCATGGGTGGGTACACACTAGATCAGGTTGCTCAGAGCCCCATCCAGTCTAGTCTCAAACACATACAAGATGGGAAGTTCCCAACCTCTCTGGGGTAGATTTTATGTAGACACAGAGAGGGTCAATTCATACATTTTTGAGAAATGCATGAGTACCTTATATGGATGAAATAAAAATTGGAATGCCACATATTTTTTATTTATTTATCCACAGGCTACTGAAAACTTTGGAAAATAGTGGACCGGAATAGTTCCAAGAAGATTTGGATTGTTTAGAATTTCTCAATAAATCCTTTATGACCAATTATATGTATAATTATACTGAAAATTACTCTTAATGCTTAACTTATAATTCTAAAAGAAAAGATTGGGAAGTAGATTGTTTCCCTGCTAGAAAGCCAAGACTAGAAAATACAGGTTTGTCATAGTGGCAAAATAAAAGGTGGAAGGAGACCAAGAAGACAAAAGGAATAGCTGTGAAATTTGCACACTGTGCAGATGGAAGCAAGTTCTGAAGCTTTCTGGGTTTATTTTTTATTGGGAAAAAATGTTTCAGGATAAAATAAATACATTACATAATACAAAAGTAGATATGCCAGCATTAATAGACCAGCAGGATTTTGATAAGCACAGTCAGAAACACATGAGATTATGGCTAATGCTTGAATTAGTGCAACACCTATGCATTACTATCTGCAGAAACTGCAATCAGCTAGAGAGTAACTGCCTGTCCCCTAATTCTGTTGGATCTACTTAGTAGTAATGACTTAGATTCCTATTCCAGACCTTATTTCATTTGACATACTATAGTTCATCTGCCATGAAGACCATGCCGTATTTGAAAATACCTCTTAGGTGGATCTCTTAAGCCTCTCATATTAACCCAGTTCTTACATACTTAGCTAAATGCGATTTCCAAATTAAAAAAAAAAAAAAAAAAATCTATTTCAAAGGCACACAGGTACTCTCATGCCTCACAGTTAGCATCTGAGGTTCCAAAGGCAAATGTGGAAGCAAATGTATTTAAGGTATACTGGATCTCTATGTGTTTGCGTTAATTTATTTGTCTTCTGGACATTGCAAACTTACAGCTTGTTTACAAATCAACTTATTAACACACATGCACTGAAATTCTCTCACTGCAAATCTGGTGATTTTCTGAGTCTACAAGTCTTGAGTTGCATGGCTTTTGAGAGGGAAAAGCATCACAGTGCACATCAGCTACAGAGAAAACCTGTGCATGCACACTGTCTGGGTTCACTAGATGTTTGGAAGCTTTCTTGGAATTACTGCACTGCACTGGCTGCCAAACATCTGGAAGTTAAAATCAAAATGTAGAAAAGTGGTAGGGAAGAAAATGACTAGCAAAAGCAGCTGTCTCCCATTAAAAAATGGTAGTCTGCCACGCTGGGCTATAATAGGATTTGAGAAAGGCTTCAATCTGGGACATATAGCACAGTCAGTTTAAGAAGCTTCAGAAATTGCTTTCCTTTAGAGGACGTAAAAAAGGCCAGTGAATCTGAAATCAGTTGAAAAAAATTATATTTAGTGAAATGCACAACTAAACTCAGTGCAATCAGATCATTAACTTGAAATTTAAAAGTTTGACTATCAACTCTAACAAGTTAACCTCATATGTGAGCAGAAATATCTGACCAATGATATTCCACATTTCCAAACTTCTGACAGCTTCTCAGGTTATAAAATCCTCAACTTCTCTTTCTGTCAACACTCCTAGCTTTTCCCTTGATAACTTCTACATTGTGATTGTTCATCACACTAAAATCAGCACAAAATCCAGTTGCTACACAGTCTTGAACCTTGAATATGTGCATGCTTAAAAAATAAACTTCTTGTAATGTAAAATAAAAAAAACTCAAGGAATACTCATGTGATTATTGTATTTATATTTAATTAATGGCAAGCACTCAGTATTTAAAACTACATAAAGATGTTGCAAAATTTCCAGCCTCCTGCATTAAAATGCTGCAGGCTGTCACAGAATTTAAGTTCAACTTGCTGTGCCCTTGAGGAAATGCACTTATAATCTGTAGAATATCATCTAATATATTTAAATATATGGATCAGATATTTAGATAAGGGATATTTAGATACATGCAATGAGCTCCTAGCCTGAAGTTCAGGATAAGGTTTGTTTTGCCTGAAGGTAGCTGCCTAGAAGTTGGGTGTTTGAGTCTGCTGAACTAATAATTCATTCCTCTACAATCAGTGGGGGAGGAGGTACCATGAGGAAACATTTCTAAATAACCACCCTAAGAGAGGTGTCCGGAGTACAAAGGATAATCCAAAAGTCGAGGTGCCTGTTTCCCTCCACTGACTACTGAAAGAGAACAGAGGACTACTTTTATACAGCTGAGGTGTGAAGAGTGATACAACTTTTGTACATGAGCACAAGGGAGGCCCTAGAGCACAGAGAGACGAGTTTGGACACAAATTTGGCCAGTCTGCAATAATGTGATGAACCCTGAGAGTCTACAACATGATGGCAATCAATCAGGTTGAGAAATCAAGTAGGAAGCTGGATAGAGCTGTAAAGCAGAATGCTTATATATGTCGTTTCCACAGTTAGAGCACAACAGGGAAGCCTGATAGCTAAACAAAGCCTGTCCTGGATCAATGACTATTTTGGGGATGTCTGTAATCACACTGTATTATTATCAGTATAAAACTACATGGTCTGTAGTTTGTGTTGGCTAACTTAAGAATTAATAAGATTATAGGAATTAAAGAGTGAGAAAGCAGGTTTAAGAGAGGAAATAAAAGAGAAAACTCAGTTATCTGGATATTACAATAGCATGTAAGTGTACATTTACTGTATTTGAAACTGTGATGAGTAGCATTAGCAGCATTTTTGGGTAATGGAAAATCTATTTTCCTTCCACAGCTTGTTGAAGAATGCCAACAGCATTGCTACCTGAACTATGCTGGACAGAGGAGGAATGGATTGGAGAATCAAAGAATGGTGGCTGTTTTGGCTGCCTCAACAGGTGCCAAATTTTCAGTAACTGCATTAATTTCAGTTTTCAGTATGTTAATTTCATTTTCAGTATGTTTGAATCATACCAGACACTCAGCTGAGTTCTTAATTATTTTCTGGAGAAAGTATTCACTGAAGTGACCCTTTCTTAAAATGAGAAAAAGGTTGAAATAAATGTCAGAGTTTTGGAAACTCATCTACTATTGAATCAGAATAATGCTCTAAAACAGGGAATCTGTATGTAGTTACAGTCACAGGGAAGGATGGAAATGACAGTTGTGTACAGTGCAAACAAAAGCAATAAAAAAGAAGTGATCCTTATTCTGCAGTGAGTCTGCTAAAGGGCAAGGAGAAGTCTATCTGTTAAGCTAAATCAGATGATTTACCCACAGGAATTTCCTGTTGAGTTACTGCATCAGGCAGAATCATTTGTTTGGCATGTTATTCTTGAAAAATTGTTGTTATGAGCTATCCAAACTCCTTCCATTTATCTTTCTGATAAAAGCCCTCAGCTGTCAGGTTGCTGTCTAGTATTTATGGGCTTACTTATTTCACTGCATAAATACTTATGAGGAAAAAAGAGAACTGCATGCAGACAGAATACTGTAATATTCCCTGAAGAAAGCTTTTAATCAACAGCTTCAAAAGAGTGCTCTGCTAATGAGCAACTGAAATGTTATAAATTCAGCCAACAGCCTCTATGTTTAATTTAGACAGTCTTCCTTGAAGCTTGAGAGTACAAAAGACCAGTATCAGTGGCCTGTAGGCCTTTGCAGTTGCTACCCAATGGTTAACCATGGGAAAGAAAAGCTAGCTAGCTGACTATTTTTATCAGTGTTACCTAGAAGTAACCCTTCAGCTAAAGCTAGATGCCAGTGAACAGCTGGCATGAAAATCAGACAACATAATGTCTGTAAAGTTTGATTTGTATTCTCAAAACAGCTTTACTCCCAAAAAGCCCTCCAACCCACTCCTCTACAAAATAATGTATTGTTTCTTGAGCCCATGTTTTTAAGCTCATTTGAATTCTGCTTGCTTGGCTGAGATCAAGCCAATTCCTGGCAGCTGGATTTCAGCCTATTCATTAAAGGCAATACTGTATCATTGCTTTAAAAAGATAGTAAATTGTAAATAAACAGTGAACACAATGACTCTACAAAAAGCTAACACAGCATTAAGCAGTAGTTTAGCTGGAGGCAATTTCAATTGTTAATGTTTACTGTGTGATAGTTTCAGCAATTCTGAAGGTCTTTTTCCTGAGCAGTGCTGTTCTAATGCTTAGTTCCTGTGCCCTCTTGTTTTGGGGCTGGGTCAGCCTGTAACAGGATAGGTTCTTCCCAAGTACTTCTGTAATAAGCTGATCATGATAATGTGTCTTGCTGGTACAAACTTTTATTTCAGAAGAAATACTTTATATATACAATTGAAAGAAAAACTTCAAGATCATGCTTTCTTTGTTCATATCAAGATTGTCATCCTAGTTCAGAGTTACAGAAGTGTTGGTTTCACAGTGTTGTGTTCAGGCCTTTGCTGACATGTGGTTATACAGACATGAGGTATGCATAAACAGATTTCTCATTTCTATCACTGCTACCACATGGAATTCTTCTATAAAGTAGAAATGTTACTCTAGAAACAACAAGCTAGATCTATGAGTGCTGGCACTAGCACCAGATCAATCTTTTTTCCTGTGGGGTATAGAGTCTCTCCTATGTGTGAGGTGATAGTGCAGCATCTCCTCAGCTGGTGGTTCCTGAAACAACTTTTTCTTTGAGATGCCTGTGTCATTTGGTTGATATTGTACTGTAATGAACATGGAAACCTTATTTCCTCAGAAAACCAGTTGGAATTGTATAATTCAGGCTGTGCATTACTACTGGTTTCAATGGAGTTCTTAACAAATTTTAAGCTTAAAACCTGAAAGTGCCATTTGGTCCTTTTCAAGGTACCACTTTAGGAGGGATGCTGATCTAAAATAGCTACTTAGAGTGAAATACAAAGCTCCCATACTTAGGGTGAAATCTGGAATCTGGATTTTAAGGAACCAGATTTTCATCTTGAGACTCTCACCTACATAATCCACTCAAAGGCTCTGTGGCATCTTGAAATTAGCAGGCAACTATTTATCTATCATGCTGATGACAAGAACATAATTTATATAGAACTTCCTTCTTTTAGCTTTGGCCTTTTTATTCCATTGTTTTTATTCCACTGCTTGAGAGTGGACACATAAGAACTATGAAGAAAGGTCTAATTTTCTCCATCTGGAAGCTGCAGATAATACTATTTACCTAAACCAGAGAGATATTGTGAACATTCCTTGTTATAATAGCCCATTTCTAAATAATCTTATTGTAATAAAAAAATTGTTAAAACCATTTAAAAAGTAATGTTTTATAAAAGTTTAGTGATGAATATTTACATATTCAGCTTCTACTGTTGGAACACCAGTATTTGTTTTATTGCATTTTTTAGCTGGTTAATAAGATTTCTTAATTTAGAGTTGCATCTCTCTAATGACCTTTGCTGGATGCTAAATTTTAGATTACATTTACATATGAGACACTCCTATTTTGTTGAGTAGGAGACATGTTATGGGGATAATCAGTTCATCTTAAGCTATAATTCTATGTCTAGCAAGGATTCAAATTTCTAGGATGGCTAATGGGTTAGTGAAATCTGGTAAAACATCTTTGAGATAAATCCCAGCATAATGAGATCAGTTAGATCTATCTGTAAAATGGAACAGAAGCTTAATTTTAATTTTAAGTTGCACAGATTGGTGCTTTGATTTTTTTTTTCCTTTTACAACTTGAAGAGCTCTATCTGAAATTTAAAAAAATGCTAGAACTGGTTGTATCTTTTGAATATGCATAACCTAAATGGGAGAAATGAAACAAAATAAAAAGAGAAGTAGCTAGTTTCATGTAAGGTTAGATTTTCTATTCCATGGAAACTAATTTGACTCCAGTGTAAATTCTCTGATGAAAGTATGTGCATGCTTTGCAGCTACAAGAGCCTTCTTACGTGGGCTATGTGGGCACTAAAGCAGTGCAGGAACAAAGTAACAATTTCAGTACGAGATCTACAGTTCCATATGTGGTCAAGGCCCCATTGTCAAATTAGGAAGCATCTGGTTTCTTGGCATTTAGGTTTATATTTTAACCTATGTGTTAACAACAGTATCATTTTCATTTTTATTTGTATGCAATATATCGTGCTTTGGAGGTTTACTATTTTTTATGCAATTACAGTCCTTGTGACAGAAACTGGACAAGCCCAGCTGCAGGACTAAGCTGCTGTTTAAGCACAGAGCTTATGAACTGGCAGTGCAAACGTTTTAGGGCAGTCAGTGCAATTTCATTCTGAACTGCCAAGGGAGTAAGAACTTGCCTATATACACAAAATACTCCCGAAAAGCTATACATTTAAAATACAGTGGATTTTTTCTGAAATTGGTCCATGTTTTGGAGTCTGAGAAGCTAAATCTCAGCACGTTCTCACACTTCAGCATCTGAGCCAGCTCAGAAACTAAACTACCAGCAATCCTGCATCCTTTAAGTTCCACAGTAGTTTTTGTCACCTAAAATCTGCATGTGACTGATAACATTTCAGCGAGAAGGGAGCAACGCTTCTGACAGCTCATGAGAATCACCTCTGAGTAACAGGACCTTGGCAGTTGCAGGAGACAGATCATCCCGAGCAGAAGCATTCTCAGTTCCCACCATTATCAACCTCTTCCTCCTGATCATGTGCCAAGGGCCGAGCTTTCTTCCTCTTCTTAGAGCAGGCAAGACAGGAAAGGTTTGTGGTATCTGTACAGAGGCAGAGGGTGTCAGAAGTACTGTGTTACCATCTGAGGCATTCAGGGTTAGGAAAATGGTACCTAGAAACAGTGCTTCACCCAGCATAAGTAGTACAGATTTCTTTTTTAAGTAGTATTTTGTTTCTTTGCATTGTGTCACTTAACAGACTGTGGGACAAATAACAGAATTTCACCCCGGTTTCCCTTCATTTTTGAGCTAATGCTTGATTAACCAAATGAAAATTTCCTAAAAAATGTAAAAAAATTACCCATGAAGTCAAAACCAAGCACTGTTTCTTCCATGTCTGTCTACAGCCGTACATTCCTGACGTGCTCAAGAACAATCTTCAGCACTGAAATGAAGTCGCTTCCACTGGTACAGTGCTTCCACTTCCGGAAGTTTTCCCAGCCCAAGCTTGGCTCTGGTCAAGTAGCACTCCCACAGGCCCTTCCCAGCCCCTGCCGGCTGGGAGAGACCATTCCCAGCACTTTGGAGTCCCGTGTCTGGAGCTGAGGTGGTTCACCAGCGCCGGCACAGCTCCGCTCGGCGGAGCGCTGAATTTACTGCTGTGCACGAAGCCCTCCTATCCGTGACAAGTGTTCCAGCACAGCTGCATACACTTCTCAGAAGAAGACTCCAGGTTATTCCAGCCTCGGGATTTCCCCAGTCAGAGCGGGTCTGTCCCGCAGGAAGCGCACCGCCCTTGGCCAGCCCTGCCGAAAGGGCCCGGAGCAGCTGCAGGAGCCTCAGCGCGCCGTGGGATGTGCCCACGGCAGCTCACGGAGAAGCCGGAAGGCAGCGCTTTGTGTTTACTGAACCTCCCATAATGGGATATCGACGGGAAAATGGCTTTCCAACTGCGCTGCTCTGGGGCACTGAGGAGAGCCGGGACCATTAAAAACCAAGCCCCAAGCCTGCCAGAGCTCCAGGAGCGCTTGGACAACGCTCTCAGACGCACGGTGGGAACGCTGGGCTTGTCCTGTGCAGGGCGAGCAGCTGGACTCGATGGTCCCTGTGGGTCCCTTCCAGCCCAGGACATTCCCCGTCTCTCATCTCCCCTGGGATGTGGCAATGGAGTTTGCGCTGCCCCACTGCGCCCCCCGCCGGGGGCGGCTGGAACTGCCCCGCGCCTGCGCGCCCCCGAAGGCCGCCCGCCCCGCCCTGCCCCGCCCACCACGGCGTCAAGATGGCGGCGTCTGCAGCACGTTCAGCGGCCCGGCGGCTTCTCTTGCCCTGGTCCGCCCGCCTGGTGCGAGCGCCCGGCGCGGCGCAGCGGGTGAGGCGGCGGGGCGGGGAGCGGAGTGGAGGGGGCGCGGGGAGCGTGGGCGCTGTAGTGACTCCGAGCGCTAGTGCCCGGGCTGCCGCTGAGGGGACGCGGGGAGTTGGAGGCCGTGGGGCGCGGTGCGTGCTGGGAGTTGTAGGCGCGGTGGCGGCTCGGTGCACGGCGGGAGGTGTATTGAGTGATCAGTTTGCGCTGGTCAGTGTGAGGAGGATGTCAGTGAACTGGAGGTGTTCAGCAGGGATGAACCGGGCTGGAACGTGTGCCCTGTGAGGAGAGGCTGAGGGTCCGGACCTTATTCAGGCTGGAGAAGCCATAGCCTCAGCTGGACCTGTGAGAGGAGCTGTGAGAAGTATCTGTGCCAGCACCTAGGAGAAGGTTGTCAGGAAGATAAAACCAGGCTTGTCGCAGTGGGGCACGGTGGCAGGATGAGAGACAATGGGCGTAAGTTGAAACAAGAGAGGAAAAACAGGATATAAGGCAGTCAAGCAGTGGGGCAGGCTGCTCACAGAACTGTGGAGTTTCTCACCATCTTGGGAGATTGTCAGTACCCAGGCGCAAAAAGTCCTGAGCAAAGTGATCTGACCAAGTTGATCTTGCTTGGAGCAGGAAGTTGGACTAGAGACCTCCAGAGATCCCTTCAAGCTTGAATTGTGCTGTGATTCTGAAATAAGTGAGTTTTAAGAGATCTAACCTATTCTAGGAGGAGAGTGGGTGAGAGCTGCATTTTGTACTTTTTTGACCATGTTTTGGTCATGTTTTGACCAGTTATGTGGGGAGAGAAATCTTTGTTTATTTGAAACTTTTGAAATCACAGTTTTTGAGATAATTATTTGCTTGAATTTGGGATACATATTTGCATTTCCTGTTATTGAAAAGCTGCAGTAAACTTCCCTTCTTTTCTACCCCACTCTCATTTAATGTGCTTTAACTGCCACATGATTGTGCTGCTCTGATCAGTGGGTGATGGATTTGCAGTCCTGGCACAGGCCCTTTGGCCACATCTCACTTCACTTTAGAAAGGAAGTACCCAGGAGAATTCCAGATGATAGAGGTCCTGCAGGCTCTTGCTGGCAGGAGTGGGAAGCAAGTGTGGCTGGCTGATGAGAATAACAGCTCCTGTGTCAGATTGGAGGGCAGCAGATGCATCTCCTCACTTGTAGTTACCTTCAGGTTTGTTTCAAATTCAGATTACTGCTTCCCTTATGTGAAGAAGTGGTGAATAGCAGTCCTGAATTCTTTCCCTTATAAATGTATGCTTTAAGAAAGAGCCACAGATTTAATGCTTAAGTTCAGCGATACATTTTTCAGAAGAGCATCTTTGGATATAACTAAACAATCTGAGTGTGACTGATGATTTTCCTTCCCAGCGTGTGCATGTTGGAACAGGGAGGCTCACGGTTTCCAAAGCAGCAACAGAGGTAATCTTAAATGTCCCTGAAACTAGGGTGAGTCCTTTGGAAAATGGCTTGCAAGTAGCTTCTGAAGACTCTGGACTCTCAACATGCACAGTAAGTAACTTACAAAAGGAAGGGTTTCTTGTGTCTATTCCTGTGTGTTCATTTCCTCGTGGAACTAAATTGCATTTGCATTTCAGTATTTATTAACAACTGTTCCTGGAACTTAAGCCAGGACATAGAAGTCTTAAGGCTTTTGTAGATTTGTAATTAATATTTTGTGAAGATCAAAATTTTCTTTTTCTTGAAAACCTACTCTGTTTAAGGAAAAAGCCATAGCAAAGCTGTTAGCTGATAAAATGACTTTTTTTTTTCTTCACCAAGGTTGGACTTTGGATTGATGCTGGAAGTAGATATGAAAATGAGAAGAACAATGGAACTGCTCACTTTCTTGAGCATATGGCTTTCAAGGTGAGTGTGAATATTGATGTAGACATTTATAATGGATTTTTAAGTTCTTTATCTTTAAAGATCAATAATGAAAACTTTGTCAGAATTGTATAAATAAGTTTTCCAAATTGAAATGAGAAAAATAAGGTGGACAATTTAGACTTTGGTTTCCATTAGAAAATGAAGCTAAAGTCCTAGTTCTGTGTAGTTGTTACACAGATCTAATTTTTAACTCACTTTTACCTTGTCATAATAGTCTTAGAAGACACACAGTCACCCTTTAGCCAGCTTTTTATTTTCATTTGGGAGCATAGTAAGATTTATATCTGACTTTCAAGCTTGGAGAGATTAGTATGCCAGTTTTATTTCCAGAACACATTTTGTTTCTCTTGATCATGACTTTTCTGGACAAGAAGTAGTAGTGATCAGTAGATGAACTGAAGGATCTAATGTGGTATTCTTATTGTTCTTTTTCAGGGAACAAAAAAGAGATCTCAATTAGACCTTGAACTAGAGATTGAGAACATGGGGGCTCATCTGAATGCATACACATCCAGGGAACAAACTGTGTATTATGCAAAGGCTTTCTCAAAAGATTTACCACGAGGTAATTGCTCTCATTTATCAGAAAAGCTGCAAAGAGCAAGGTGCTTATCCAGCTTCCAGTGAGATGACAGAGAACGATGCTTTTGCAGTGTTACAGTCCCTTCCTTGCCAGGTGAAAAGTCCATTCTTGAGCTTCACAAGAACATAAGAATACAGGTTTGGAAAGGAGCCAGCAGGGAAGCTGATATTTGAAATATTTTTCTCTTCAGTCCCAGGATACCTTTTGAACTTCTCTCTTCCTGTCCCCTTTCTAGTCTTATTAGCACTTGCTCTTTGGAGTATGTTTCACTTTTGGGACCAGATTTTTCTAGTAGTCTGAAAATACTTTTTTCCTTTCCATCTCTATTTGCAATTAGCTGTGGAAATTCTTGCTGACATAATTCAGAACAGTACCCTGGGAGAGGCAGAGATTGAGCGTGAGCGAGGAGTTATACTTCGAGAGATGCAGGAGGTTGAAACCAATTTGCAGGAAGTTGTCTTTGATTACCTTCATGCCACAGCCTACCAGAATACAGCCCTGGGACGGACAATTTTAGGACCCACTGAAAATATCAAGTATGTCCAAAGCTACATTTGTCTTTAATTGTGTGGTAGCTTTTATATATTGAGAAAGACTTATCTAAAAATATAGAGATTGAACAGTGTCAGATTTCATTTTTACACTGAAGGGCAGCTGAAATTGCACTGAATACAATTGTAAGTAAATCCCTTGTATTACCTTAGTTCCCCTGTAGGCAGGCATCAAAAGATATGTGAACTTTGGATGTTCTCTGCATGACTTTGGGTTTTTTGCCATATTTTTCTCCTGTTTCTTAAATGTGCATCTGACACAAAATTGGAAATACTTCTTTTTTCCTACAGGTCACATGTTAAGTGTTATTGTAAGCACACGGTGTTTGCACTGCTCTTTCAGCATTTGTTTGGACCAGTATAGATCAGAGGACTGCTAAATGTGCTGCTTTCAAAAGAAATGACATCATTAATTTATCCTGTCTCCACCTGATTTAGTTGGAGTTCTCAATCCTTCTTAGGAAGCGAGTTTTTTATCTAGCTCCAATTTGCTTTTTAGAAAGTCACCCTTATTTTAGCTTTCTGCCTCTGCTCTGAACGTTGGCAGCACTTTTAATTATTTTGATATTGTATTGTTACATAAAATTTTCTTTTAATTCTAGTAAACTTTACTGACACAGTAGTGGTGTCCCCTTTCCTGTTTTTAGATCCATAAATCGTAATGACTTGGTGGAGTACATAACAACACATTACAAAGGACCCAGAATGGTCTTGGCTGCTGCTGGAGGTCAGTATGGGATACTCACCCTGGATCATATGAAACTATGCTTGAATCCATGGCCTGAGTGTGTGGGAACAACATGATGAATTACCCATTGTTCAGTAGGTCCTGTTCATTGTTAGCCCTGTGTAGCCCTGTGTATTTTGTGCGTTCATACCCTTTGAGCATTTGTTCCCTTTTCTTCTCAGTAGTATTCCAGAAACCTTAAATCAGGAACGAGAAGTGAATTGGAAGCCAAAGTCATTCTTCCATGTGAGCAGGAAAAAAGGGTTCTAGGATGGGGTGAAGAGGGGAATAGCAAGGAATGCAGAGAGAAAGAAGTAGGATTTAGGCTTGAAAGAGAGCAAAGAGCTTGATTTGATGTAGTTTTAATGGAAGGCTGTTAAAGAGAACCAAGAAGGGGGAATCATGATGATCTTGATCTGTATAAAGGGAATGTGTGGAGAATCCAAAAGTGGGGTATTAAAGCAGGGGCACAAAAAATTACTGTTGGGTTGAGTCTTTAAACTGTGCAGCAATTTAAATTAACTGTTTACAGAGTAACATCACAAAGCATGTGAAATACCTTTGTTCAGGGGTCTGTCATGATGAACTACTTGACCTGGCGAAGTGCCATTTTGGTAACTTGCCATCTGCTCCAGAAGGAGGACTGCCACCCCTGCCACCTTGTAGCTTCACAGGTAGTGAGGTAAGCTGCTGGGTGGCTTTTTGAGCTGGCCCTTCCATCCCCTGACGTGTGCTCTCTGGTGAGGAGAGAGGGCTGCTCTGCTGCAGACTCAGCCTATGAAAAGGTTTCTTGCCCTCAGTGACGGCAGTGGAGTAGCTGCTTTCCAAAGCAGTACTTCCCATTCTTTCTTGGGTAAGCCTCACTGCCACCACTTCTTATGCTTCATTTGAGGAATACCTTCCTTATCTCTGCTCCTACTGTTCTTTTATCCTCTTGACTATGGTATTGGAGCATTTCCACTTGTTGAGAATCACTCATTTAAAGGATGTGGCAGACAACTGCAAAGTGATCTGAAATTGCCCCAAGGGACGCCAGTTAAGGCTGATGTTAAATTAATCTACATATCTTTAATTTTAGTGCGTGTTTTGTAATCCAGCCATAATGGAAGAGTCTGTTTTCTGTTATTTAACTTGCCCTATGCCTGAGCCTGTCCAGGTTGCTCTGGAGCTGCTCTGCTGTGTTCCAGATTCGGATAAGGGATGACAAGATGCCCCTGGCACACCTGGCCATTGCCGTCGAAGCAGCCGGCTGGTCAGACCCGGATACAATCCCACTCATGGTGGCCAACACGCTGATAGGGAACTGGGATCGGTCCTTCGGAGGAGGAGTGGTGAGTGAGCCTGGAAGCACCGTCCTGCTCTTAATGAGGTTGGTGGGATCTCACTGGCCTGGGTACTGCCAGCACAGAAAAGGGCATCCAGTTGTGAGTCTGTTACCCAGGATCTAGGAGAATCTTAGGAAGTGGTTCTGAACCACCAAAATAGAGGTGACTTGAGGTTTGCCAGCCCTCATTGAAAGTAGGATGTTTTATACCTGTATGTCATCAGAACCTGTGGGTATCAGTAATTAATTGTCCTTTTCTTGAACCTAGGTGTCTTTATGATTTTGGCTCAAATCTGAGGTGTTATTTTGAAATGCGATATTACATGCAAGAAAAGAAATAGCTGTAATGAAAAGCTGATAATTAACCTTGTAGCTACTACTGCATGTTCTGTCATCATTGACATGAAAATGGGAAATCATGGAGGTGACTAAGTAAGCTTTCAAAAAACTTCATAAAGTAATATCTTTTTCTTTTGCCTCAGCAGAATTTATCCAGTAAACTTGCTCAGATTGCCTGCCATGGTAACCTGTGTCACAGCTTCCAGTCCTTCAACACCTGCTACACTGACACAGGGCTGTGGGGACTCTATATGGTCTGTGAGCCATCCACTATTCAGGACATGGTGCACTTTGTTCAGAGAGAATGGTAAGCTAGCAACTGTTTCTCTGAAAAGATGGTTTTTAGTGGAGGAATACAGTTTACAAAGGAAGCATTTAAAGAGAATATTTTTCTGTGCTTGGTCTTGCCTGGGAATAACAAATGCATCAAATTCTGAACTTTGGCACCCAAAACCAAGTCCCAACACTCAGTTTCTGGCACCCTTACTTGGAGTGACTAGCTTAAGATGTAGGTTTTGCTCCTTGTACAAGAAAACACATCAGGGATTTTTTTTTTTTGACTGGCAAATGACGGAAGTCATGAAACTGTCAGACCTTTTAGAATGTAACTCAGTGTACAGCCTGTGAGCTGCAAGTGCCACCACTAAAAGAGTAAATATTTGTGGATGAGAATAATGAATGTGCAATTACCAGACAGTATTAGTAGTTACCCAGTCTGCAGTTGATGTACCGTGTGCTGGTGTTAGACAGCTCTAGGGACTATACAGGGAAATGAAAGTTGAGCTGTTACATATGGAATTTTGAAACCTGTGATTCTAGACAGTATTAATTCATCTGAAGCTTAAATCTGTATTGAAGGATGTCCATAGATGCAACTGTAAAGCTTGAACTGCAGAGGCTATTAAAAACATGTATATATTACTTAACACTTGATTTAAAATGGGTGAAGTTGAAACAAGTCTTGAAAATGAGGAGTTTCTTTAATCACATAAATCACTTCTTATATACAATTATTCTATGAGATCCCTGTTAAGTTGTGGAGAAAAATGTTATCACTTTGACTCTGTTTGCTGCAGCTTAGCACCAGGGAAGACACAGACAATTCCTGGGACAATTATTTAGTGTTAAGCTATTTAATGCCTCCCCCTCTCCTCACAAAATGTTCTGTAGGCAGTGTGGCAAATTATTATCTCACCAAGAGGGGAGCCAGGAAGTAATGGATTGCCTTCTGGCTAATTACCTCTTATCTAGTTGCTTGGCTCCTACTTTCTTAGCCACATCCATTCTCAAGATAACAAGTACAGACTGCACTTGCCTCAATAATAAAATGAAATACAGCTCTTCTAAGAGAAAAACTTGCTCTTGGGTATATTGGCATGCTTCCAAAACCCCTACTCAGGCTGCTGCTTTGTATCCATGGCTTGTTTCCCAACTTGTCTTACCAGCTTTGTCTACAGAAAAGTAGTGCCTGGTAGGTGCAGTAATTCCTACACACCTCCTTATCACAGGCAGTCATGTGTACTACAGACTACCATTATTTAATGCCTTTGGATTTCAACTGTTTTTCAGGATTAGACTTTGCACAAGTGTTACAGAAAATGAAGTAGCTCGAGCAAAAAATCTTCTAAAGACAAATATGCTGCTACAACTTGATGGTGAGACTTATGAGAACTTTTTAATTCTTTATGGAGCTGTAGGCTGGTAACTGAAGCATTTTTTACCCTATTTTAGGGTCCACACCAATCTGTGAAGACATTGGAAGACAAATGCTGTGTTACAAGCGCCGAATCCCAATTCCAGAACTTGAGGCAAGAATTGAAGTAAGTGGCACTCTTGTTGCAACTTCTAAAAGGCCATCAAGAAAATTACTTGCTACAGAAAGTAACACTATACAAGTTGTGTTTCTTGTTTAGCTGAGAAAACATGTCCAACTGAGAAAACTCTCAAGTGTTTTGTTGCCTGCTCCCTTGGATTATACAAAATTAAGATCAGAAACAGTTTTAAGATGGGATTGTAACAAAGATGCTTCCTTTAACCCTTTTAGGCCATTGATGCCCAGACTATCAGAGAAATCTGCACAAAGTACATCTACGATAAGCATCCTGCAGTTGCTGCCGTGGGTATGTGGTATAAAGTTTCCCTATTCTCCCATAACCCCTCCAGACCAACTGCTGTGAGTTGAGCATGTGTCATGGCCAACTTTGTTTAACTTCCAGGTCCAATTGAACAACTTCCAGAGTATAACAAAATCTGCAGTGGCATGCATTGGCTTCGTGAGTAGTGAATAACAAGAACTTGCAGCATATTTTAGCTTAAAAAAAAATGGAAAACAACACCTCTGTTTAAAACTTTGGAGTTGCTTTTGAGAAGACTAAAACTCAAGAACCAGCCCCTCCTGTGTGTCTGTATAATGAAGAAAGGAATGGAAACGTACAGTATTTGCATTTTTATTATAAAACAAGGATTGTCAGTAAGAGTCATTTCTTGACTTTAGTAGCATTCATCACTTGTTCTTGAGCAGCTTTCTTTGCCTTGACCATTTCCACGAGTTCCTGAAGAGAAGGTGGGGAAAAAAGACACTTAACTTGTAACTCATGAACAATGCTGTGGTTTGAACACTACATATATTCACTGTGAAACACCCTAGTTGTCAACATAATGAGAAGTCTACACAGTTTAATACTGTAGAGCAATTTCTCTTAGAAACAAATCAATAGGTGGAAGTTTGATGCTCATGTACCAGGAACTTTACCTACAGGAGGCTAGGAATAGGACTTCACCATCTCCTAGAGCTTGCTGTCAAACTGTAAGACAAATTTCCTGACACTGACATTCCTTCCCAGCTTCCAGAGCCACTCTTTTCACTGAGGAACACTGAGTTCTTACTGCTCTTTTGGGGTCGAGTTACCAAAAATAAAAAGTTTCCCCTAAGGCTCTGTCATTTTGCCTGTGTCAGACACTGTCTCTGGGAGGCAATAAAAGCAGTAAAAGCAAAGGCTTCTCTCAAGAGCTGAACTAGTGACAGTCCCAGGAGGAGGTGAGGGACCTTACCTTATATCGCTTCATGCAGTCTTTTTTTGACCGGCCTGGAACAGCTGCTGCTATTTTCTCCCATCTTTCAGGAGTATTTACTGGATAAGTCTTCAATGCTTGTTCTAAAAGTTTTTGTTCTTCTGTAGTCCAAGGGGATGAATCTAGAGGTGATCCTGTTTTTAAATGCAAAAATGACAGCAAGAATAGATAGATACTTTTTTAAAGAGTCTAGAAAATACTGTAAAGCCTATTATAGTTGATTTAAAATCCATGCAGTTGTGGGGTGTACTGTGTACCAGAAACCCTCCAATCAGGCACCAGAGCCTGGATGACTTACTTGCTATGAAAGCTTGTAAGCAAATCTTGAGTAAGTCCTGGGTTACTTTCTTCCTAACAGACCCAGGGGAGACAAGTGGACAAGAAGGAATCCCTTTTCACCTTTACCTTCAAATCGTTCTGAGGGGGCAGCACTGTCCATCTGAGGCACCACACCATGTTCTTTTTTAAATTTGTCAAATGCTTTCTTGTTAATGTCATCTTTTTGATGAGGGTCTATGAGCAATAGACATTAAGGAGAATAATTACTGCAGGAATATTAAAGCCAGATGTAATAATAACAACATTCTGTAGCAGATTACAATAATCACAAAATCATAAAACCCAGTTCCTACTTACTTTAAAACAATGGCAAAGAGGTTGGTAGATTAAAAAAAATCATTGAGGGTCCAATAAACTTTTCTCAGTGTCAGATTCTCCAACCCTTATCCTGATTTATAGTGCTCAGAGGAATACTTGTTCCATATAATCTTAAACCTGAATCTGCAACTTTAGCAAAATCAAGAGGGATTATGCTCTCAAGTAAGGGCTGTGGCACAAAACTCATGCATTGCCCAGGGTATGACCATGTCAGAGAGGCTGGAACATTAAAAATCCAGGTGCTTCTTGTGCCACTATGTGGTTTGTAATGCAGAAGCCTCTTGAAAATATAGTGGTTTTTTTTTTTCCTTCTGTCGTGAAATGTATAATTTCCTTGCAGCCCTATTCCAGAGCTCTCTAAGGCTTCATTTTTTATTTCTATATTCATTTTTGAAGAGGAGATGAGCCACATTCATTTAGGTGTCTTACTATGGTGTTGGATTCCATTAATTTTTTTATAATATCTCTAGAGGTTCATCCATTCCATTTATTTTAGATGCCTTCCTTTGTAGGAAGCTTTCTGAGAGGCCCATTTATCTCTCCCTGAGCCCTGGCATTTCATGTGTCCCAGACATCAGAGCATCAAGCCCCACTGAGTTCCTGAGAGTTGCTTGTGAGGTGCTGACTTACAAAAGAGCCATTAGGATGAAAACACTGAATCACATAAATGCTCCTCTAAATCCTCCATCTGAACTACATTTCTTTTGGGGCTGTACAGAGGATTTTCTCAAGAAACATCTCCGGTCACAGAAAAGTCAGCTGTACAGAAGCAGGCATGTTATTATAAAAATAAGGTAATAGAGATACCAAGCTTTTGGAGACTCTTTGCTTTATTGATGACATCTTTTGCTGTTCGTTTTATTCCAGTAGTAGAGTGCAAGTTCATATAATTGGCAATAACTTCCCACCTAAAGGAAGAACAGAAAGGATAAACCAGCATATTATATAATACCTTATCTTCATACAAGCTATGGTCAGACTCCTGTACACATTTTTCTAAACTCCTGAGTAAGTTCAAACATATTTAAATACATGTAAAATCCCAGAGTAGCTATTTTGCAAAGCCTTCAGTCACTAACTGAAGAATTCAATCAGCTTGGGTGAACTTCTCAGTTCCCAATGCAGAAAAAGGATGGGGTAAAATGTAGGTAAGTACAAACCTCTAATCCTCAAAGTTCTGCTTAACTGCTGCTTTCCTGAATTCCCTGAACACCTCTGGCTGCACTGAATGGCTGAGAAGTTACTAACCCTATGTCCATTGCCCCTGAGAAGAATGTCTAAACATCAGGTAAAGAGGCTTAAACAGGAGAAAGCTGAAACAGCCTGAGCCCCAAGATTATTTCTAGTGGATTCTTAGAAAGTGGAAGGCAAAATGTACTGCTGATCAGACAGCCTTGAGGATTGACTGCTGAGCTGCAAAAGCAGGCACTGGTACCACCTTCATTGAGTATGGCAGCTATTATTTTTTTTTTTTTAAGTAAGCATCCAAATCTTCTAATCTTTGAAATATGTGTAATCCTAAATGGAAGAAGGAATTTCATTCCTGAGAAAAACTATTTAAGGTGCACTCCTGTT
This sequence comes from Rhadina sibilatrix, assembly GCA_013400275.1. Lineage (NCBI taxonomy): Eukaryota > Metazoa > Chordata > Aves > Passeriformes > Phylloscopidae > Rhadina > Rhadina sibilatrix. The sequence goes on from VWYO01019126.1 coordinate 23,443, forward strand.
TTTGATGCTTAGAAGTAAGCTGAGTGCCAGTGCTGATTTACAGAAAGCAGCCTTTCCCTTTTCCCGAAGAAAGTGGTGCACTTAACTCCTATCTTGGGATATTTCCCTTCTACCATGTAGAGGAGAAACCAGCCTCACATTCACTGTTGAGCTCCTACACACTTGCATTCCCACCCACCTGCACCCCAGCCACTGATGTGGTTTTGTTCTCTGCTTTAAGGACTGGAGCCTACCCTGGAGTAAGCCCTGTACAAACAGGCACCTCAGCACCATCCTGGTAATGGACTGAGGCCCAAATCTGGGGGGGAAACAAGGTACAGGGCCAGAGCTAACTCCAGTGACACGCAGAGCACGGTACCAAGGAAAAACAAACCACTGGCTGCTTGTGAGTCAAGGAAAAGGAGGTTGTTTAAGAAATCCTTATACTGATGAAGTTCTTGGGATGATCTGAAAATTTGTTTTATTATGCTTGTTATTTAATTAAAAATTGTTAGTAAGGGCTTTTAGCACCAAACCCGAGAAGTACCTTGAGTTAGTCCCTGCTGGAAAGAGGTTCACAGCTTTAATTAGCAACTGTAAATCATCCTCTGGCCAATTTTTGCTTCCCCCTCCACCGCCAGTGGTTGACTTTTCTGAACTCTTTGTTGCTTGGCGCATACGAGCTTCTGCCTCTTCTTTCTCTCGCCTTATTTGTTCATTTATTTCTTCTATCTAAAGATTGTAAGTAAGCATTATTTATTTACTTACTGAATTATTGTTACATTACACAGTGACACAACCCCCTCTCTGGATTTGTTCTGAACCTTGGATTTTGCTTAGTTTCTGTTCTATGTATTATATATAAGGGAACAGAGGAGCTTATCTGTTCCAGTATTATTTCCCTTCATTCCATGTGTATATTTTTAGGATTTGAAGATTAGGAGTTAATAGCAGAAATCCATCACAGGTTCACTAAGAAATTAAATGAACACCCCCAGAATTAAAGCAAAGTTTTCAACCTTGTGTGACTGTTTAGGCTAACACTTGACTTGGAGGGACAGATCCACAAAAGTAGTAAGACAAGTGAGGGCAATTAAACATCCATGCTGAATACACCAATTCTCAAATCTTCCAGCCTAAGTGGTATCTAAACCTGATTACCTCAGTACAGCTGTAGTAACAGAGAACTTTTAAGTTAGAATGAACTCCAGATTTTAGTCACATCAGGGTTAGATGGCCATGTGTAGTTTTTTAGCAAGCTAGAAATGATTTAAGTTAACCCGCTGCACATTTTTGTGACCTGTAATCACATCTCGAGACTGTGCTGTGATGACTTTAATCATCTGCTTCTGAGTGGGCCCAGTCCAATCTTGGCAATATTAGAAGAGCTGTGCACTTATGGCTGTTGGCAGGATGCCCAAAGGTGAGAGCAAGAAACCTTTTTCATAAAACCTTCCTGGCAAAAGGAAAGTTACCTGATAGATAATTTTTAGTGGAATAATTTTAACAGACAGAAAGGGCACTGCCCTGCATTTGGAACAACCTCCTGGAGAATGGAATATTGAATTCAGTCCCCTGTAGAGCAAGAGGCTTTTCAGTCTTAAATTGATCCTCAGTCTGATGAGTAAACCTGACCCTGGGGTGGAGGCAGATCATATTTTCCACCATGGAAAAAAGTTCACAGCTGTGAATCCACAGTGGATGAAAGAAAGTGCCTTACTCTTTCTGCAGGATGTAGGTTCAGCTTTTAGTTCAAATGGCTTTTCCCCAATGGCAAACATATGCAGATCCTTGCTGAGTTTTGGTAAATTTTGATTCCATGTGTCTTGCATTTCCCATTCTTTGGTATCCAATCTACCAGCCCTTCTACTGCCTACAGCCTGCAGCACATTAAGTTCTTTTGTGGATCTATCCTCGAGTCACAGACACTAGACTAGGATTTTTCTTGCATAACAGAATAGGTTAAGACTGCCCTCCTTTCCTCAAGGTAACTGCTACACATCATTGGGCAAAATGAAATTCCTCTGCTGTTTCTGTATACTGTACAAGAGGTAAGTTTTGTGCTCTTTACAGATAAAAATGTGTATATTTTTCTTGGCTGGCCCTGTTAATTTGACCAGCCATGAACTGCACGATGTAAAATGGAGCAGTGAGATCCCTCTGCCTATAGACTCTGAAAATCAAGTCTTTGTGTTTTAACAAGCACGATTCCACAGCAGCTATGCTGTATCTTACTTCATTTCAGACAGGTTGATTTCCCAAATTATTTTGTTATTTTGATTCGACACTCAGCATAATTACCTGTTTTACTACAGCCGCCTTTCCTCCTTCCCTTGTTGTGGATGTAAGTGCTTCATTCAAGCATTGCAGACTAAAAATAAATTATTAAGTTACAATGGAGAGCTAGTAGAAAGACAGGTATCAAAATGAGCAGAAAGCAGCAGCAGGAAGACTTACCTTGCCAGCTCAAGACGATCACAAAGCTTTTCCACCTCCTCCATCATTTTAACACAATCTGCCTCATTATCAGAAAAGTAATTCCAGTTCTGGAAGCAGAAATACACGTTCTACAAAGTTCTTGAACTTTATTGTCCTATTCCTTCAGACAAAGGCTTAACACACAGCATTCTTCAGCCACTGCTGCATTTGGACCTGTTTGGTCAGCTTTACTCATAACTCATACCCATATGAGTATGTGGTTTAGTATTTTGTTTTCTTAGGAAACCCACTTTCCATACCCATCTCCAGCCTTAAGAACAAGCAAACACAGTAATTTGTCTGACATAACCTGTATTTCATTGTAATAATAAATACCTTGCATGTTGTTCTGAGTTTTTGCCTTTCTTTCTTGATTGCTTTCTTCTGTATCTCTTTTTCCTTTTTTGCTACTAATGCTTGCTGCCTGACTTCTTCTTCCTCCTTTTCTTTTGCTAACCGTGCTGCTTCTAATTCTGCTTGCCTTTGCTGCAATCAAAAGGAAAAAAAATCCAAGTAAAAAAAATCCTCCAAGTCACATTGTTACAGGATCATTCAATCATCCAATATCAAAATGTGTTGTTTCTGGTTTGGATGGAGTTTTGTGTGTAAGTTTGGGGGTTTTAAAATGCATAAATACTTCGATGTTTGGTTTTCTAAGAATTTTGAGGGAGATGGTGAAATATATACCATTTGGCATTAAGTCGAGTAGCCACAGTGAGGACCTTCAGTTTATAAATCCTGCCTTCCTCTACTATGAAGATATAAAACTATGTAATTTCCTACACCTGCCTCAGGACTATAAACTTTGTGGTCCAATATTTCTCCTGCATCATTACTGACATATTTTGCAGCGTTCTAATGTCTTTAAGTTACTTTTTTGCACCTTACAGTTCCCTTTAATTCCTATACTTTCAGAGCCATCTTTTCCAAACTGTTCCTATTCATCAAGTATGTTCTGTTACCTCAAAACATACCAACCAACCAACCATTCACAAACCACATGCACAAGGCATGGAGACATATCCATTTTATGCACTTAATGCTTGCCTTGAAACCAGAGAAGTGTATGCAACAAAAGAACTCAGTTTTCAAAGGTGTTTTGTTTCAGATCTGTGTTCCTTGTTTCCATGTCATTCTCACAGGGCTGCCAGCCTTGCACTGTCTGCTGCACAGGCATCAAAGACAACACATCTTTGAACCCCAGTGTAATTCTATCAGTAGTCTTCTGACACATCTAGAACCTGAAGCAGTGCATCAGGTGTGAATGAAGCAGTTTTCACGCAAATAAAGTGCTTCACTTACTTTTTCTTTTGCCTCCTGTTCTTTTCGTTTTGCTTCTACCTTTGCTTTCTTCTCTGCTTCCTTCTTTGCCTTTTCTTCCTCCTTAAATTTCTTTATCCTGGGATCACAGCTGTATGCATTATCTGGCAGAAGAAAGGAAGCATCATGTATAGAAGGAAACCAGGAGACTTCCACAGTTAGTTAACTAATCTCTCTTTAAAGAACAGCAGTTTGTGTGCTCACCAACAAGAGTCCTAATTCTGTTCATTTCTTCTTTTTTTCTCAATGCTCTGGCAGCTCTGTTCTGCTTTTCAATCCACCTCCTTTCATCTCGACTAAAAGGGAAAGCATAGTTCAATGCTAATGCTTTACAGTGCCACTGTTAGAAATTCATCAAAAAGCTTCTTAAATAGTTTCCCCCACACAGATGTTCTTCTGTGAATACTTCAAAAATAGACTTCAGAAAATGAAGTTCCAGGCCCTGAGCTCATGTAAAAAATGCTAAGTGTTTACATAGTTATATAAACCTGACAAACCAAGCTGCTTATCTGTCATTGCAGGGAATGAGATAATGGACTTTATTTCCAAAATGCAATCCACTTGCTTGCCTAACATTAAACTCAAGCAGAACAACCGAAATGCTAGCATATGATTTCATTAAAGGAGAGCAGTATAAGCAATGCCACAATTATCTTGTTTTGCAGAATATAGTCATGTCAAGTAAACCCATCTGCACAGAAACAATGCTCTATGAAGTAGCATGATGCTCTGGGTAAAGTCATGCCAGATTCACTCCATTAAAATACAGCTCAGGTTATAGATGGGCCAACTAAATAATCTGAAATATTTACCAGTGCTGTCAAGAAAGAGGCAAATTTTTAGTGGGGATCTATAGCCTTGTCCACACAACCATGTAGAGAACAACAGAGGGGGCAATGATGTTGGAACTATGTGGTATTTAAAGCTCCTTCCAACCCAAACCACTCTACATCTCAGAACAAAGAAAACAATCCCCATAACTGAGAAGGAGAGTAATAGGAGTACACTGAAGCTTTAGAACATGAGCCACATCACCTTTGGCAAGAAGGGGTAGCAAGAATCGTGACCATCTGAACAGCAGCTGTAATGTAGTTCTCTCCTAAGTACAGCAGACTAGGTATCATTTGTCTAAACATCTTTCAGAAAGGACACTAATGACAGGAATGAGCAGAAAAAAAGAGCTGTGCAAATAATTCAAAATCCTTCCAATGATAAGCCTAGAGGTTCATTTGTGTGATTTACCACAAGAACAAGTGGTAGGGAGTTGATTACAGTGCCTTCACAGAATCTTCACAGGAGAGAGAACAGTGGGTCTGGTGAGGCTCAAGAAATTTAATAGCAGATAAGGCACAAGAGAAGAGAAAATGCCTAGCTACAGCCTAAATATGGCAGTTTCTAGCACAAAGGAAGACAACCACTGAATCTAAATCCAAAACTGATTTCTAGCCAAACTCAGAAGAAGAGATTCATACAATGCAAGTTACGGTCTCACAAGGATTACTAAGTGAAAGGTTGTGTCCTGTGAAGTGTGTGTTAAGACTAAAGGATTTGATGCTCCAACTTGAATATTCTGTGTTTTTAACTGTAGGAAGGATAAAAATAGAATGTATTTTCCAATGGCAACATGGTCTGAGTAATATATCCACAAATACATAATTTTTACTAACATCAAGCCATCAGAACACATCTCTCCAAATGCTAGGAGGTATCACTTTCTCAGTACAAGTTAAAGAGAGAAATGATACCTGCATGCTCATCTATTCTGTCCTGGCTCCAGGTTGAACCTGTGCTTGGGACTGGCAGGAATTGCAAGTCTGAACTTCAATGAACACACATTTCAGAACACCTCAGATATACCTCTGTGAGGCAAGCAGGAACTACTTCAATTACACAAAGAAGCCCAGAGTAAGTTCAGTTCAAGTCCATGACTGACCCCTAAGCTGGGAGAGTGGAATTCAGACTTGGCTCAGCTACCTTTCTTCCTATGACTTACAGTCTAAGAGAAAGTTAGAAAATCTTGCTGTGTCAATCTCTCAGTCTCCTGTCAAAACTATTTTTACTTACATACCATTCTGCTTTTTCTTTTTCCTCTTCATCTAAATATGAAAACTCTCTCCAGGAATCAAAATTATACCTAAAGTAAATTTAAGAAAAAAAAAAAAGTGAATGAAAAACCAGCAGATCTGTTAAAAATCAGCTACCTTTTTACTGTTATGTGTTTGTAGGCAACTGTACTGCTGTTTACAATTTATAATACATAACTTACAATTATACTGCACCTACAGTGATTCCACACTGTGTTAAGTCAAAATGCAGGATGATTTACACCTGTCTGTACTGTGGGACATAGTCTGCTTTAGGATGGCATTGGTCCTGCCCACTCTAAATGTCTACAGCTGTCTAAGCCCCTCTCATAGGCACTGGAAATGCAGTGCAGTCTGTGGAGTTCAGAGAGAAATTAATCTTTATGTGAGCACCCATATTTAGCAGGTAAGGCAAACCATAAACATTGCTGACATTTTTGGACTAAACGCACCTTCCTTTACTAAGGGAGCTTAAACACCTAAGACAGCTCCAGTAAAAACACAAGTTAGGTGAGATAAACTTGACTACCAGTCTGTGGGTCAACTCAGTTCTCAGCCACTGTAGTCAGAAATTACCACTGCAACCATAAATTTACAAGTGGATGGATTAGCCAGGAGAGAGCCAGCTCAGTTTGTGGGAAGCACAAACAGCTGTGGGGTAATTTTGTGACATGAGGTTGGGTCAGCCCACAGCAAACAAGCCACACACCAAAGGGTCTGCAAACCCTTTACATTGCGTGTCTTGAATACTGTGAATAGAAACGGAGGCATCAGCTAACTTACCAAAAGGAATAGAATGCATCTACCTCCTCAAATGAGGAGTTCATGTCCCCAAGTTTAGGTACATTTTTCTTATTTGACCACCTGAAAATACATGGATATATTCAAGAAATAATACATACAATCTTCATAACATGGCATTTGTTAAGTACAGAATCAAAATCCAAGGCTCCCTCCCACCAACACAGAGGGGGAACCAGGAAAGAGGAACAGAAGAGAATTCCTCCTAAGTATCCTCCAGACTGGGCATTTTGGGGGGAATTTCCCCAAAAAAGCAACCTTCTCTTGCCTGAGTGCCTCCTGCCTTGTGCCTCAAGAAGACCTGATGGACAAGCTAACTTTGTAGATATTTAATTCTCCATGCACATTCTTCTGTTAGTGGAGCTTACAGGAAATGGACTGAAAGTGCTCTGTGAATAACTCAGCTCTGTGGTAGGGTACAGGAAGTCTCCCACATACTCTAATGGAGTACAAGGGAATAATGCATACTCTGCCTCCACTGCATTTTTTCTAGGGCAATCTTCCACAGGCACTAGAATTTGTGGTTCCATGACACAGCATCTATGAGGGAAAAACCTCATCTGACAACCACAGATCCAGGTCTGAAGTCTATGGAATACCTGACAGAAGATTCAGTAAGACTACTTTAAATAATAATTGTTCAGAATGTTGTAAAGTGTCTCATGCAATTAAGCACTTTGATACAGGGAAAAGCTGACAGGTTTCTATTGTGACAACCTTAATATGAAGTTAATTGTCAACCATGAATCAAATGCAGAAAAATCACACAATGTAAGCGAGAACCACCAAATATTGATAGCTACAATTATCTTCACTTTTAACCAGCTAAATCATGACTATAGCTACTCTCTTTTGCTAATGTCTCACTCTCAGAAGAAAATAATTTAAAAAGGAATTTTTAGTCAGCAGCACACAAACATTTGGTATTGTAAGTAATTTTAAGATGAAACAATGAGTTGTACAAAAAGAGTAATAGGAAACCGAGAATTTTTTTTTAAAATTACATGGGTCAAACCCAATGCCATTAAAGTCACAGTTCAGATTTTTTTAAAATGAAATAAAAAATAATTGCAACTATTTTAGTTATATTACATTTCCAGAAAATTAATACATCTCTTGTTACAAACACAATGTCAAAAGAGTTTGCAAATGCTGATTCTCTGGCAACAGCAGAGGCAGTCAGAAATAGCTTACCTGGCATTTCTTTCAAAAACTGGTGAGAAAACTTCAAAGAAGTTTTCTTTTGCTTCACTTTTGGAAGGTACAGAGTTATCAAAAGTTGGATCTATGCTGTTAAATGCTCGTCGTTTCACAGGATCAGATAATATTTCATAGGCTGAAAGTTACCAGACATAAGGTTGTAAATGTTTAAAAAGATGTTCTCAGATCTGTGTCTGATCTATCTGTAGCATTCTGTAGAGCTTGATATTTAATTATTTTAGTGACACCAAAAAGCATTGCTGTCTATTCCTGTTAAACTAAGTAGAAGGAACATTTATGAAAAAGAACACATTTAACCATTAAGATGTAACAAAACAGATAATATTTAATTTTATAGCAGTAAATTTTGTTCAGACTTTGGGCATGACATCTTCAGACTTTTATTCTACACCAGACCCTTGCAAGATAAATTGACAAAATGGTCTACTAAGGCACAGAGTAAAGGCAGTCCCTGAGTTAATGTGTTGTCAGAATGGCCAAGAACAGAAGCCACGCATTAGAATTTTGCAGTCACAATGAAGTTGTACCGAGTCTTGGATAGAATATAAAACTCCACACAAACTCCAAAACATGCAAACACCCCCTGTTTTCCTGTTCTTAAGTCCCTGCAGTTGGGGAGCATCACATTATTAATCTTATATCCTGGAAATCACACAAACTATAGCTTCAGTATTACTTTTTTTCTCAATGAAGTGTGGAGTTTTACAATGACTACTATTTTTCAGTAAGAATGAAAAATCAGAGGAATCAAATTTGTGTTGCAATCATTCGACTTCTGTGCCTGCACCCCTGCCAGAGGACACTGCCCCATGAAGGCTGGATGTAGGAGGTGATAACCTGGAGGAGACGTTGGTGCTCTGCAGTTCTGTAAACTGATCTCACTGCACATGTCAGTGGAGAGGGGAAGGAATGACAGTGGCCACCAGTAAGCCAGTCTGCCCTTTCCCTCTGGAAAAGAACTTCCCTCCACCAACACTCCAAATGACCCCAATTATCCTGCCTCAGTAACCCTCATACCATTTTCCTGATGCAGGAAATTCTGTGCACATCATTGGTTCCTCTTCCATTTAAGCCATTTCCCTTCCACTTACAGATCCCCAGTTCTACTCTCACACACTAAGTTTCCCTGGCTCTGTATCTCCCACACATTCCTTTGTCAGACCAAGCTCTGAATCCAACCTATGTTCTCCCACCTTTTCAAGTTTCTTCTCCCTGTTTCATTACTGTTTACTCCTACTCCAGGTCCCCCTTTCCTACAATTGCATTTTAGCATTTCCCTTCCTCCAAAATGCTGCCTAAGAGCATTATTCCCTTTCTTTGCTACTTTGTGCTTTCCTTTCAATTTACCCCCAAACTTGGATTGTAAGCAGTTAAGAGGGAAGATTCTACGATATTTTGCTCCATGTAGAACACAGAGCATATTCCTGAATTCATGTGTAGGTAGTTCTCATCATAGACAGCTGACAGTTTCTGACAGGACTGCAACAGAAAAACTGTTTCCTTTGGCAACCTTCCTCCTTCTGACAACTCTAAATGAGGCTGAAAACATTAGTTTGTCAAACATATCTCACACTAACTAGTAAGTGTGTAAGTGTAAGAAGACATTCAGAGAAGAAGTTTAGAAACACAAATTCCAAGATTTCCTCCTGCTTCAATCTTACTGAGTGAAAATAATTTGTTTAAAATAAACAAAAAAGCCAAGCTCTCAAGCATTTCTGGAGATGTAAATCATACACCTAGAACAGCCTCTATGGTTTTGGAATTGGCCAGCAATGGTGTTCTGGGTCATAAAATCATTAAGCTGGAAAAGACCTCTAAAATCAGAGTCCAGTCATTAATCCTGCACTGCCAAGTCCACTGCTGCAAGCAAGCGGGAAATGTTGTTGAGTCCACTTGCTCATCTGTGGGCAAAAATGAGCAGCTGAAGAAACTGATGACCTGGATCAAATCAACACATGTTCTGTTGTCAGAGCAAGCACGTTAGAATCCAGCTATTCCAACTGCTGTCGGTGCCTGTGGGGAATTGCTCCATGGCTCACTAGTTTATCCCAGGTATGGGGCCACCTCCTGTGTGTGCACTGCCACAGGTGTCACATTTTGTCACCAGCTGGCACAGCAGCCAAACATCTGTCAGCTGCATTCCCACCCTGCTTCTACCCACTGGGAAGTTACACCTAATGTGATCTATTGACACAGTTTTCTGAAATGGAAAGAGAACTTCTCCAGCTGTTTAGTCATTGACAATTGCTTAAAATCTTAATGAAGCACAACAAATACGTTTCTGATGATCAAGTAGATTGAGAGAGTATCTAACAAATGAGATCAATTGCTTACCTTTAGTTATGCAAGTAAAATAATCATTATCACCTTCTCCTATCTGTTCCCCTGCAGCTTTTCGCTTGTCTGGATGATGTTTCAAAACCATGGACTTATCTAACACATAAATGCATTACAGTTAGAAATGCTTCATCAGAAACAGTTTCAAACTACAAAGTAACACAGTAACTCCAACTGACATTTCTCTAGTTTGAAACTTAAATAAAAATACCAACCAGTCAGATCTGGCTGAAAACAGAAGTTAATGAATTTTCTTTAACACTGTAGTTAGAATTAGCATTATTTCATCTTTGCTGGGACATAAATAACCACAACTCAGAAACTCTATTTGCCTAGCAAAGCACTTTAACATCTGTAAGTGTACAATTAGCTTAACTGAAAATATAAAAATAAGTGAAAAAAATAAAAATAATTAATGTAATTTCAGTTGTTATTTCTAATGAAAAACAAAGTAGTTCAGATAAAATAAAAATTGTATTCTGTCCCTTTACTGACATTTTGAACACAATCCAAAGTGAAATTCAGCAAGAAAACTACAGCCTGTGAGTGCTTCCCCATGGCTAACACTGAGCAGACACACAAGACTTTGGTTTAAATTCTCCCTCTACTCAGGCCTTGAATCCTAAGGCATAACTGGTATCTACAGAATATCTACTGGAGGTGTTACCAAGGTTGTTTTGGTGTTTAAAAGGTAAAACTAGATTTTAGACTGACTTCTTTGCCAAAATTTCTTGCCATATTGCCTTACAACACACACTGTACCTTCTTGGTTCTCTCTAAAATACCAGAGAGAATATACCAGCCAAGCAGTTACAGCACCCTGTCTCCTGAGAAACAAATCAGAATCCTTCTAAACAGGAAAGCACAGTATACACAGGTGGGAAAGACTCACATCTCTACAGCACCAAGGAGTAAGTGAGTGCAGTCAGGGTCCTAAACAGACAGGCTCTGGTTTTTGCTCAGAAGATCAGTGAGATCACTGCCCACCACCAGAAAAGGTGCTGCTCTATTCCACAGCAGCAAGTGCTCCACAGTGGTGTGGAGCACCTGCCTGAGGCAACGTGACTTCCTTGTAAGTTGGAAAATCCACTGATTTCCACCCATTTTCATTTGAAAATATCTGGAGACAGTGATTCTTCTTGCACCTGCACAGTTATACAGGCAGTTGTTCACAAGACCCATTCACAAAGCCTTCAGCTTATCCCAGAGAGCCACTGAACAATCTTCGGAGACTTATAAAATCTTCCTCCACTAAATATTTGCATCTTTCTTGCAGTCAAGCACATTGATTTCCAGAAATAAAGTTCTGAAGCCCAACATGCTCCATGCCCATGCCACACTCAGACTAGTATGACTGTTAACAGCAGCCTTTCAGCAGCAGTAATGTGGCAGCTCAACACTCTCAGAGGGGCTGCAAGGGAACCTCTGGGAACACAATGGGCAGGGACAGCTCTATTCCTGTGCCTTTCACTGAGCCTGACTGCAGACTCAAAAAATATAGAAATGTATAGTTACAGTCTCAAGGCTGTTGACAAAATACACACGCCAGGAAGCAGAGATGTGAAATTTTTTTAATTCCCTAGATTTAGGCCTCTGGATTTCAGAGCTGTGATATGAATTTAAGAAGCTGGTAAGCAATACAAATCAAACTTTTAGGCCTGGGAAACAGTAAAAACCTTGTTCACAACACGCAGGTATTTTCACTGATAACCAGTTGTGTGCATCTGAAAAAAAAGGTTATACTTATGAGGGAAAGGTACTTACGAGCTGCTTTGATTTGTTTCTGAGTAGCCCTATATCGTATATTTCCCAGTCCAAGAACTGCATAATGGTCTTGATTCTGAGAGAAAAGAATCACAAACCCTAATAAACACTCATAAATACAACAAAAACACCACAACACGTGCTCTCCTCCCCACTTCTTAAGGGCAAGAGGGAGATTTCTTCCCTCTCTCAATAAACATTGGGAAAAGACTATAGGAACAACTGTCATGAATTATTGAATAATTATTGAATAAGTGATTATCAATAAATTAAGCCACTATCATAGAAATTCAAGTACCTTAATCTAAGTTGGATTGAAGCACTGGAAAATTCAGATATTAGAAAACTGAATTGCTGTTGTTAATATTAAGAGTGCCAATGTAACGCCAGAATAAAGGAGATGGTGACAGGGAGAAGAGACACTTCATTCTTTCAGGCAGTAAAATAAAAAACCACAGCTCAAAACTAAGATCTTATCCTGGTGTGTTTGCCTTCACACACCAGATATTATGGTAAGGAACACAAACTGACTCAGATGGGTGTAGGACAGGAAGAGGAAGAAGATCTTTAGCATCGGGGCATGGCAAATAACCTTGATGGGTACAACTAGTTAACAGTAATACCTTCCAGTCCTTTGGGTCAAGGGTTTTTAACATAGGATATTCCTCAAGCTGCAGTTCTTCATCCCCTGATTCTTCAGAAAGTTCCTTCTCATCTTCTAGCTCCTGGAAAGAGGCAGAAACATTTATGTTTCTCCTCTTAATAAATGCTTCAAACCATCTTCCCACAGGTTCCACTTGACAGAGTACTGATGCTATAAGCAAAAACATAAAAGCAACTTCACCTTCTGTTGTTTACTTTTTTTCTTTTTTTTTTTTTTAATTAAATCCCATCAAAACCCACAAAAGCACAGCATCACACCAGGTTACAGATCGCTATATCTTCTCTTAGGCTCCATACACACGAGCGCAAGAACCAGCACACGTGCCCATCAGACGGGACCTTCCAACGCTTCGCCGTCCTCTCACATCTGGAAAGGTGCTTTCAAGTTAAAGGAACGCACAAGTCAAACGATATTAAATACAGTCCTACTGGCAACGGAGGAGGCAACCGCGGCAGCAATATTAAATTTGGATTGATCTTCCCCGCGTTCCCGCTCCCCCTTCCCGGGCCACTCCCTCCGGCAGCGAACCCAGACTTGTTGCTGGCACGGGGCTGAAACGATGCCGGCGAAGGCACAGCACGCGAGGCGGAGACAATTAAAGTCAAATAAACAGGGAAGTTCTTCGAGACCGGCCGACTTCCCAGCTCCAGCGCCCGGGCGGGCGCTCGGGGGCGGCCCTTCCCCGGGGCAGGCCCCGCCGGCCCGCGGTACCTACCGGCCGAGAGCGGCCTGGTGACGGCCGAGCGCTGCCCGTCCCGCGCGGGGCCGCGCAGCAGCGCCATGGCCGCGCCCTGCGCCTG
>VWYO01019126.1:36963-80024 GCA_013400275.1 Rhadina sibilatrix
AGAAGGAGGACAAACCCATCCGCGGTGAGGGGCGATGGCGAGGACGCCCTCCGAGCAGCGCCCGGGGCGGGAGTGGGGCGGCGCCGCCGGCGGCCCTGTCGGTACCAGGAGCGGCGAGGGGGGAAAAAAGGACTAAAAAGGATTAAAATGTCTCTGATGTGCGCTTTGGCTCTGCGGCCGCCGCCCCGGGAGTGTCCCTCGTCCCATCCCGGCCCGGAGCCGGGGCGCGGGCGGGGCCGGCCGGGCCTCCCGTAGCAGCGGCGCTGTGAGGGGCTGAGCCGGCGGGGCCGAGGGACCGCGGAGGGGTCGGCCCGAGCCTGAGGGGCCCTGCGGGGCTGCAGGACACGCACCGTGCGGGGCGGCCGGGGAGGCCGCCGACATCCTCGGGGAGGAAGGGACGATCCGCCTTTTCAGTCTGGTTCTTTTACAAAAGGTTCCTAAAATGACGAATTGCTTCATCGTGAGAGAAAAAAAAAAAAAAAAAGTCTTTTGTGGTTTAATATTTACTTTTGTACTCAAAGTATCCAACAAAACGTGATACAATAATGCTGCGCCTCCCTGAAAAGAGGCTGTGGTGAGGTGGGGGCTGGGCTCTTCTGCCGTGCCCGCAGGGAGAGAAATCGAGGAAATGGCCTAAAGGTGAGGAGACTCAGATCAGATATTAGAAAAAAAAATTTTCGTAGTTCAGGTGGGCAGACATTGTAATAGGCTGCCCAGGGAGGTGGAGTCATCATCCCTGGCGGAGTTTAGAAGGCGTCTGGATCTGGCGCTGGGTGATGTAGTTTAGGGGTTACAGGGGCAGGGCTGGGTTGATGGTTGGACTTGATAATCATGAAAATATCTTCCAACCTTGATGATTCCATGATCATTTCCTTCTCTTGCCGGGGGAAGCGCCGCAGAGCTGCCTGCGTGCTGCCGCTTTCACTCGGAATTCCGGGGAAGCAGGAGAGGGAGGGCGGCAGAGATTTCCGAGGATGCAGGCACAGTGTGAAAGTTGCCGGTTGCCCCTCATGTTTTAACTTACTGTGGTTTTTGTATTAGTAAATATTTAATAAAGCATCTGGAAACACAAACAGTGCAAAATGTAATCAGTGATGGACTTTGAACTGTTCCCATTCAAGAAAGATTTCTAAATTATAGCAACAGAGTGTTCAGTAGCTATAAAAAACAATCAATGGGATGGTAAAAATAGTCAGGAAAAAGGTATGGATCAATACAGAAGGTGTTCAGAATCCTGTGTGACACCTGCTGCACCCAGATCACCAATACTGTGTGGTTTGGGCTCCATCTGCCTTAAAAAGCATGCAATTAGACAAGAGAGGAAATAGGGATGGGAAGGGAGAGGGGGTGTTGAAAATCTGTTAAATGGCAAGTGATGTGAGAGTGGTGTGGCAGAGAGTGACACCAGCAGAGTTGTATTTTTCTCAGTTAATGGAGAGGAGTCACTGGAGCCACCTCTCTGCAGAGACATCACTAGTGGAAAGTGGTGACAGTTTTTCATTGATGCTTTCTTGAACATCTGAAAACAAGAAGTTAAAAGATGAAGTTGTGATATCTTCCATCCCATTTTTGAACAGTCATAGGCTGGGAAACTGCTCTGAGTGAAGCAGAGTTGAAGTGGCTTGCTTGCTATGAGCTCTGAGAGGTACAGGCTGAAGACAGTAGCTGGACACCCTGTATCATTTTCCTTGAATATCGGATGCTTTTTTGTTCCACTTTGGTTCAGTGAAAAGTAGAAACTCAAAAGAACCTCTCCAAAATACATGTTTTGATCTTTTAGAAGCGGAATTAATACTGCTGGCTTTGTTTTTAGAACTGGAAACTAAGTCTCTCCTGTCTTGTTTCAGCTCTTGATGAAGGAGATATTGCCTTGCTGAAAACATATGTAAGTAGCACGCACGCGTGGGAGTGTTAACGACACAAAGCAGTTCCTCTGGGGAATACAGTGCAGGAGTGGAGGGCTGTGCACTTTGCAGGTAGAGAGTAACTCTGCTTCTCCTAGTGCTTTTCATCTTCCAATGAGAAGGCTGCAGCCTGCAGCACTAAAAATAATCCTGGGTTTGTTAACTTGGAAGTAATAAGGGTTTGTTTCTCTATTTTTGTTTAGTATCTCATTGCTGATTGCCATAGGGGTCTAACAGCCAGGGCTTTACTAGGGCTTTTTCACTGGCCAGTTTTCTTTATGCAATAATTTTAAGACCCCTCTTGCCACCAAACTGACTTGCTTTTAACCATCATGTTAAACAAACATAACGTTGGGAGGCATTTTCCACAAACAATAAGGCTTAAAATGCCAATCTGCCCTTTCCACTGGGAAGTACAGTTGGTCTGCAGTTGGTCTTTCATCTTGAAAGATGAAACTTGCAGCTTAGGTATGTTTGGCAGATGACTGGATTTTGTTGACACCAAGACTCCTTTACAAAGCTCTGAAATGCAGCCTGTACCCACTGCAGCTTTTTTTTTTTTTTTTTGCCAGTGGTCTACAAGGAGATACTGTAAAGCAAACCTGGGTCTGAATCTGCCAATCTGTATTAGGCAGATCTGGATCCAAAAGAGCATTTTATCATGAGCAAGGGTTCTGATTTGCCCCTTGATCCTTCTGCTGTACTCTGAATGATGGAAAGGTTGGGTGAGGCAGCTAAAGCACTTGTACAGAAGGTTTTCAGAAAGTGTATTCAGAATTCTCTGTATATATGATTGTATATATGATTTTACGAAGTCTTTTTTAAACTTTAGGAGAAACAGTTTGAGAAAGTAATGCAGAACAAGTTTAAAACAAAAACAAATTATTCAAGCTTACAAGCGTGGAAAATTTCCACTTTCCCAGTTGGTGAGTTGTGTGTAGCTGCACTGCACTTACACAAACAGAAATATTGTTACTGGAAGTTAATTCTGTCTTCTTTGGCTGTCATCAATGGTTGGCTGTTGTAACAAGAGTCTGTTGAACATCTTGATGTGCAGCAGCTCTTGTCATTTTTTCCTAAACATGAGATAATTTGACTTACGCAATCTACGTGATGTTCCTTTGCCAGGGCCAGAGCACGTACTCAAGGCAGATCAAGCAAGTAGAGGATGATATTCAACAACTGCTTAAGAAAATCAATGAGCTCACTGGTATGTTTTTGTCTTAGAAAACTTTCAACAGAAGAGCCCCAGATACCAAAACAAATGTTGTAAGAAGTTGATTTCCAACAACTTCTGCCTTGTTTTTCAGTTGTTATTTTTCTCAAAAGAACACGGTTCTTTATTTGGTAGTGTGCGATTTTTGCTTGTTAGGTGATGTTTTTTCCAACTGGGCAGACTAATCTGTACATCTGATTTTGTAATTTTGTACTTAAACACATTTTTAATCATAACTGTGGTTTTTGTATACGATGGTGGTATGAAACAAATGTCCCTTTCTAACACCAGATAATGAAGTAGTAATAACAATGACAATTAATTTGTTTCCTAATTTTTCTTTCACTAATGTATGTTTTTTTGCCCTGTTGCTAATCCTGCAGTAGCTCAGTTCTGCCAGGAAGACCACAATTTCTTTTGTAAAATAATCTTGATTCTTTTAAATACATCATGGAGATGATACTTGTTATATGCATGTTTTGGAAGATTTGTGGGGTTTTTCATCTGTGTGAATCCATTAGTTTCTGATACTTTGCACTGGGGCTCAGTGAAAGCACTTGGGAGTTTTACTCCTTTAGTGAAATGCAGGTATCCACTACCCTTGCTCTGTCCTGCTGTGATCATCCTCATACTGCAGAATTGTCTGAGAGGGTGGCCAGACTGGGATTTGAGTGTTCAGCTGGCAGGGTCACGTAGGCTCTTTCCTTAGGAAACTTGTTTTTTAGGAAATCCATCAAAGATATGTGTGTGCATTGTTTTGGAGGTCTCAAAATTCCTGCAGGGCCATCTCTAAGGTTTTAGTGCGGGAAGGATGGCTGACATCCCAGTTAGCTGCTTCCTCCTCAGTTTGTTTGTGCTGCACGCAGGAATCAAGGAATCTGACACTGGCTTGGCTCCTCCTGCCCTTTGGGATCTGGCTGCAGATAAACAAACTCTCCAAAGTGAGCAACCATTGCAAGTTGCAAGGTAGGAGCACTCTTACCCTTCCAATAGAGCTCCATAGTGTTAAAAATCTGATTTATAGCTTAAGTGTGGATTTCTTTTAAAAAAGAAAGTTTGAAAGTCTTTTTTACCACTGAATCATAAAGGACCTGTGATTACGTGTGATGTATTTCATACTGGTACTTACTCCTGCAGTCGTTGTATGGTGCTGTAATGGTGCAATCACAAGTACAACAGCTACTGTGGTGTATTTGGAAAATGTGACTCTTGATGCTTATGCAGGTAGCCAACAGTTTGTCTGCCTGGAGGTGCAATTGTGTTTGTGTGTTAGGTGCACAAAGATCATCAATGCAGACTCCGAGGATCCCAAGTACATTATCAATGTCAAGCAATTTGCCAAGTTCGTGGTGGATCTCAGTGACCAGGTGGCACCTACTGACATAGAAGAAGGCATGAGAGTTGGGTATGCAAAGTCTTTGTGTTCTAGTGAGTCTTTCTGCAGACTGAAGCTTTCTCTGAGTTTCTCATGTTGTAGTTTGACAGGTCAACAAGCCCTCATTTCCAATTTCTGCAGTGGTTGAAATTACACCACTGCTATCTTTTTCTTGGATGACAGTAACTCACCTGTATGCTCTGCTGGAATCTTGTTTTGATGTTATTTTGACAAAAATTGACAGAACCCATGTGTCATTGGACAGAAACCTTTCAGTTTGGGCCCCCACAGTCCCAGCTTTCAGAGAGACTGTGTAGGTTCCTTCTTTGGCACTCTGAGGTTATACTCAGGGCAGCCAGGGAATGTTCATTGAGGACATAAAACCTGTTACTTTAAGAGTCAGTACTTTGCCATTTTGTTCTGTGGGATATTTTGAAAATTAGTTTTCAAAATACTTTGGAATTAATAGTTTTGGAAACCTTAAAATTTTCTGCAGGAAGAATTCCAGTATCTGGGCTACCTGACTATTAGCTTTCAGGGCTGGGCTCTCTTGATGCCAGAGAAAAGAACAGTTCAAGAATTCAGCTTCTCGTTTACAGAGTTATTTCTATGTAACACTTTACTTAACCAGTGTTAAAATAATAGTTTTTATGCTTCCTCACCAGGGTGGACAGAAACAAGTACCAAATCCATATCCCCTTGCCTCCAAAGATTGATCCCACAGTCACCATGATGCAAGTGAGAGTTGCCTTTACTTACTTTGACTTGGCTTCATCTTGTGATTCCTTTTGCTGAATTTTGTTGTGGGCTGTTGAAAGCCTGTAAAGATTTGCAGCACCAGGCTGGTAACTACTCACTCACCTCTTTGTTGTGCAGGTGGAAGAAAAACCTGATGTCACTTACAGTGATGTTGGTGGCTGTAAAGAGCAGATTGAAAAGCTGAGAGAGGTGGTCGAAACCCCTCTGCTTCATGTAAGTAACCTCCAGATTGAAGCTTCTGCTATTTTGAAAATATTGCAGTCATCTGTTAGCATCTGAAAAAGCAAGAAAAGTTAATGTCATGGAGTGTAAATAGCTTGATGAAAAGAAGTCAGGTTTTACAGAGAGAAATCCAGCCCAGCCTCGTTTACATTGCTCTTCATTAATGATTTCCTTAATTTGCATATATGCTTTGATGCACATAATCTTTAATGTGCACATAATCTTGCCTTCTGGCTCCCTTCATTACAGCCTGAAAGATTTGTGAACCTTGGAATTGAGCCTCCCAAAGGAGTTCTTCTCTTTGGGCCACCTGGCACAGGCAAAACCCTCTGTGCCCGTGCTGTGGCTAACAGGACTGATGCCTGCTTCATCAGAGTGATTGGATCTGAGCTGGTGCAGAAATATGTGGGAGAGGTAAGAGCAAGTACCTGGGGTGTGGAGGGGTTTGCAGATTTCCTTTGTGGTTCCAGAACCACAGTGGGGGTGAGAGATGGAGGCACTTGGGAGCTGTAGGTGCAGGAGCTGTCAGACAAATCACTGCAGGTCAGGCAGTGGTGACATGACCTCAGCTTTACTGTCACTGATGAGAGGAATTTTGCAGTACAGAGTTCATTCTGCAGTTCAGGAGGACTCTGGAACTAGGATTCTGCTCCCATCTCTGCCACTTATTTTTCAGTTGGCCCTGAGGTAAATTACTTGATCTGTACTTCTGAGTTGAGGAGCAGTCATTTTTCTCTCCTCTATAAATTGCTTTAAGCTTTATACATGTCCCATTACATATGTGAACAAATAAAAAGAGTTTTCTCTTTGGAAACTTAGAAGTGTTTGGAAGCATGAAAAGTTTGATAGTTTTCCTTTAATGTGCCTCAAATCTCTAACAAGATCTTGATTTTTTTTTTTTTTTTTCATTCAGGGAGCTCGAATGGTTCGTGAACTCTTTGAAATGGCCAGAACTAAAAAAGCTTGCCTTATATTCTTTGATGAGATTGATGCCATTGGAGGTATGTTTGTAGTAGCTACAGTTCTAATCTCCCATGAGAGCTTCTGGGTTTTCTTGTAGTTCTGTATCTGGATTGCTGCGTTTCAAGAGAAGTGCTTATAATTACTGAGTTAGCAAAACTACTCCCAGCACACCCCATGTCCGGGAAGCTGTCAGGAAGTGGTTTATATAGCCCAGAAGGGAAGCCATTTTTCCACATTTGGAACACCCAGATTATTTGAACTTAAGTGAAGAATCTCTGTATTTTGTTTGCAAAAAAATACTGTTTAGTTAAACCTCCTTCAGCTTCTGGACTACACTCCATGTCTTTATTACTTCCTGAAAATTATTCTTTTTTTCTCAAAAGAAAGTGCTTAGGTCCTTTGAAAGTAGAACAGTTTTTACATAGATAGAGGAGAAGGATGATTTTTGTTGAGGGAAAGGCAAAACAAACAAACTGCATGGTAAAATTCCATCAGCTTGGCCAGTTGTTAGGTAGGGAGATAGAGGCCCTTTTGTACTAAGGACCTTTTTAACTCATCACAAATACTTGTGTGCACTTTAAAGTCATTTTCCCAGGTGTACTGTTCTGCAGCCACTGTGACACCTCTGTGTCCATGGCCTGGAGTTGCCTCTCCCTCTGTGGAACTGGTGTGTCTCCTCTGCAGGTGCTCGTTTCGATGACGGGGCTGGGGGTGACAACGAGGTGCAGCGCACCATGCTGGAGCTCATCAACCAGCTGGATGGGTTTGACCCCCGGGGCAACATCAAAGTGCTGATGGCCACAAACAGACCTGACACTCTGGACCCAGCACTGATGAGGCCTGGCAGGCTGGACAGGAAGATAGAGTTCAGCCTGCCTGATCTTGAGGTGAGAACTCTTTGTTTCACTGCCAAGTGTCTTCTAATAGCAGAATGTTTCTTCAGTTAGGGCAGCATTGTCTGGAAGTTTATGAGAATCCACAAATGCAGCACTCTTAAATTATGAGAAACTACATGGAAATGTGGGGAATTAATGATGTGCCAAAGGTTTTCCCATGCTGCACAGATCCCATCCTGGCTGAATAGCCATGGTATGCAGCTGTAATCACTATATGTTCCTGCCTCAACAGAATAAAATCCTCTAACTGGATCCACAGTTCAGTTCAGAAGTTGTAGTCTGTTTTGTTTGGCTCTTCTGAGAGAGATTTCTTGAGGTACTTCTATGATGAAAGCCCTTTTTAAAGTTATTTTCTTACTTTAGTGCCATGGGCAGTTAGTAATTCCAGTCCAGATATGGGAAACCATAGTTGAGCAGCAGTTGCACGATGTATTTTCCATTTGTCTGTGCTGTGGACACAGACAGCTGCAGGCTGGAGTCGTCACCTCTTTCATGCCATGAGCACCTCTGTCCTCCCTTTCCTTCAGGGCCGAACTCACATCTTCAAAATCCACGCTCGTTCCATGAGTGTGGAGAGGGACATCAGATTTGAGCTGCTGGCTCGCCTGTGTCCGAACAGCACAGGTAAGCTGAGTGTATTTCCTTCTTTCCATAGAGAGCTCTGTGTGTGCTCCGTGGCCCCTGGCAGTCCGGGGTGAGTTGTTTATCCCTGTCTCTTCTCTCCCAGGCGCCGAGATCCGCAGTGTCTGCACGGAGGCGGGAATGTTCGCTATCCGAGCGCGCCGGAAAATCGCCACTGAGAAGGATTTCCTGGAGGCAGTGAACAAAGTCATCAAATCGTACGCGAAATTCAGCGCCACCCCCCGCTACATGACCTACAACTAATACCTGGGAGGCCCTCCTGTTCCCCCAAAACTTTCTGTGGAACAAAAGATCCAAGTGTAGTGATTCGTGTTTACTTCTTGGAAGCTAGAAATAAATGGAGTGTTCCAAACGGGAGCTGCGTGTTCATTGTGTTCTACTCCAGTGAACTGTTGCTGCTCTAGGCAGAAGATCTCAGTGACGTTACAGCAGCATGACCTAAGCCACAGGTAATCTAAAATCAGATACCTGGGCAATGTCAGTCGTCCCAAGTTTAGATTTTTGGTTACCATCTAAACCCCAAAACTTGAAATCTGAGCCTTGGAGGTGCTGGAAGAGCCCTGGGTGATGCCAGTGTTTCTGGATGTGCTGAGAAATGCTGGTGTGTTCCAAGAAAACAGGGGCTGCTATGGGAAGGTGTGTGTGGTGGTCTGAGTAATTGTCCATTCTGAGGAAAACATGAAGGGACATTTTTTCCCTCCCTTGGTGAACACTCTGGTACCAACACAACTTTTTTATCGTTGGTGGTTTTTCTATCCCTTTTGCTGAGATTCTTTGTATTGTCTTACAAAACAGTAAATGGGTCAAGGAGGAGGAAGGTGTGATTTCTTAGTGCTAAGGGATGGAAAATTCCTTCTCCCTATTCCTGCTGTGAAGAGTTTGATATCTCAGTCTGGTAGTGAGCACTTTGATACAAGGTATCACTTGTCTGAGATGCTGCTGCACACAGGATGTCCCTGCCAGGGTTTGGGTGCTCTGTAGCTGAGTGGTCGCTGGGAGTTGTTGGCCACGGGCAGCTTTGAAAGGTTAATCCTCATTCATTTGACATGTTCCTGTGGAGCTGGGTGTGCTCAATAAAAAACAGCCTTCCATTTTTCTTTTCTTTCTAGTGTTGCATTGAAGTGGCTTCAGGGGAAGAGCTGGAAGAGCTTAAAGAAATACCTGAGGGAAAAAAATGCTTTTGGGAACTGCTTTGTTTCGGAAGTGAGAGAAGTTTTATTGTCAGTTGTATCAAAATGAGTCCCATCAATTTATCAAGCTTAAATTATGAAGCCACTCTTATTTTTTTTTAAAGGGGAAGTGTGTGCAATAGGGAGAGTATGCAGCCATGGTCTGGGTTAGGATTCTGGTTAATGTCAGTATCTTGATATGGAAACTTGGTCAGTCTCAATACTTGTGTGTCATTTCAGGAAGAACATTTTAGGGAGGGAAGCAAGTTTATGGATGGGACAGAATTTTCAGAAAGCAGCACTGACAGCATCTCTATTTACCAGCAGCAGCACTTGAAATCAAGTGCAGCTTTTAATTGAGAAGGGTAAGTGAAGTATGGAGAGTTTTGATCTCACCAGGTATCCTGAATTATCTGTGCTCTTGCAAAAAANTTGTTGATTTTTAAAAAAAAAAAAAAAAAAAAAAAAGGAGGGGAAAGGAACATGACCCTAATTATTACGAGGTACCAACCCAGATTTAGGCCATCCAGTGCCATCTGCTGTGGTGGGGCTCCAGCAGCAGGGGGGAGGCACTCCCCTGTCCCTGCAGACAAACTGGAGCCCTGTTAAGATTAAAGGACATGGGTCAGTTTATTCTGGACTGACAAGCCTAAAGTAGGATTTAACTTGTAGATAGTGGGCTGTTAATCAGTGCAGGGAAGGGGAAGTGGGTTCCTTTTGCAGGGGCTGGCTCAGGCTGCTGGGGGAAGCAGTGCTTCAGCTGGTGGCAGCAAAGCACAAGAATTAAATAATACTAATTAAAATTAAATAAATAATTATTGTAATAATTAAAAAGCTGCCAGATTTTATTCCATGGGATGAGTTACCAGTACTGCTGGGGGTTGCAGGAGCACTTGTTCTGCATGGTCTGGGACATGGGACTTTCTGGGCAAAGGTCCTTAGTCCAGCATTTCAGCAGCTCCTCAGGAAGTGCAGCTGTTACTACCAGGATGGGAGATCCAGCTTTAGTTCCAGTATCCCCGTGAGGCCTGACAGGGAGAGGGCTTCATGGAGGTGGCAGAAGTGAGGAGCAGGAACCAGCAGAGCAAGGAAGACCTGCCTGGAGGTGGAAACCTCTCCTGCCTCCTCCCTTGGCATCAAACACTTATATCTGGGGCCCTCAGCTTATCCCTCATACAGAGTCTCACCAAGACAAAGTGGAAAATTTTGGTAAGCGACATCAGTTTATTTTGGAAGTTGACAGGATTTTGAGGTGAACAGAAGAGTTAAAAACTGAAGCTGCGACAAGCTGAAAGTAGAAAAATATACTGTATGTAGATACAAAGGCTTGTTGAAATAGTTAACATTATAAAATGTACCAAAAGTTGTTTAAATAAGCACACACAATGTCTTGACATGCATGCACTTCATCCTTTGAACTCCAGCTAAGCAGCAATTTCTGATGCAGAAAGCTTCCCATCCCTAGGAGTAGGGGAGTCTGAGGAAGTAAAGTATCTTCCCTGACCTCCCTGGTTCCTGGGAAACTGTACCTGAAGCAAGCCCAAACTGCAACAGAGCCTGAAATAAAATCAGAGTATTACATTCTGTGATCGGAAGTGAGGGAAGTGTCTGAACTCCTTATGCACAGGACCTGAATGCACAGGGTGCTGCAGGAAATGGCACCAATGCCCCACTTGCCCTGTGCTCTCAAAATAACCCACAGAGAAATACTTTTAGGTTCCTGCATCTGCTGAGTTTCACAGTGACTGCTGTGAAGGAAACACGGGCACTGAAGATTTCTTTTGCATGATGTCCATGGTTTTCATCTCACACCTGAAGTGAGGCAGACTCACACCACAGTTGCCAGGCTTACAATAGAAAAAGAAACCCCACGCTACTGTTTCTTTTAAAAAACCCAAACATGTACCATTTTTAGTTCTTATTTCTCAGAGCACTTAATAAAAGCTGAGGCAGAAGCAGCAGTACTGGGAGGAAGATGGGCAACAGAAAAGTATCTTTTTTTTTTTTTGACCACTGAGACTTTACACCTTGCTTAAATTTTCCTTCCAGCTTAAGAGACTGCATATAGGGCATCAGTTCTTAACTTAAATAGGCTTCATTCCTGTCTTAAACCAGTTTTGTCTTCAAACTTTGAAGCTAAATTTTTAGCTTAAAATCAGCTGTGTTCTTTTCTAGAAAGCCTGAGTTTTGGCAGTGCAATTACCATACTGATAACGCAATAATTAAACAGTGAGTTTCTGACTGGAAGTTCACTTAGAGCAAAAAATGAAGAATTGGGTAGAGCTGAGACAGGTTAGGTATTTTTAAAAATATCATCCAGGTTTAAAAACAGCAGCAGCTAAATGCCACCTATGTAAATTCATTAATCCAGCTGGCAGATTATTATAAATTGTACGGATCTGTTGTATGCAGATGTTGACATCAGGCTTTAAAAGTCGTCTAAGAAAGTTCTTTAAAGACACTGGTACAGTGTATTGCACTTGCAGAAGAGTTACCTCCTGCAAGATCCCACTTGTAGTGAGTTAAAGTGCCCATTTTCTCAACAGGAATAGGAATGTCACCTTGTCCACCAGATTCTGATTGCAGCAGAATACACTGAATTTTCTTTTCTTGCATAATTTTGTGCTTGTGTATTATTGGAAGGCTATACCCTGATTGAAGGAAAAAATTCAAGAGCATGAAGGCTTCCATTTCCTTCTCCACTCTTCCTACAAAAAATAAACACCACCCCATACCCGTAGATACACACAGCCTCAGGCTCTCTTCAAACTGTGCAAATTAAATATTCAGGAAGAGTCTCCATGAGCAGAAATCTGGTTCCCATTCTGCTAGATGCCACTCTTCAAAGGTTGGAGTCAGCCTGTGCAGCAGACCCATCTTTCACTTGGCAAGCAAGGACAGCATCGTGAATACTGTGAAACAGCAACTCTCTTGTTACATTTTCATCAAAAAAATTCAGTCTTGTCAGCTGATTCATAACAGGGCCTACAAAACAAAACCCAAACATGGCATCAGCACATACACTTAAATGCAAAGATGGAAGACAACTGCATCCCAGGAAGAAGATGAGAACTTGTTCTCTTCATGTCACTAAAAAGTTTGAAATAGCCAGGAGGATCACATGGTACTTCTACTCCAAACAGGCAATTCTCTTAAGCAGACATAGACAGAGGCCTATTCTTGGCAGAAGATGCCACAATCCCAAATATCAGATATTGGAACATTTCAGGCTTTTTTCCTTATTACATTACCACTAGGATTTTAAGATACTAAGTTCTGTGGCATTCACAACTTACCAGCTGGAAGAAATGGGAGCAGGATCCAGTCCTCAAAAAGCTAATTTCATCAGTGCTCTACTTTCACTGAAATTAAGGCTCTAATGTATATGGGCTTGCTTTTCCTCAAATCCAAATTTATGTAAAGTGCTGATACTACTTAGGCACTACTGGCAGCAGAAAATTCAGGAGCAGAGGGAAGAGGACAAAACACAATCTCTCCCATAAAGATCACAAAAAAAAAATCTCAACTCACCGCTACAGTTGGCAATGCAGATACAGACACCAACTTCTTTGTATTCTTTTATAATCTACAACAGAGTTAGGCTGAAGTTAAATGCAGATAATACATCATCATACACATCACAGTTCTGGAAGCCAAATACTGTGAAAGCTGCAGAGTACACATTCCCCAGTATTCAGCTAAAACTTACAGAACTAATCCAGTGATTAGGTGAGATACTGGATCATATCTGAGCAGGAAGTTATGTCTCATGCTGACAGGCTCCTTATTAGGTATCTGAAAAGTTTTCTGTGGGTTTTTCTGGGGAAAAAATCCTACTTACTGATTTTAGTGTTTTTGCTCCAACTGAATCCACGAAGTTCACTGGCGTGAAATCCAGAATTAAAGAGTGAATATTCATTTTGGGCTCCACAAAATGTTCATGCTCATCATGAGACATGTCTTGTGCACTAGAATCTGCAAATTTTCCATTCACAGGCAAGTCATCACTTGCTATCTCATGTTTAACACTTGCTTCTACGTCGTTAGTCTGAGAGAGAAGATGAATAAAGCTTAAAGGCAGTCAATGCTTTTTCAGTGTAAATCCCTTTGCCCCCCTCACTGGTGTTCTTTGGGCCTTTAAAAGGGGACAAGCTCCTGGTCACTACAGAAACTGGGCTTGACATGCACACACACTTCCATGTCTTGTGTATATGAAGGTTTGTTCTCTTATGCCCAGCCTTTTACAGTCACACACAAGCAGTTTAAAGCTGTTATCTCAGGGCTGAATTACCCACTTCCTTCAAACACTGACACCTGTTCATCTTTACTGACACATTTTTACTCCATCTCCTTGTCTTATCCCTGGCTGACTGCATCAAGACCTATACATTCAAAAAATAAAGAACAGCAACTGGGTTCTCAAGTTAAGCCTTTTTTAGGTTTCCCATGGTAAAATCACACACCACCTCCCACCATGGCAGTGAGCTTCAACATGCATAAAAGCACAAGCACGTCCCAAATAACCCTTCTCAGTGTGTCTTGGCCATGCCATGATTAGCAGAGGGGATGGCACCTTCTTTTTAGTGGGGCTTCTAATTAGAATTAATTTTATTATATCTTATTTCTGCATTAGAAGGGCAGAAGCAGGGTCCCTTTGATTTCTGCCAACACCACTGGTGAGACAGCATGAGAGTGTGGAGAGTTTCTGTGCCACTCTGTGCTACCCGAATGCAATCAAGGTCCAACACAATTATCCAACAGAGCAGTGAGCCTCTGATCCTTACATTGTTCCTTCAGCCACCTGTCCCCACTGCACAGCACTTGCTCCCTAAGCAGCACACCTTAAATAAAACACAAGTGCTAACACCTGAAGGGAGCCTGTAAGCTGATAAAACAGAGGTAAATATTTGCTGAAGAGCTCACCAGCTTCAGCACAGCTTTCGTTCTGTATTTATTTGCTGCCTTTATCTCCCTGGCATGGCGCTTCTGGGCTTTTCTCCTTGCTGCTAATAAGGCACCAGGGTCCACTCCAGTCTGTCAGGAGAAGAAAATATGATCAGAGCAGATTCAGATTGTTAGGACGGCACTGGAGTATCAATTTACACCGAATTAATCACTGCCATAAATTTAAACAAGAAGCCTACATTTTCCAGCTTCCCTTGGTGGGGGTGAGAACAGTGTAAAGAAGGAATCATCTTGGCAAGCACCATGTTAACAAGATGAGGGAAAGATGCATCTCATTCTTTTCTTGAGATCAGAGAGTGTGGTGTTTCAACCAAATGCTGATTGGAGTGCAGAGAGCGAAGGCGAGAGAAGTGCATTTGGGCAATAATCACTCATCTCTTTTGCTTTGTGAGGGCAAGTACCACCCACCTGTTTTGTACAAGACTGGCCATGGGAGCTACAGAAAGATTTTTCACAAGTTAGTACAGGCACAGCTGTCAGCAGGTCAGGCAGTTGTGCTGCTGCTGCCGCTGCCACCCGGTGAGAGCGTGGGTGACACGGGCAGCAGGCACACACACCCCGTGTGCAGGTCACCTGCTGCCCACCACAGGCACTAAATGCCCACAGTGCTCCATGGTCTTACACTCCAGTAAAGTTAGGTACCCATCGAGGAAACTTTTGTCCCCACTCTGTTTTCAGCTCAGCACCTAGTTTCCTGCTGAAAGAAAAAGGTTTGACCGGTTTGTGCTCTGCACCCACCACTTTCCACTCACCAGCAGCCATGAGTATGAAGCTACACTTTTGTCTGTTTATTCCCTCCCACCATGTTGTGGCTTCCTAAGATAATTTGTAGCTGGCTGGAGGGTCAACTTCTCATATTTTACACATCACCAGGGGCCACAGGCTGAGAAACACTGTGCTAAGGGCTGCACTAAAGGAAGCTGAAAGATGAGCATGTTTCAGAAGCCAGTTTGAATTTTCTGGACACAGACATTAAAGAATTTACTTTACTCACCTTTTTCTTCAGTGCTCTTGTATATGACTCACTATTAGCAAAATAAAGAGATGTATTAGCTTGAAATACTTTGATTCCAGGACATTCTTTAACCTAAGGAAAATATTGGATGTGCACAGTTAAACAGAATAAAAGCCCCTGTGTGATCACAAGACACATAACATGCAGCAGTACAACAGCCAACCCTGGATGCTCTCAGCACATGCCAGATAAAGAAGGTTGGCACTGTTGTGAGCAAAGGCAACCAGATTGGAACCTTCCCCTTTTTCCCAGTGTAATACTGTACACTATCAATGCCTGGCAACATTTCTCCTTCTATATTACACCAAAATGTACAGCCATAAAAAAAAATTAAATATTTGCAGTTCTCTTATGTTGCTATTTGCAGCTGGTATTACCATGAGGAAATCATGCACTCCTAGAATTGCTTCCTTTTAGCCTCCCTTTCTACAGGCATAGTAACTTATTTCCCTCTTTCTCTCTTTTTCCTTCTTGATTCCTCAGGTATCAAAAAAACCAACCTTCCAAATCTTTGGTTTTATGCAGACCTTCAGACAGGTCTTGATATTCACTTCTCTCCCCTACTTTAAATGCAGTCATCTCTGAACAAGCTGAACTGTGACATTTTGCATGCAAATGACCTGACCAGCAGCAGGGACCCAGCCTGCCATATGCTGCCAACCCCACCTTTACCCAGGAGGAAATGCTGACTGCATTCAGTGTAACAGAAATGGAGTCTCCTCTCCTTTGCATACAGATATAAATGTGTGCACATATACTCCTGCTTTGCATTATATTTAAAGCAGAACTGCATTATTTTTTTTCACAGGTTTTTACAGACTGATTCCTCAGTAAAGGAGGATGTAACTTTCACAGCAGCATCTTTGAGAACATAGAGTGCAGAAAATTGTAGCTGCTGTTTGGGAATACATACAGCATGTTTATTCCACTGCACTGACAAAATGTAATGCTTTTATTGACTTCTGGTTGAACAAAATGGCATTTATGAGAAGCTAAGTGCGTGGTGAGCAACTGTGCCATTAACCACGTATATTTAATGAGCAGGGGATGGGTGGGATGCTGTTTTGAACAGTTTGTGCAGTTCTGAAGAACATACAAGTTTGGTTCCTGGGTTCCATGGATTCCATGCACTACTGCCACACGCATAAAGAAGGTGGCCTGATGTGCACTTGTGTCCATAGCAGGGCTAGCAGTGGCATTCCTAAACACTTGGACAATGGAACCAGAATAAAAGAACTGTTGGTCACTGCCTGGTGAAATGTACGTGCAGTACAAAGAGCTTGCATTTTGAACAAAGCAACTTTTACTACTGAACCCAAATTTATTTTTCTCCTTTCAACACAGGTGAATGTTCAGCAGCCAGCACTGCATGTGCAGTGTGGCAGGGCAAAGTAGTGAATTGCCACAGCTGTCTTTGCTCCACTGAATGAAACTGCTCAGTGCAGAGGAACATGCTCCTACCTCTTCATACTCTTCCACATCACAGTAGATGTCAGTGTTAGGAATCTGACCAAGGATTCTGTATTCAGGCCTAGAGAGAAAGGAAACAAATATTTCTGTATTATCACTTATACAGTAGAAAAGGGAGTGTTTAACACAGACTGAAACCTATTTTAAATTGTCATTCTGCAGGGCCTGTCTGGTACAGGATTATCTAAACATGGTTAAATGCAGTGAGCAATTTATGGCAGAACACAATTAAAAGAAAGTTTGTTTCTGTCAGAGCAAAAACAATTCATAAGCTTAGCACTGAAACGGTGCCATTTTCTGAAAAGCATGAGTCAAAGAATGCAAAAATACAGGGCAAATTCTCTGCAGCACCAACTGGTGCAACTCTATTGACTGTCTTGCAAATATGCAAACTCAAAATGGCAGAAAATATGCTGCAATTTCAAAGAGCCACTCTGCTCCCAGGAGAATGCCTAAGCAGATGAATATTCCCAGCTCATAAGAACTGTGACAGCTAGGTACATTACTGTTCTGTTTGCAAGAATAAAACTGTATAGAGATGGCAGAAAAATACTCTTATTTATGCAGAGTGGAAATCTCACAATTTGCTTTCATTCCAATGCAGATGAAGCCAAGACTTTTACACAGTTTCCACCTGTCCCAGACCTTGAGCCTGGAAGCCTCACATGCCAGTCCTATCCACACATGCAAGAGATCATTTCACTGCACACCTGGAAAGCTTCACAATAAGAGCTTTGCCACTTTGAATGGGGAGAAGTGACTTGAAAACTAGAGGAACAGCCACAGTATTTTACAAATTAGAACTTTCTTTTAAAATACCTAGGCATTCAACCCATGATAACCTGACACAATTTCAGCTTGTTTGTGACAATTAGTGCACACAAAATGTAATCATGTACTGAAACTGGCAGCAAGAAGATTTAAAGTTCTAAACTCTAGGCAGTAAAAGAAATAAACAAGAAGATTAACCACTATGAGAAATGAAAAATCCTCTGTTTATTACTGAGAGTGCAAGTTCATGCCCTCTAAAAATTTTGTTCTCAGAAAAAGAAAATGTGACCCCTGGATCAGAGCCAAAGGGCATGACCTATATTAGGAAGGAAATTCCATACAGTGTGCAGTTGAAGAAGGTGGAATGAACTTCTGTTTATTTGCACCCCTTAACCAAACAAAACCACACAGAAGATCAGCAAACACTAATTTTGATAAAGAAGAAATCTGACCTTTGTGTTCTGTAAATAACGGTTATCATTGCAAATGTTACTGCAGTAAGCAAACCATAGTCTAGTCCCAGGAAAAGAGAAGCCACAAAAGCTACCACCCAGATGGCCTAAAACAAAGAAAAGGTCTGAATTATTATGCATCCTTTCCTGTTAACAACAAAACCAACAGCATAACCCAACCTCAAAACCTATGTATCACTTCTGATCAGGAACAGGCTCTAATGTAACCCATCACAATGCCAGATGGGAATTGCCTTAACCTTTCAGAAGGGCATAACAGCTCCAGACTAACTAACATCTGACTGTCACAACATTAATTAATGCCTTAAGTCCTGTTCTCCAAGGAATCCTGCTATGTCATCATCAGTCTCCAAGCACCTTAGGATAAAAAAAACCAAAACACTCAAGCCTTGCAAGTAGCTCTAACTCAGTTCCATCAGCCAGTTCATCCAGGAGAGAAATGCCATCAAAATGTTCCTCACTCTTAGCTCTGGCCCACTCCAGCCAGGTGTTTGGTTTGTCTTAAAAGACAGCAAATACCTCCAAGTGGCTTTCTTTGTTACTCTGTTATCAGATTATTCTCACACATTCCCACAGCCTTCAGTGCAGCTCTTACAGGAAAACTGCCAGAGCTTTGCCTTTACTGCAACCAAACTACTTCTGGCCTGAGTTACAAGATTGTTGAGCAACAACAAAAATATTGTTGTCTCCAAAAGATCACTCTCCCAGGGTACTTACAGTTCCCTGTCTTATGTTCATCTGCAATACAACACTAGTTTGTAACTCCTTTGTAAGTTCCTATGCTGTCTGGAGGATAGCAATGAATTTAATATGGTAAAATATATCCATTGAACTGTGCAATACTCACCAGCTCAATCTTACTGGTTCTCCAGAAGTGCATGACATCTCCAAACTGTTTAAACATTCCCTTCAGGTTCACCATGACAATTGCAGCTAGCACTGTCTAAGAACATTACAAAAATGCAATTTTCAGAAGCAAAATAAACCCAGTTCCAAGTAAGAACCACAAAGACTGACAAATAAGTACTTCTGTGCTTTATAACTGATATAAGTCCACTGAACAGATGCTCTATTTAAAAACCCACAACTTCTCAGGTAGTTCAGCGCACATGTGCTTTTACTGCAGCTGCAGAAATGGCAAAGCAGTTCAGTTCAGTTTGATTTACTCTTTCCTAGCAAGAGGAATTACATGCTCCTACACTTCCTGCTGCTACACTTTAGTGCCTGAAGCAGAAGACTATAATCTTAAATTCATGTTTCTCTACAACATACTGAAACAACTCCTGCAACAGTCATATAGTTGTAACCCAAGGTCCAACTCCTATAACAAGAAACAGCAATTGTGCATCATCCTTTGCATATCACCAGAAATAGGTATTTTTTTAAATCAGAAATATACTTATTCACATAAATGTATTTTTATACAAATAAGTATAAATTGCAGCAAACCCAACTCATTATGCTGAGCCATTATCCAGCCCCAGCCTTCTACTAGCCAAAATGTAACTTTCTTCTGACTTTTTAGCCTCAACTCAGAATTCCTATGCTGCAACCAAATTTGGCCAGCAGGACCAGGGTAGTGACTGTCCCCCTGCACTTGGCATTTCCTCATGGAAATGTTTGTCAAGAACTGACAAGGCTACCCAGGAAGTGGTTGAGTCACCATCCCTGGAGATATTTAAAGCAGGTCCCACTAAGGGACATGAATCAGTGGTGGCCTTAGCAGTGCTTGAGTTAACAGCTGGACTCAATGATCTTAAAAGTCTTTTCCAACCTAAATAGTTCTAAAGGTAAATTGCCTGAAGGTATTCTTATGTTCTAAAGACAGAATCCAGAATATCCAATACTGCATGCTGGATTGTTCAAAACATTGTTTATTTCTAGGCTAATTTACAGCAAAAATGCATACAAAAGTTAAAGGTTCCTGGATCAAACTAACTGCTGTTTACTAACCCCCCCACAATCTCAAGTTTTAGCAATACTCATGGGCCTCTGTTAACAGTCAGTGCAATGCCTAATATGCAAAACTGCCTTACCTGTGGAAGTGGTTCAAAAAGGTATCCAATAGCCACAATTACCAACAGAACCATACCTGCAGCAAGTGCACCTGCAACCTGAATGAAAAGAAGCCAGAGACTATTCAGAAGTGTCCCCAAGGGGAAATATCACTGATTAGCCAATCCCTTGTGCTTTCAACAAGCTTGGTTGCTCAAATGACTTTTGATTCCTTCCATTTAGTTCACCCATTCTGCCTATCATGCCACTTTCTACACTGACCCAGTCTGGATTTGAAACATGGGATTTCTTCTGGCCCAGGCAGAGAAATACAGCCATCTAGATAAGCTTCAGACTTTAGTTTTGGAGCTCCAAAGAGTAAACTTAATTTGGCTCAGGATTTGGGTATTCTACATACCTGAGTTCTTCCACCAGTGCTTTCCTGGACAAGACTCCGAGACATTGAGCACGTGATTGAAAAGGTTTGGAAAAATGACCCCACAGAGTTGCATATTCCCAAGGCAATAAGTTCCTGTGTTAAATAAGAGAGCAAAAAAAGCCAAAGGCAGTTATAGTTAGCAGGTGTACCAAGCTGGAACTATCCACAGACATTAACAACCACATCTTATTTACAGTGCTTTCTAGCAACTTCATTGTAGAGAATACGCAACTTAATTGTAGCTTATACTTGTAGTTCTCACATATGCACAAGCTGATGCATGTTAAATCATCTGTTAAATGAAGTCTCTAATGAAATGCTGGAGACCTTTCCCATCCCTAAGTGTTTCAAGAATTAATCAGACTGAAAACTAAAATGAATGACAGCACTGCTTGTTTTAAGGATTTCTTCATCTTGAGGATAATTTGAATTTTAACCCTGAATATACATGAAGAATGTTTTCTTATGCAAACACCATTCTTTGCTTCCCACCCTATGTGTTTAAAACCATGAGCAGCCCTGCCTGTGTTTCCACGAGCTGTACATTGCTGTACATGAAAAAACCAATGAGTGTCCACTGCTACCTCAGGAAGATCCCGTATGAGAACTGCTCCCATGAGTGAGGTCAGAGCTCCGTCTACCTCTGTACTGCATTTCTGATGCCTAAGAAATGATTTGCTTGTAATGAAGCCTCCCCAAACTACTCCACATTTTGCTATTTGTAACTGAGTGATTTGAGTCATACATTTCCAATAATTCTCAATGCGTTTTACTCTTTTTGTTTGTACAAACCTTTCTGGATTAATTTAAACACTTGGCATGCACTGCTGCCGTGACAAGGAGTTCTACAATTTAACATCCAGTGAAGTAGCACCTGGCACCTCCTGAGGAAAAGATTTAGATGCTTAACTTGGGCCAGCGATTATTATGTTTAAGGTAAATAGAGCCAATTACATTCATGCAGCTACAGCTTTGTCCTCTTCTCTCTTTGGGTAACAGAGCACAATGACATGAAGGATGAAATTCACCTGACCAGATGTAAAACTCTGTAGGTAAACTTCATTTACGCTCAGAGGAAGGCAATCATTTTGATAAGGGGGGAACAGCTGATCTGTGCTGTGTCAGATGTGTGCTCTAGGAGATGTGTTACAGCACAGGAACTCTGTCTCCCTTGACACCACAATGATATCAACCAGAAACCCAACTGAAGTATTGATTCCAAACTGCACAGGAAGGCCAGAGTAGGTGAGGAGGACATATAATTTTCATTTTAGGGAGTCCTAAACACAGTCCTTACCACTCAAATCATGCTCAGAATGCTAAATACAGACAGGGCCAATTGCTGAAAATGACAAGTTGCCCACTTGGAATGGGTGGGAATAAAATGAAACCATAAAACATAATGGGAATTTTTAAACTCTAGACAAGCATTCTTTGACATTATTTATCACATGGGAGCTCTATGCTTTGCTGTATTACAGAATGCAGAGAAAATGTAGCTGCCCATCAAGACAGTATGGCCAAGTAATGTCTGTCCCAAAAATTAATATTCATGTGTAAGTCCAAGCATAGCAGAAGTAGGTTTCCCAAAATGAAGCTAAAAGTGAAACTGGTTATTTAAATACAGCCAGAAGAGGAACTTAAACTAATTCCTGGCCTTTAAATGTGTAGGATGTCAAAAATCTGGCCTGATTCCACTACTGAAAAACCCCTAATTTTTGCCAATATCACACTACTTTAATGATGTAACAAAGGTGCTACTGAGAATTTTCAAGCAAACAACCCCACTGCTTTTACCTGATTCCCATTGATGGTGTAACCATGTTTAATGGCAAAGATCTTGGCCATTGATGCAGTCATTGAAAATCCAACTATTGCTATTGCTACTGCATCCATAAATATTGCTGGGATTAGCTGAATCTCAGGAACTGCTGGTGCACGTAACCTTGGAGATGAAATTAAGATTTATAAGTTAATATGATAAGAACTATATGCAATACAGAAAAGGCACAGTCTTAATAAGAATGTATCATCCCTACCCTTGAGGAATATTCCCAACAACATCCACTTTGTATGACTCATTCAGATTCATTCCAGCTGAAACTCCTGTGCCAATAATGACCTAAAAATCCACAAACGCATTTGTAAACATTATCTAAAAAAAGATAAAGTCACATGAAGAGATATAATACACACAAGGGGTTACATATATTTGTCAACCAGTTTTCTATGAGTTAGGGGCTATAAAAGCAGACAGAAAGGAGGAAGCATCATGATTCTCCCCTCATCATGTCCAACTCATCCTGATTTTATAGTTTTTTTGTAAACAGTTAAATGGAACATGCTATGGTATGATATGAACCACTCAAATTCCCTTTGCCTAAGCCAAACTCAGGCAAACTAGTGTATTGGAAAAATTAAATGCAAGGACACTCCTGCCTGTGTTCACTAGCTTATTTGTATGTGCATAGCCTGTTACCTGTAAAGAAAACTGATGCAACAGCAAAGAAAGGAACACTGTTTTGCTATTCCCTATCAAAAATTACCCTATAACACCACCTCCTCATCTCTCACTAGCATCCCTTTTCTTTGTTCCTTCTATCTAGATTGTGCCCATAGCTTCAATTACTCCTTTTCTTGACTCCATTATGTGCAGTTTTTTTGAGAGCTGAAGTAATTGGAGAACTCATTTTTAAATCAAATCACTTTTAAAGGCAAAAGGTTGTCTGAGTTGTAGGCTTTCTGTGTATTATGACATTCTGTTTTATACAGGTATATTAGAATAGTTGTTTGAAACAGAATCAGTGCTCCAGCCAGTTATCAGTCTCAGAGAAAGAAGTATAAAGTCCTAATGGTTCCTGCTCCTCTTTCTACTACTGCATTTCAAAAAGCAAGCAAGCCAGCCCTGCAGAACCTCTGAACAGGCATCTGTAAGACCTTCTTTCAGGAAAGGGTTCTGAGCTCTTGGACTCCAAGTGGGAAATGCCACTCAGGATACTATGCACTGTCTTGCAGAGAATCAGTCAGGTGTCCAAACTCCTGGACAGAGAGGGTTTTACACATATATATCTACCCATTGCTGTATGGGACTGGAATGTTGAAATTGTTTTTCAATTCTTCTTTGTGATTTTATGCTCTCCATATGGGCATTCCAGTTCTTAATTTTAAGAGAACCCAAACCTTCAATTGAATTAAGGCTCAAATGAATTATGTTCAATGGAAGTTACTCTCAAGCTCAGTAAGATAAGATAAAACATGAGATAGTTTCTACAGCTTTAGAATAGCTATATAGTGTAGCACAGAATTTCCCAACTGGCTTACCACAATGATCTCCATAGGAATAGGAACTGGGAGCTTCTTCTTAAACCGGAGATTGATTTCCTTGCCAATCAGCAATAGAACAATGCACGTTGATCCAACAATCAATGCAGCAATATTGGTTGTTGTTATTTTTGAAAGCACGGCAGCTAGGCTCTGTAACATACCAGAAGCATCATAATTATTTTTAAGAAAACAGAATCTTCACAGAGATTTGCCACAAAAGAGCAAATCATACATTGTTTTTCAGCTGTGGTTTCATTCTAAATTTATAATCACAGTGAATGAGGGCCTCACCAAAATACCCATTGTTCCTACAAAACACAGAACACCAGAGTATCTCAGTGAAAGAAATGCACTTGAATCATTTACAATATCAGTATTCCTTAAAGGGAGCAAAAATCTGAGAAAAAACTTAATTAGGGTAAAAAGCCTAAACTAAGCCATGTCTCTCATCATCAATGTTTTCACACTGCTGCCTCAGTGGCAGCTACCTGAAAGCAATAAATGCAAACTCCTGCTAATACCTTCAAACGTTCTTTGGCAAGTCACATTTACTTAGAGCTGCATAAACTGTTCTAAAACAATAAAGCTGCTGATAGAACTATTGAGGTTGCCATACCAATATGGTTAATTAACAGTGATCCTGCAATGCTGCTGAACTGGCCATTACTCCAAATAACCTTTTAATAGAAAAAGCTTACCAAAAGGGTGTTAGAAAAAAAAACCCTGCTGGAATACACAAGTTGCTAGAGGGTAAATAATTCCCCATACTGATTATTCCTCCTTCTTCCACTGCATGAAAATAAATAGATAACCTCTGGAGAGGTCTTTGAAAGAAGATGAACATACTCTTCCTTACGCAGATTGAACATTGCAACAACTGTCAGGATGTCATACATTCAAGATGTCCTGGCAGTATGCATCTTGAATTTATAACTTCTCTTCTATTTGTTTGGCAATTAGTATGACTGGTTCCCAGATTAGTAAACTGAACAGAAAATTTTGGAATTAATCATTAATGCAGACTTGTTTCCAAAAGGTTTGTTATATCTGCACAAACATACAAAAGATTCCCACAAAGTATTTTCTATAGCTTCCATGTAGATGAAATCCTGAAGCTTCATTATTGCTGAGCCATCCATCTGCTCAAAAGCTTCGGTTTTCACAGACATCTGAGATCTTCCCTTTTCTTCCACTTCAGAGTGGAAAAATTCTGAAAGTAACATTTCTTAGCTTTGCAGAACATGCCTGATTCACAGTGAAGCAATTCAGGAGCACATTTTCCCCCACGGCACAAGAGACTTGCTTCAATGAACAGTATCTGCTCATATTATGGAACTACGTTCAGCAGAACCCCAAAATCCGCCCATCTCAGACCGTGCAGATCTATCAAGTCACACTCGGGCTGCACTTTCAGATATTCATATATATCTCATATATATGTTTATTTATATATATATATATATATAATAATAATAATAATATATATATTTCATATATTGCTGTGGCACTTAAAGACCTCATACCCAGTGTTCAATACTGAAGATTTTCCTACTTAGTGCCAAATAATACATAAAACCAGGAAAAAGCTTAAGAACTAGATCCAGAAAACACAGACTTTCCATGTTTACTAAGTGTGGTTACTCACATATACAACGGAGAGGGGTCCACTGTACCGGCTGGTCTTGATGCCAAGGAAGTACTTCAGCTGGGAAACAAAGACATGGACTGCAGCTGCAGTGGTAAATCCTCGCACCAGAGGCTCTGTTAGATAGATGGCCACAAATCCAAACCGAAGGAAACCTAAACACAACTAATGGAAAAGAGAAGTGTCAACCATGGGACTCACACTACAGTCTGGATATAGCACACAACCCCACCCCTCTCCTCTCCTCAATGCCCAAGCCAGATCAGACAAACCTGAACTTGGCTCTTCTAAAGCCAGTTCAGTAAGGAGCCATCAATGCACCCAATCTTCCATGCCAGTGTGAGATATGGGTATGTATGTAAGCATTATTTGTATGCATTTATGGACAGATTAGAGAACAGCAGTTGAGTTTTTCTTATGGGACAGGAAAAAATGAAAAGGGGGAAGATCCCATTTTTTTTCCAGTCCAACTAAGATGCCGCCAGTGCATCTATCCCCAGCTCTGTTCTGTTCTGTGGCTGCCAGAATCCAGCCTGTGTCCTACATGGAGCACTGCAGAAGCACAAGTCTGGTTACAGGGGATCCACCATGACCCAGCACCCCCTGCAAGTCCAGCAGCAGAGCTGCCCTTACAGCAAACTGTGAGCACGTACCTGGATGAGTCCTGAAAGAAAGGCAAGAGCCACAGCTACCTGCACCCTCTTGGTATCCCTGTCAGTGTAATATTCAAGCACATCTGTAATATTAGTAGAATTAGAGTCCAGAGAAATCATTCCATCAGGCACTTCCCTCACAGCAACACCACCAACCATCATACTAACCACAGCAAAGGTGCCTGAAATAAGAGGGAAAGTAATTGTTTAAAATCCTGGCAAGTTTTGTTTTTAGGAGTGGTTCTTATTGAGATATGTAGAATTAAACTAAAATAAGAGCTTTGTACCTTAATAATGTATTTTTTAGTCCCCAAATCTGCTCCAGTACTCAACGCCATTAAAGCAGTTAGATGGTGAACACACACCTCTGCAGCAGGTAAATATCATCTTTTTTTTCTATCTCAGTTTCTATTTTGCAAATTAAAGATTCATCCTGGCCACACAGACAGCTGACTACAGCAATGAAATCATAGTTCAGGAGTTTGCAGCACACATTTCTAGATCTAATCTGATACAAGATGCTCTTCTACTGCTTCCAAAGTAAAATGGATAAACTAACAATAAAAAGTAGTGGTTACATTCCACATATTTGTGTTTCTCCTAAGCACTTAAATTTGAATTTATGGAAAACAACTACACTTTCTATTTCTCCAGTTTTATTTTTTACAGCTTTATTAAACACACACAAACATATATAGACAGACTTTCAGTTACCCATAAGGATATACCTATTGATATGTGCCTGGAGGTTCCAAAAAAAGTATATAGAAAAACTGGATAAAATGAAGAATATAGGCCAAATACTGGGGGAACAGCAGCCAGCATAGCATAGGCTAAA
Organism: Rhadina sibilatrix; assembly: GCA_013400275.1. Classification (NCBI taxonomy): domain Eukaryota; kingdom Metazoa; phylum Chordata; class Aves; order Passeriformes; family Phylloscopidae; genus Rhadina; species Rhadina sibilatrix. The sequence continues at coordinate 63,698 of VWYO01019126.1, forward strand.
CCTAGAAAACAGATACAAATATGTATGTCAGGTAAACAACAAAAACAAACCACCTGAAGCAAAGGGATTTAAGCCTACTGAAACTGAACACACTTGACAGAAAAACTAGAGACTTGTCCCAGGTTTAAAAAGCAGCAGATCTTTCAGTCAATAGTCTTTAAAATGTATAATACTATAGGGCAATGCCTAGGAACATGATGGGTTGAGTCAGGAAACCAAAGTCTCTAATTACAGGCACTGCAGGTGTGTGTGTGTTTGTGTGTACACATGTGCACCTGTTTTGCCTTTGTGGGTGCTTCCACCACTCCTTAATGGCCAACAAATGCCTTTTGTTGCTTTTCTCATCTGCAGAAGAATCTAGTTAGAGATACCCAAACCCTCATAACAAATGGGACACATTTGACTTTCTCTTCCTTTACTGATCAGGCATGGTTCATGGCTACCTATAACAGACTATACACTTTCCTCCTCCCTCACCCCAGAATGACTGGGATGACCTAACAGTTTATGTTTCTACAAAACATGCTCCAAAATGTAAAATAAGCAGAGAATAAAATTTCTGACAATCTGCAAGGTTACAGAGCTTATACAGTCTGGTATTCTTCCCAAAATGGAAGCTGTGGGGGAGCAGCTCTAAGGGACACCAAGGAATACCATCTCCCACCCTCTGTGTGACTCAGGGTGTGCTTATCATGGGACCAGGCTCACAAGCAAGTGGTTTACACCATGTGATATGGCACATAACTGTCCCAAGCAGTTCCAGCCAAAACAATAGTTCTACACAGCTTGTGTTAAAGAGAATTGACACCAGAACAGAACAAATGGGCCTCAAGGAGAAAACACTGGCTTTGCAGAACCAAGCCCTCTCACAAGCTGGTAACACCTGTGTGCTCTTGCCACACTTGGGCAGACTGGTCCAAGTAAGGGGTAAAAATTTCAATGGGTCAGTGCAAATTCCAAACAGAAGCAATGGTTCACCCACCATGGAGAACCAGTGACACTCAAAAACACCTCTCCCTAATAATTTAAAATGGGAGACAAAGCATCATATTACAAAAAAAAAAACCAAAAAAACAAAACAAAACAAAAACAAAACAAAAAACAAACAAACAAACAAAAACACCAAAAAAACCCAAAAAAACCCCAAAAAAAACCCAAAAAACCCCCCCACTTCTGTGCCATCCAAGTGCTTTTGTACAGTGTAATAACTCACAGGGCCTTGTTCTACTCCTAAGCAATATCTGAGTCCTAAGCAAAAATTCATATTCTCACCAAAACTGGACTGATGGTATCATTTATTGTCTTGCTCAAATGAGCATTTCATTAAGTACCTGTGAGACTCATGCCACATATCTTCTCTCACCCAAGGGGTACCTCTCCTGACATCAGCAAACACCCTGTATTGTAACACCCTCGCCTTTAACACGATGATGAACTTAACAGCACAAGTAACCAGAAATGAAATTCAGTATTCAAAAATGGGAGGGTGGGTCTGTGTGAAGTTCCTGATCTGAATACCCTTTTATTTCCTTTCATTTGTGCTGGCATTTAGACAGACTGTCAGTGCCAAGGAAATAAAGAGATATTGACTTGATAGGAGGCCATGGTTTAAACACCGTGGTCATTGTAGTTCTGCCCGGAATGAGTCCCAGGCTTCTTTGAACTCATACTTGTTATAATTACATCCATTCCAGAAAAATGAAAGTTCAACTTTTGTGTTTTCAGAAGGGAGCAGTTTAAGGGCATGTTTACAGTCACCAAATTAACAGTGTTTACTGTAAAAGAGAGTCACAAAATTAAGTATAAAGTTCACTGCTGACCACTTAAATTTTAGTGTTCTTTCAGGTCATGACATAAATTATGTTTCAGTATACAACTGGCAATGTTTGTGTCTAGTACATGAGAGATATGCCTGAGAGTTAACCACATTAGCTATCAGTTTAAGATAAGTTGATGCTTCCATGTGTGGAAGAAAAAATAACCTTAATCATAAAATTTACACAAAACCAGGAAGATACAGAAATAAAGAAATGATCTGCAAAGACTAAGTTATTTTAATGGGTTACCACCTGTTAAAATGTTGGATTTACAGATGAATTTTTCAAACTTGCTTCAGCCTGGAGTGGAACAAGTGAGGTGCAAATATGAAGTCAACACAGAAGTAAACTTACATATGCTTAATTACATCACCCTCTGGACAGGGCTCTGCACAAATCAAAGAACTTCCTTGACTCCAAGACCTCCAGGAAAAATCTACTGAGACTGTGGCAGCTATAGTGAAGTTGCCATTTCCAGAGCACTGGGCACCCCATAATGATATTGCTGTAGAAATGCAGTTGCTAACACTTCTCCTAACACTTCTGAAACTGCTAATAGTAAGTGCTGGACTAAACAAAAAATTCTACTGGTCCATTCACCAAGAGCTGAACAGAATAGTGAACACTGGCTTTCTCTGTCTCCCAGAGCCTGCTCCTGCTTCAGTACTGGGCTCCACTTAGGGTGACACTTCCAAGTAATTCAATAGAAATTTCCACGAAGTTCAGTCTTGTTACAGATGGTATTTTTGATTTATTTATTTATTTGATTTATTTCCACCATGTAAATCACTGCCCACTACTATGGCTGGAGTATAAACTGGTGACTTCTAGCATTAGGGATCAGTCTGTGAATTCTTGCATTTTCTTCTCTAGTTAAATTTAGTTTGGTTACTTTATCCCAGATGCTCTCTGAAACATAATACCTATATGTCTGTTAGATACTGCTATCCCCTGCAGGAAATTTGCCTCGACTTTCAGGATAATGAGATCAGTATGATGTGGTGCATTCAGCAAAAGTTTAGATGTGCACTTAAACTATGAAAAGCTGCTCTGCCACTGAGAGCTGTGGATACTGATTAGAGAGGGAGCTTCTTTCAGAGTTTGGTGCATATCACTGACTTGCAGTTTTAAGGGAACCATCATTCTGAGCTGGTCTGCAGAACCCATGCTGATCTCCACACAAAGCCCTGAGATACACATCCTATTCTCAGCACCTGTTTCAGGATGCTGAGCACTGCCATAAAAGCACACAAAGAAAAAGCAAAGAAGAGATAATTAAATGCAGAGGCACACTCACCTTGAGGAAGCTGCATGACCCCAGTGCTTATACCTGAGATAATGTCTCCCAGTAAGTATTCCTTCACTGGGTAACGAGGAAGCCATTTTAAAATTGGTAAGAAACTGTAAAGATGAGACTTGGCTTTCTTAGAAGAACAACTGGAAATACAAAGCAGAAAGGAAGTTATACACTAACAGGGGACAAACAGGTTTCAAAAATTCTTTTTCCCTATACAGGAAAACAACTCCTTTACAGGCAGGATCAGGCTCCTGATGACAGTAATTTCTGGACATGCTTAAGCACAAACAACTACGCTTCCAGTTAATTTAGCCCTTAATCACACCTTAGTGCTTGCTGTTCACAAACCTTACAGAACTGGAGAAGAGAACAAAAGTCTTGTGAGGCTGGAGGTCAGTGGAAGTAAAACTGTTCCAGTCTATGCACAATTGAGTGGACACACAACACCTTTTCTGAGATCATTCAGGGGATTCCCTGAGCATAACTTGCTTCCTGATAGTGGTTTTCACTCACCAGAGTACTTTGCAGTGCTTTTTCCCATTTACTAGTTCTGTGCTTTATACTTTTTTGATCGTAACATATTATTATGCTTTAAAAATGCCAGATCTATTAATTTAACCAGTACTTATTACTATCACTACCAGTACCAACAGACCAACTTTCAGGCTGTTTGAGAACATAACACAACCCTTCTTCACCCAGAAAGGAAAGGCACTGAAGCCAGCAGCACTGACCCTTGTGGCTCTTAGCAGAGCTATTAACCTTTTGAAACCCTGACTCATGACAAATGAATAGAGCCAGGAAACACATATCTCTATCCAGTACTGCCTTGCATCATACCTTGATTGTACTGTGCTGAGTTTAACCTTGGCTAAAAATGTAACACAGGGATTGTATAAATGCTTTTCTGTGTAGGGGAATTGCAAGAGAATTGCGGAGATTTGTTAGCATTTCTGAACTGCACAGTGAAGAAGCTTGTTGCTACAGGTGAATCATCCACACTTCTTCATGGTTAAGCAGACCGTATCACAAGAAGGAGGATTTTGATTCACTTTTTTTTTTTTTATTCAGGACAGATACGTTTTCTGAGGTAGACTTAAGTGTCTTTACCATTGAAGTCATTCTATAAACCAAAGCAAATTTCCAAATGTCAAATCACGTGAACAGGAATATTTTATAGAAAAGCAATTTTGGTGTCCTGCAGAATAAGGTTTGAGAAAGAAATGGAAAAAATTGCAAATGCAAATACAGCATGGATAAACATAAAGCTAATGAGAACTTAACCAGAACTTAAATCCCCTGGTACCACAGAGCAAGAGAAGCACAGTTAAATATGTTTCATGACTAAACAGATGATACTTAGATTCCAAGGCAGTTAATTAAAAGCTAGAGAACGCCTTTAGTAAGTTCCTGTTAGACTAATAATTTAGATTTCTACACAGCTATCACACATCTCCATTCTTCTGTGAAAGGATCATGTGAAGCACAAATTTGGCCATAAGTATTTCCACATAAAAAGGACAGATATTTTTCTGGGTCTTATGAATTTATATCACGTGATCTGACTAATACTTTAATACTATGCTGCATATTTTTCTTTTGCACTTTGATGAAGGCAATTCAACTAATTTATCCATTATTTTCTAATATAGTTATACATTAACATTAAAAGCACATACACAGTTTCCTCCCAGTCCTGCTGGGAAGTAAGAGTAGAATTAGTGGTTTTCTCTTTTAGGTTTCTTTGAAGAGATTACCAGCTAAGTGCGTGAATCAACTAAGAATAATAATATTTCTAACCAATAAAACAAAGACAAAACCCTACCGACAAGAATGTGCAATCTTCTGCCCTAAAGTCCGAGGGGTTCTCTGTCGCCTGTGCAGCTGCCCTTGCAGGAGCTCCTGGTTGTATATTGGTCTCTGCACACAATACCTCTGGGTTTGCTCAGGACATGATTCTTCTTCTTGAGCATGGTCCATAGTTGATCTCACAGAGCAGCAGTGAAGGAGAAACAGCTCCACGTCTCTGCTGAAACACCTGGTTGCAGATAAAATAAGTTTGGTTTCCTTCTTAACCTCATTCCCTCAAAGGGAATTTGGCATTCCCTTTCAAATAAAATATTTTGACAAGCTAGAGACAAGAACTGTGATTGCAGTCTAATTAAATAGTCTGTAACAGCAGTAAGAAAATAAATCACACTCAGTCTTTAGAATATGTAAGCTATTAACTTATGCTTCTCTTGTGTAATTAAAGCTTTTGTATTAATTACTTTGTAAATAAGAGCTGAAACGAACTTGGAAGGCTGTATTCATGCTTATCTGGATTTTCCCTCAGTTTTTAAAGAATGTGTCACTGTAGGAGGGAGATTCCTTTATTGCTGTGTTACTTCCTGCTTACTCACAAACTGGCATGTCCATTTTCAAAAGACAGAACTCTGACTTTAACTCTGAGAAACCCACTTCTTTCTTCCAGATTGTCAGCTGCTTCCTGCATCCATCCATCTCCTTTCCCCTCTATTTCAGAAGCTTCTTTTTCCAAACAGCATCTCAAGGATACACAACTCACTACCTTCAAACAGTTACTACTTCAATGGATGTGCCACTTACTGCTACTCTCAATCTGCACTGACTAAAACAGGAATCGGGAGACATGCCCAATTTTAAAACTAGCCAGAAGGTTTGCTGAGATCTATGTGTCTGCCTGACTCAGTGCCACAAGCATCTTAACATGTTTAAAAGACACTCTGCTAATTCCACTGCCCCATGTTTGCTGCTTTCAGAAATACCAGGCTGAAAACTCCAGTCCCAGTTGTGAGCAAAGTGACAGGACTGCTATGTCGTTAGGCAGAGATGCTGGCTAGTGCCACATTCGATGACAGGAGTGAGTGCAGCAGGAAACAGAGCCATCACTGAGAATGAGGCCTTGGGCTCAAGTCCAGCAAGTCACTTAAGCATGTGTTTGCCTTCAGCCAATGGTGCTAACCCAGGGGTGTTCCGTTTTTAGCTGTACATCAATACTTTTCTGGGAAAGGGTTACCACACAGAAATTAAATAAATTGCTACCTAAACATCAGACAAAGCTAACCATGATTGGCCCAACATTCTGATTCAGCAAGTACAGTAAGATCACCAGCAAAACACCAATATTGCTATCTATGCCTTCACTCTGATGAAAGTGCTGGAATTTTCCATTCAGGTCTTGGTAATCTCTATCTCCTAGAACTGACACAGCCTAGCATCTCTTGAGTTCTCAGTATTTCATAAGCAATACTTTCCCTACACTGTCAGCCACAAAAGGATATTTTCACTAAAACCGTATTTTTTTATTTACCACACACTCTAGATTGACTTCAGCTTTATTATGTGAAATAAAGGTGATCCTGCTTGAGCAGGGAGGGTGTAATCTACAATCCTCAGAAGTCTCTTCAAGCCTCAACCATTCTGGGATTCCATAATGGTCCCTTATGTCATTATTCACATAGAATCTATCTTTTCCAGTAATTAATTGGTGTGTTCTGGCAACATTGGCCTTATCAACAAATTAAGAAGAAATTTTAATCAGTCCTAAACAGAAAACCCACTCAAATCAGAACAAAACCTGCATCTGGATGCAAAAGACACAAAACAAATCAGTCCAATGACTTGGTTTTGGCTAAACTTCTCCAATAAAATGAGAATGTAATATCAAAACATTTTTAGCCAAGGTTTTAAAAACACACACCTTACCTTCTTTCTGCTACAAAGGACAGCAAAACAAGACAGTGCCCTGCTAACCCCAGACAATTCAGATCCTGAATTTCCACCTTTGAGTTTTTTCAGCTTCAAGTAGCTTTGTTAATATATGGAAGAGCCACATGAGCTTGTAATATAAATCTAGACCTGGAGAGGTCTGGAGGTGTCCAGTTCTGTACACGTGCTCCAGCTCTTCCAGGTACTACGAGCACATACAGAACAACAAAGTTCCATCCTGCCTCAGTTTTTCACGGTAAAATAAAATATACAAATGGTGTATTTGACTAAGTGAACAAGGCCCAACTCTAAATCAGTTATCCAGATCATAGCAAGTGTTAGTTTTGAATAATACTAGAGGTCACAACCCAACTTTCATCATCACTCAGTCTGAAGATTTTTAAACTGTAGATTGAATGTTTTTGTTTCTGTTGGAATAAGGAAGTTACATTGCACTGAATCATGAGAACCAGCTAAAACAAAAGTAACTTGAGAAAGGATACGATAGGATCTTTACCTTCACAGTAGATACAAGAACATGGATATGAAAACAAATCATGTCATTAAAAGAGATCCTAAATCTACCTAAAACTAGTGCTGGATATATCACATTCTATTTTTCCATGTCATGTTACCAACTTCATCTTAACAGCCCTACATAAACACGTTCCCTGATGGCAACCTAAAATACCAAGATGTAGGTAATATAGTAACAATTAAAGTCTTTAATATCATCTCTTTCTTTTACAAAAAGTACACAGAAAGCAAAATTGAGATGCTTGTCTTTAGGAGAGATAATACACATTGTCCATAGAGTAGCAAAATAGTAACATTTCATGACTGATTCAACTGTCTCTCCAAGTGTTTGCTGTATGACAAACTGCCAACACAGTTATCCATGGGTTAGAAACTGAATCTTGCCCTTCACCCCCAGAAAGCTTGAAGAAGAGCAACTGCCATTTTCATGAGAAGAAAGCTTACTGCTATGATTCTGAAAACTCACAGACCTTTATCCAGAGGAAGAGAAAGGCAATGGTGGATAGTGGAACACTGCTCCCAAACAACCTTTGAACTTCATGGCAAGAATAAAGTTAAAAAGCTGTAAGAAACACTGTCATTAATCTTATCAGCCAGATAAGAGTTGAGTTGAAGTAGTTAAAACCTGTATGCAAAAGACTTAAGAGTTGGCAATTCTTTATCTGACTGATAAAGGCCTGTCTTATGTCTTTACTGCTATTATCAAATTGAAGGTGTTAAAAAAAAAGTGAAGCAAACATGAATTTATAACACTCTCACTAATAAATTAGCACTTTCTCTTCCCAATTTCAGCTGATAAAGGAGACCTGTCAAGCCATCTGCAGTGATTCTTGTAGAGGACAATAATTTTTGATCCAAATCATATGAATCAGAGTGCAAACCTAAAATTTATAGGGACAGAGATGTGACTGCTGTTCCTTAGAGTCAAAATTTAACTATGCAGTGAAAAAAGCAAGAAGCTGGAGACATTAAGAGTGGTGTACCGTGTGACTCTTGAGCTTTAACAGGCACTTTTGCTCCTAACATGCATCTAACCTGAATGTGTCTGACCTACCTAAGGAAATGGGGGAGTCAACAGCAAACCCATTGTCTTGCCTGTTTTAAAAGAGCAAACCTCCTTTCTTTTGGAAGCTAAGCACAAACTGTTTTAAAGAGCAGAGAAGCACAGGTGGACAGTACTGTTACAGTATGTCCTCTGCTAGAGAATTCCAAGTTTGATTACGAACTAAAAGGTCTATGAAATATTTTGTTCTCGAGCTTACAAGTACAAGTGACTGCCATCAGCCAAAGGGTTGGCAGAAATACTGCCACTCAATGTAAAAAATGTTCTCCCAAATGTATGCCAAAAAGCACAGTTACTGCAAGGTCTGTTCCTACTGTCTGAAGAGGCAAGACAAAGCCAGGTGATTTTAGGAACCACATAATGGCTCATTTCTTTCTTTCCTCTCTGGCCTCATTCCCCAGTGCCCTATGCCCTTCCACTTTTCACCCTGAGTGACAAGTACAAATTTGTTTTTAAAATAAGCACAAAGGTGTAAAATGACTGGGTGGGGTCATAAGGAATGTGTTCTAGTTTTATTGGACTGTTCTCATTATTCTCATTCCTCCTCCACTATTCCCATTAAATTCACTAACAACTAGATTTTTTAAACCTGAAGCCTTTATGTAAAACTTCATAAATTTAGAAATAACTTGTGAAATAAACAAATTTTTCCTTGTGTAGTCCTAATCTAAGAAATGCATTCCAGGAGCGAACCTTTGGGAAAAAAATAAATCAAGACCTTAAATGTCTATGAAGCTTTTAGACAGGCAAGATTTCCACTCTATTCATTAGAAAGGTGAGATGATTACACAAACTGTGTTTGGTTGTGTGATAAAAGCTTCTCCACACACCTATAGTGTTACTCAGAACAACAGCAGGATGGAGAATCTGGATAATACCGTGGTGGGCTACTGCCAGGGCCACCACATGAGCCATCAGCCTATCAAAAGCTCATTGCCACCAGTCCAGAGAAGTACACAAGGGTCACCTATGGGATCCTGGAAGTCCCTGCTGGCTCTGGGTGTGAAAAGCATCTGCTCATCTCTAAGAGCACTCAGAGGCAGCAAAAGGGGTCCTGGGAAGCCCTGGCCAGTCACACATGTGCCAATGGAATGGTCTGTACCAACAACTGGAGTGGAGCTACAGCATTGAGGGCTCATGTGTCCAGCTCAGCTGGGGAGATTGGGATGAAGGAGCTACTAGGCAGATTGTGTGAGCCTGTGTGCTGGAGGGATCCCCCTTGCAGATGTGTGATTTATCTCTACATATGTACATACAGTCTAAGCACTGGACCTCCATCCTGCTTAGCTAGAGAGCAGAGAGGATGAAGCAGTCAGTGTTGCCTCTCTGATATGCATGACTCGCCACGTGCAAATGTAATACATTGTGTGTGTGTGTTCTCTGTGTGTGTGTGCTTGTGGGAAACACAACTTCAGCCATAGTACTGGCTGGATCTGGGGATACTGAGCAGCAGCAGCCCCACTTTCCTCAGGCTGTTGAATTCAGTATGATATATTTTCCTCTAATGAACCTATCTTAGCCACTGAAAAGAGCGTAACGATAACATTGACCATAAAGATCTTTCTCTCAAAATGGTAACAAATTAGACATATATATATTTAAAAATAATAAAATTATGTAATTGGTAAGAGGTAATTTATATCTCATGTTCCTCGCCAAAACATACTTAAGTCCCTAAAGGTTTACTCCATGGACTAATGAATCCATTAGTGTCTTAACAGTGTCTCTTATCAACCAGCAATTTTATGTTTGTTTTCATCAACAGAATGTTTTAGGAACCTATTATGATGATTGAGCTGCTTAATCCATTCCACATAAGATAAACACCTGGAGCACTTTGGGCAGCAGAACATCAGTCTCCTTCCCTCTGAGATACAGATAAGAGATGACTTCAGTTTCCAGTTTCCATGAGAACCCATGGTAATATGATCATTCTTATCCTGTTTTTTGTGACTTCGGTGACCTTGGATGCTCGTCTGCCATCCTCTTTTCCTCTGCCAAAAACAGTAGCTAGAGATAGTGGAATCTGTAAGTTAATCAGAATGGTACCATGGCTGATGACCCCTTCGTTCTGCTTAAGCTGACTGATAAGGATATATACCACCTCAGAGACAGGTAATCATTAGCCAGCTTCATTTTCCAGAGAAAATCCACTGCCCAAAACTTTGCTGGAGCAGTTTTCATCATAAAGCTCCAGATGATCAGAGGAGATAACATAAATCAAGATCACACATATACACCAAGCTAAGCCAGAATAATTTATTTACTTGTGGTCTCAGTGCACAAATGACCTCCAGCAGCTGGTTCATTTTTTCAGGCCAAGTGGAACATGCAGAGAGCAAACAAGCATCTGTGCAGAAAGAAATTACTTCATTCTATGATACACTTCCTTCTACAGAGAAGCCACTAAAAGAATTCTCCCCTCTCTATCTGCTTCATCAACTCTTTACACACATCACTACCCTCTCAAGTGCTGCATCAACTTAAAAATAAACAACAAAAAAGTAGAAGGTTATTATTTATAACCAAAATCATTTCAGTCATCATGTTTACAGTGCAAACCTCTTAAGTCACAGAGGAAACTGAAGAATAGTAAAACAGTACAGTCAGAGGAAAAAATGACTGGGGTGCAGAGAGGGAAGAAGAGACGGTTTATAATGGGATTAAAACTTATATTCCAGTTTCACTGCTGAAAACATGGCATGAAGTAACTACATTACTTAAGTAACATGAGGTTCTGAAAAGTCTCCAAGGATCCTCTACAAGGCTCTCTTTCTCTGAAAGGATCTGTTCCTCTACAAAACATTGGCTACAGCCAATGCCATGCTTGAAGAAATTCCTGAAGAACTGATGCTTCTGAAAGGCAACACAGAACTTCAGCATAGGGCAGCCACTCCTTGGGAAAGCAGTAGTGCTATTTCTCAAAGCTGCAACTCTCTTCCTGAGAGTTCTGAGAACTTCCCTATCCATGTTAGGATCTGCAAACATTTCATTCTTGGAAGCTGCTTTACAACACACATTTTCTGTGGTTTTTTTCTGCACTAGGTATCAAACCAAATCCTACATGAGCAGTAAGCAGAACATGACTTATGATAGATTCTGTCCTTGTTTATGCAACTGTTGCTGGCTTAAGATATTATCTAAACAATAGCATTCTCCTGTCTCCTATGTACTTGAGTGTTGATTCATGACCTGAAGGTGAGTGCCAGACAGTGGGAATAACCTTCCTCAACATTCTGATGCCAAGGTTATACCTAAAGGCCATAAGTGCACAGCAAACACAGGCCAATATTGCTTTTGCTGGAAATATTTTAAAATACACTGTGAGCAAAGGATGTGTAGAGAAGTTTCTCAAATAAGTATTTCACAGCAAACCTCTGCTTCATTTGCAGCTTAACTTATGGCTTCGTATTTCTTCTGTGGCTGATAAAATTTTCATGTGAGACAGCCCCACATCTGTTCTTAACCACACAAACACCAAGACCAACCCTGACAGAGCTGAAAACTTCTCCAAATGACCCTTTAAGTGTGTTTGGCAGAACAACCCTGCATGAAAGGATTCCTGCAACAGCTACACTAGAACAGGGTGTCTTGATGAAGGAACTGGAAGAGCAAGAAGGATATCTGGGCTTAGGATCATCAAATGAAATTAAGAAAGGTTCATTGAGTAATCTTCTGATGATTTCTTCTTGCAAGAACCTTTCTTTCCTTCTTTCTTTCTCAGGAACACATATGCAAAAGAAACAAATGTCACCAGAAAGCTGGGAAAAAATAAGATCAGACTCACTGTAATTGTAGTTAGATAGGCTCCTGTTCAGCTATATGGAGATAAATGAAGCAGCAAAAAAAGATCATATATATTGATTTTAAGCAATAAAACTTAATGAATGAATGAAACTGGCAAAGAAATAAAACTGGAATCATACAATACAGAACTGATAACAAGCAAACAACAAGTACAGTGCAAAATTCCAAAAAGAAAAATGCAATGAATCAGAGACAGTAGATAAAGAAACAGTAAACCTGAAATAAATTGCCAGGGCGGACAAAACAATATTATGTCAAAGCTGTGAAGCTGGGACAGGATCCTGGTAAAGCTGGAAATGGAGGGCTAGATGCTGACCATGCTGAAGTGGCAAATGAATTCAGGGATAGCTTTCTCTGGGAAATTACTTGAACTATATTATGCTAGGAAATTAAGGCAGCAGCAGCAAAACTTCTGTATTTAGAGAAGACATTACAGTTGCCTGAAAGATCTGTAGTTTTGTTCCTGTGTGACTCTTCAGATTTGCCTGAGCTTAGCAGAGCTCTGTGAGAACAGGAATGGGCAGCTCCCTGTGTTACCTCTGAGTACCAATCCAAGTTTTCTCCGGCATGGGATATGGATTTTTAAATTCTATTCCATGAAAACCAGGCAGAAATTTAGTAATCCTTAATTAGTTCAATCCTTAATTGAGCTTAATTGATCTGTCCCCACTAGACTGAACTTCAATAAGGGTGTTTCAAACACAGCAATCTTGGATTTGGATTGGAAAATTCTGTATGTGCCTTAGAATCACAGAATGGTGGAAAGGACATTCAAGACCACCTAGTTCCAACCCCCTGCCATGGGTAGGGACACCTTCCACTAGACCAGGTTACTCAAAGCCCCACCCAACATGAGATGAGAGGTTTTCTGAGGAGTTCTCAAATCTCAGCCCTGCCTCAGAACATAATTTCCATAAAATAAATTACAAGGAGCAATTTGATCTTTGCTCTAGCCCAGTCTATGTGTCAGATTCTCACATTTTCAATTAACAGATTAAAATCTATTAATTAGCTAACCCACACCCTCCCCAACAACCACAACAGTACAAGAACACAAACAGAATTGGACATACAAAATGGGATGCAACAGTCAAAGCAGAGCAGTAAAACTTGATCTCCTGCCTGGGCAAAACCAGTAGGTTTTCAGTGAAGGCTGGAGAAAAAAACCATTCTACCCAGGCAGTAAAAATACAGATTGTCAAAAACCTCCCAAGAAGGCAAACACACTTGTTTGTCAGTTGAAAGGTTTTCCCAGCTTGCTACTCCACAAAATAAAATAGTTAATGCAGCATTTTGAGTCCAAGTTCCTGCATAGGCGAGTGGTTCATATATGTACTCTTATAATCATAAATAAAAATCTAAATCCTATCAATGAACTGACTTGCAAAACTCATTTAACTGCCTGCACAAACTTACAGCCACATCCTCAAACCCATGGAAAGGCCTGACACTCTCTGTTTGTCTATAGCCTTCTCCTTACCTGGGCACATGGTAAATACCAATAAGACCTGCACTTTGCTGCTACTTATGCTTCTGAAGAGCAAAAAAAGCTATAGATAACTGGTTATAAAATATCAGCAATGGTAGGTCTCGTAGCCATATGAAGAAATATTATCAAGAACGAGTATCAAGACATACTGTCTAGCAGGACAACATTCTGCTGACTAACAGATCTAGAGAAAGAAACATCTGAATAATGATGGTGTTTATTTCATTAAAGTTAACTGGGAAATCAATAGGCTAATTAAGCTTGAGAGTTTTAGATTCAGCATGGTTTTCTTGTGCTGAAAGTTACAGGCTATGAAACAATCAGATAGAAAACCAGATCTTAGAGAAAAAAATACATCAGCAATAAAATAGAAGAAAAAACGGCAGTCAGCAGCTCATTGGGCAGAGACCAAGAAAGGCAGAGGAGCTCAAAGGACTGTGCTTTTCTAGGCAACTCAGTGGCTGCACAAAAGTCTTGGTTACACTTACAGAGGCTACAGCTGCAATTCAAATTAATAGCAGTTCAAGATAATACTGGTTTGTCTATACTATAAGTCAAAGCAGATAAACATATATTCAGTTCTTTCTCAAGTTACTAGCAAAAGAGCAACAGTGTGACAGCCATGTGCTAAATTCTGTGCCTGTATTCTATGATTTTAGCATCATACTAAATAATAACATCTTTCCATATGGTTTTGGAATATTTAAGTTCTAAAAACACTGAAATTTTGGGGACAGAATACCATACCCATGAAAAACTGTGTGCTAAAGATTTGATTTGAACCACAGAAATGGACCAGAAATTCCAAACAAAAGGCAAGATGCGATGGCTGTTCAGTGCTCCAAGTTGTAAGACCTGATGGCTGAATCCAAGAGAGCATTTTAGTAAGTATTCAGCTTAGAAAACAGGGCTCAGTTTGTGCCAGAGGCTAAACATCACCATTTCCTAGGCCTTTCACCTAGATCATGCTCAATCATCTGCCCTTTTTAAAATTATGTCAGCCTTTAAGCAAACTGTTACCCTGCACACAGAATTTGTACAGTATGAGCAACAAAAGCACATCAGCTCCCAACAAAATACTGAGAGGAAATAAAGTTTAGTTTAGTTTAGAATTCAAGGTTGGATGTAACAGCAGGCTTGTTTCTTACTGGATTTAGAGCTTTCCTTCACTGAAATCTGATTCTGAATATAACTCAATATTGCCCCAACTCCCCCATAAATATACCTTTAAATGCAATGAAGCTTTTAGAATGAGACTGATAAGTTCAATACCCTCATGCCTATGCAAGGGAGTAAATGCTATTGCAAATTAATATGCTTTACTAGCTACAAACAGCAGCTCTGCATGTGTGAGACTCCATTCTCTTCCAATACCTTTTCCACACTACATTTCAGAGACGTTTTACAATACAGTGCAAGACTATTAAAAAAACACTTCACTTTGAAGATACTGCTAAATGCAGAACTGAAACATCTATTGCGTCTTAGGAAGGCTGACAGAAACCAAGTGTTTCAAAGCATGATTACTGTCCCTTGAGGAAGGCAAGAGGAGATACCCACAGAGCTAATTCAGTGCAAGCCACCTGCACGTGCTCGCTTCTGAAACACTAGATTACCTTAGTTTTTCTATTTCTACAGCAGCAGTAAAGCAGCATCCTACTTTTGAAAATTCTGTAATATAAGTCAAGACACCTGTTACCCTAGAATACCTGCTCCTGCACATTTAATAAGTGACATTTCAAAAGTTTGTTTGCAGATTTTAGTCTTCCTTTGGGAAAACTTCAGCCAAAATATTCCAGTGCCCAGACCTTTGTTGTCAGTCACTGACATCAAAACTCGTGCTGCACAACTGTATTACTGTGATAGACACAAAGAATTACGAATGCATATTCTGCTGATTCATCAGCAGAAATAATGGCAGCAACCTAACATTATTTCCTTTTCCTTACTACTGGACTATCCTAAATGAATGCTGCAACAGCCATTTGGGCCCTCTGAAATTCTGAAGCATCCCAAAACCAGCTTTCAACCATATTTCAGTGTTCAGACAACTAAAAGTTTTGCAATAGCAGCATGGGGACGAGCATAGCAAATTTAAGCCTACTTACTTTTCTGGCTGGCTTTTCCTAGTTGCTTTCACTGATCCCTTGTAAGGAGTTCAAAATGTTCCCACAGTTCGTGAAGCTGAAAAAAACACTGACACAGGGAAAGGCAAAATCTTCTTTGCCTGAAAAGTGGAAGGGCGTGAAGGGGGTGGAGGGGAAAGGTTTTGAAGGTTCTTGGGTTGAAGATAGTAATGAAGCGCAGAGCAGGTAGTTTTTGTTGTTACAAGACTTTTTGGGAGAGTCGCTCTGACCTAAACTGACAGCCCACAGCTTACAGTCAAAGGGGTGCAGCCACAACACGAGGAAATGACTGATCTCTCACCCTCCCTCTGGTTTCCCCTTGGGTGCTGCGCGTGTTTTACAGCCCCAAAGCAGCGCGGGCGCCGTTGGGCGCTGCGGGAGGCGCGGAGCGGCGCTGCCCCCGGGCGGGCACGGCGCTGCCCCGGGCGGGCACGGCGCTGCCCCCGGCACGGCTCTGCCCCC